>CM077506.1:13622492-13984476 GCA_039654745.1 Houttuynia cordata
GAGCTGGCTTTGTTTCTTAGTTCTGAAAGAACTTGTTATACTCAAAAGGTTGGAGGGACAGTGATATTTTGTAATTGGATTTCGTTGTGACAAATTTTTTGTGTTTAACTCTTTCTTTTGGAAGAGAAGCTCCTAGATTGATAATATTTTTCATGAGGTTCATGTTTATCGATTATATGAAGAGGATGTTAGATAAGTTGGAAATTTATTGGGCAGGGTTTGAAACATCAGATCTTAGTTATGTCTTGATTGACTGAAAATAAGAGGTCGCAGACATATTGGAAACCTTGTTGAAGATCTTGAAGAAGATTAGTTTTTATGGATGCTGTAAAATTTGCACAAAAATAGATGACATCAAATCTATATCTTACGTACTGAATAACTCATTGTATTCTTTCTCTTTTTCTTTTAATAGTACCAGGGCTAAGCTCCATCTTACCAAGCAAGAAAGTTCAATATATTACGCATTTATGTACGATGCACAGGGTATCGCCTTTAAAATAATTGTGTATTCTTGGAGAGTGAACTTGCTAGTTTTATTAAGTGACCTGATTTTGTTGGGTGACCTCTCGTTTTAAATAATAATGTGTTCTACCGAAAGTTGACAATTTGTAGATCGTAGTTCACTGATCATACCGCTTGTTTTGGCTGTGTACCATTCTGAACTTGTAGTTTTTTTTTTTTGCGTTGTCTTGAATCTGTTTTTGGGCTCTTGAACACTCAACTTGAGATTTACAAAGTAGGCTACAGCCTATGAACCCTTATTTTCCTTCATTGGCCGAAAAGTGATATCAGGAGATGCGAAAGTTGTACTGGTTCTTGTTATTTAAATACTAGGGAGAAAATGATTGATACATTATGGGAAGCTGGTTAAAAGAGCTTTCTCCAAATTAAATTAACCACATTGTAAAAATTCACACAATCAAAAGTTGCATTGGAAATACTTTAGACTTTTTTTTCGTGCATTCATCCACATTTAGCGTTCAAGTGGTTGATTTTGTAGTGCTGAATGTGAGCATTGGAGGATGACATGAATAGACTTGGGAATAAAATAACTTAGCTAAGAAGATAAGAATGTGTTCAACAATGCATATATGTACTTGCATGCACACATACATATTTACCTAGATATACATGTCAGAAAGGCGAGACCCTAGCAGCAAATAGAGTGTTGTTCCCACGAAGTGCTGGCTTATATTTGATTGTCAAGTACGTTAGATGCTTGAACACAATATCCCAATACAAACTTCATTTCCCTTGTTGAATTCTTTGACTTTTTTTTTCGTTCATGATTGGAGCTAGCACATATACCGTTGTTAAAAAATAAACTAATTACAACTCTACCATAAGGGATTGCCTTTTTAACAAAGGCAAGGAAAATTCTGAGGTTTTGTTGATCATATATGCTTCCACTTTTGAGGAGTGCTGGTAATAGTTGGAGTTGGAATTATAAGCTCTCTCTCATAGTCATGGATTATTTTTATGGCAATAGCAGTAATTTTGTTTTTGCATTCAATCAGCTCGAAATGATGATGTGTGACGACTACATGGCAGACTGAAGCAAATTTTGGTATGAGGCCGTCAATTGTAGGGGTTGACCTCTAGGAAGGTGTTGCCAAGTCATTTTTTTTTAAAGAGCTAACAGTTAAGATTTTACTGGCCGTATTGTTTGGTTTATCTGGTTTGTTCACTGGAGACTTGAATATTGTATTTGATTTATAAGTAATAGACGCTTCTTTGTATATTAAGTTGAATAAATTTCGTACCATAAAAACATGTTGAAGAAATCTCATTTCAAACTCTAGGAGGATATCTTGTACATTGTTTGTCTTCTTGAGAATTCTAGAGTTCTACTGGAGGAGTGATAGCATTCCCATTACATTGTCTCAATTATTTTACCGGAGGAATTCATCAGATTCTATCCATGCAGATGGTCATCATCTATTTCTCAATAGATGTGGGACATATGTTTAAATAGATGTGGGCAATGTGTTTATCTTTGATCTTTCAGTTTACGAGCTTCATTATCTTTGTGTACAATACTGAGCACTATGTTGCTGTCATGTCACGGGTATTAAGCACTATGTTGCAGTCATGTCACAGGAAACATTGTCTTTGTGTATTATGCTCTGTTGCTAAAACCCTGCATTTACATCAAGAACCTGATCTTTCAAGGGTTTTTTTTTGTGGAAAGATGTGTATAGAGAGCTTCTATCTTGCTGTTATCAAGTTTCTCATCTATCTTCTACCTTATCGTTTTAAAAACTTGTTTGTGAAGCTTATTAGAAGGAACCTTATGGCCTTTGCAGTGGTTTCGATCCATTCTAGTTGTTATTAGCTTTTACTTACATTCATTAAAACAGAAGTTATTTCTGGGGCCCGTTCATAAAAGATGAAGCTTTTATAATAACACTAGTTAAGTACAGGTATTCTCTTATTGCTCCATGTATGAATGATTTTCTACTTCGTTCTGTATGTTTTTCTTAATATTTTTGTTTGGCTTCAAATAATTGGCATTAAGTATATTTCCTATGCTCATATATGACTCCCATTCAAGTAGATATGACCAGTCAAATACTTATTGTTAGTAGCAAAGCTCCTAATTCTGTCCATTCAATCAGCTCGCACTGATGATGTATGATGAAGATCCAATGGATACCATTGAAGTTTGTGCAAAGAACTTACCGAGGTTTAGAAGTTGGTGGTCGACAGGATATGCTTAGGCAAAAAACGCAATGAGCAGCCTGATAATCATTTCTCATTTGGATCTTTATGTTTGGAAACGTTCATATTTTTTGTTATAATGAAATCTGTTCATATTTATGATCAAACTGTTGAATGTGCATTAATTGGGCAGTGTATTTTTCTTTTCTGAAGTGTGTTGAGTCTTTTGAGCTTCTAAGATGATAGTCAATATTTCAAGTGCTGAAATTTAGTTG
This sequence comes from Houttuynia cordata, assembly GCA_039654745.1. Taxonomy (NCBI): domain Eukaryota; kingdom Viridiplantae; phylum Streptophyta; class Magnoliopsida; order Piperales; family Saururaceae; genus Houttuynia; species Houttuynia cordata. Next base: position 13,625,432 of record CM077506.1, read on the forward strand.
ATGAGAGGTATGTTTTCTTGTTGGCCTTGCTCATGTTGTTCATTCAATCAGTCTTAAGAAACTATTTCCTTAGAATTAAGAAAAAAAGACCTAATTTTTTGTCCTAGAAGTTTCACGTAGTGATCCAGGAAAGAATTAAAAAAACTTAATTTCTTGTTCTTAAAGTTTAACTTAGTGATCCTATATAGCACAACTTGTGAATGGAAGATTGAAGTGTGTTTTAGTATAGGGAAATCACATGGTGGTGAGAGAAATCTAACTCGATTAATTGATAAGATTTTTCATTCTTGTTACATTGGGATCCTTTGAAAGGATCTTGTCTTCTCTTTGTATGCAGTCACTGGCATTCACTACCATACAGTTGGCATTTAGTAAACCAATGTAATAAATTGCCACTTGCTGAAAAAATTCTAAATCTTGTTGATAAGTTTGAATTGTTAGGATTGAGTAAGAGAATGCCTACAATGATAAACGTGTTAGGTTAATTATTGACCTTGAAAAGCAGGAAGACAACTTGTGAGGACCCTGAAAGCACACATCGCTGAGGGAATAAACGATAAAAATAATGAAAGATATTTGTCAAAACTCACAAAATTTTCTCAGTTATGGATCTGATCTAACTTATGGAGTATGAGACCTCCTGGAAGATCGAATCCTTCAGTCTAAAGACTCATTCTAACGTCCTGTTGCTATTTGAGTACAGCTAAAAAAATGTACTTAGTATTTTCCTTTCTGCTCATGGTTGAGTAGATTACAAATTTTTACCCTTGTTTGTTTTTACTGGTCTAATTAGCGTTTTGTCTTAAGTGTGCCTGCTTGTTCTGCATCTTCACTAATTCAAGATGATCGACATGTCCAAGGCAGCATTTTTTTTCTCTTTTTTTATGATATGAGAGTAACTAAAGAATTTTGAAGATTTGAAATTGCTTATTCACATTATCATTTGTTTGACGATTGTTTTGGACTTTTTGAATTAGTAGCACTCCGATTGAAAATTTTCTTTGCTTATGTGATCACTTTATTGACTATATACTTTGGGCAAGATTAGGGGAACATTACGTTTTGAGCTAATAAACCTGGGATCGAAGAAATTAATTGTCACCCTCTGTTAACTGGTTGAGCTTGGGTGTCTTATTAGTGATTTTGGTTGTAGATGGATGATCTAAATTTTGCAAGAGGCTTTGCTTGGGTGCTGTATCAGTTAGATGATGAGCCCCTGGTACGGGATCATTCCTGCTTATGTCTTTTTAAATTATACAATGTCAAAGAGTAACTGGTACTGAGTTAGTAACTTTATACGTATGTCTCTATATTGATTACGTTGATGCTCTGGGTAAAGCTAGTTTTTTCATGATTTTTTTTGTCTGGTCCTTTCCTTTAGTGCCATATTTCATTTCGAATGTATTTTCTTAGTGTTTCATGTAAGGGTCAAAATACGCATTTGAATGTGTTGAATTTTCTTATGACGAGAGCATTGTCCAAGACCAAGGTTGGCACTTGGCAGGTGCGTTGGAGGGAAAATGCGTATGCCCTCCAAAGGAAGGTTTTTTTTTTGTTTAATTTACAGGCCAATGTTGCCAGAACCATGATTCCACTTGGAAAATTCACGTAACTAGGTTGTGGAAGAAAATGTCCATTTAACCCTAATCTTTTTTTTTAAATGCTTTCAACCCTAATCTTAAACACCTTCCCCGTGTACTTGCCTCAATGGTAGAATCAGTTTTTTTTTAATCTTTGATGCCGAATCGGTTCTGAGATATATGTTGCAATGGTAAAATAGACTGTGAGAGTCACCTCTGTAATATTTTTTCATATGGCAACTCTGTGGTATTTATTTGCTAGTCAATTTATGCATTGTAGCAAAAATAACGTCAATTACACGAAATTTCTTAATGGTGGATTTGGTTCTATGCTTTTGTTTTCGGATGGTAACAAGCACAGGTAATGCCACAGGATCGGCCTTCGAACCTGGGGCATTTCCTTAGGGGCAGTGATAACCCTACAGCAGATTCCTACACATTTTCCATACACATTAGCTATGTACGGAAAATGTGTAGGAATTTGCTGTCCAAATATCATTTCCCTTTCCTTAGAGAGAGGCCCACTAGCACACCACTCGCTGGATTGGCAAGCGCCGTTCTTTGGTATTCGTGGAAACATTTCTGATTGGCCATCTATCCTGACACCCAGGAAATTTGCAGGGGCCTTAGATTCCAACTTGTTTTAGGTAAGTTCTATACTAGATTTCTATATCGGTGATATATCGCCAGTATATCGATATCGAGTCCCACCCGATAAATCGATACGGCTAAATATCGATTTTTATATTTTTTTTAATATCGGCGATATACCGATATATTGCTATTTTAAAAAAATATATTTTTATATTTTTTTAAAAAAAAAAAAAAAAAAAAAAATATAACTGCCCAATTTGTTTCCCATCTTAATATGCATATTTTAAAATCTATTCTTTGTCTAAATTAATATGACTCATTTTAAAAATTAGATTGTGAAAATATATGATAAAAATTAATTTTTGACCAATGATATTTTTTTACAAATATCTCCGATATTTTCTCTTAGGCTGCCGACCGATACGATACTAATATCCGATACGGAATTCCTTGGTTCTATATACTTCTCAACCATTTTTTTTACTGGGAGACCCATACTCTCCGATACGTTTTTCCACACACTACCCCCAAAGGACGAACAACCTTTGTCTCGGTGGGTAGAGCCTAGTGAAAAAATTGATCTCCTTCAACGTGCCTATATATCTAGAGTATTCCAAGAGAATTCCAACTTCCAAGAGAAGGTCCTTGCTCAAGAAAGAACAACCTCTATAGTCTACTCCTGGGTAAATGGTCTGGTATCCCTCGTGGACAAAAGCAGTCACCTTCACACTCTCAATGCTCCAGTAATTGCGGTTGTGGATGAAAAAATCGATAATTTTCTGTTAAGACAACACCATAAACTGATTGTGGCAGAGCAACAAGTGTTTCCATCACTTGTAGTGATGATTGGCGACATGGCAACATAGATTGTTGCCAGGGAAATGATCAGGTGTCTACCAAAACAAAAAACAATTGTTGTTCTGGAGGTATTTGACAATCACAGTGAAAATGAGATGGTAGGTAGTGTCATTGATGGGGAATTGGTCATCTTCAGGCATCATCTATGAACCAACACCAAATTTGTATGGCTATTGCTGCCACTGACGAAGATAGAAGCCGTTCCAGATGCATGGGAAAAGGGGTCCGGAGAGAGCAAATGGACGTGACGTTCTCCGGTAGATGACAATGTCATATGGGTGCCCAGCTCCATACAGTGTGCCCCAGTACTGAATATGACAAATGGATTGCCGTAATGAATAAGATGCTTTCAAGCCTATGTAAAGTGGAGCCAGATCTCCACATATGGGGCCATGGGGCCCAGCTCCCTCTCCTCTCTGGGCCAGCTCTGCGCAGCAGGAAGAAGGGCTTGTAGCCCTGGATCTATTCATATCTGCTTGAAGAAAACAGTGACCAGAATTTTAAACCTGATTGGTTAAGAAAATAAAAATAAATGAATCAACTCGTTGCTGACCCAATTCAGACGAACTAACAGCTTCTTCTTCCCTCCTCTTACCTCGTCAAAACAGCAAAGAGAGGATGAAGGTGCAATTTCAAGCATGTATTGCAACGACCATGGAAGGTCAGATCGGTATCGATGGTTGTATTGGCACCACATATCGCACATTGATGGTATGCATTTTAACGGTCATACTAACGTGTTTTATTTCTATCAAAAGCGGAATAAAACACGATAAAGTTTATTTAAAGACCTTACAAATTATTAGTTAACAACAATAGTACCACCGAAAGTATGAATGAATTCTCTTCTACCTTGTTTTGATCTAATACAGCTTTTTATTTAAAGACAAAAAAAGTATGATTGACTTGAATAACATATTAGTAAAAGCATAACCCATAGTGATAGTGGTAAAACTTTTAGGGAATGAAGTTTTTATCAATATCTGAATAAAAAATACTACAACATCAATTTACAACAATATAAATATCCCAACACTGACGGCAGTATTTTGAGTGTTTTCATCCAAATCTGCAAAAGTTAAAAACATGCTCGATAAAGATTGTGTAGCGTATGAGGCTGAGAGTTATCAAGACAAAGAAACCTCTCGACTATCAGTATATGCTTATATCCAAAAAAGTTAAGAGAATTTTCATAACCAACATTGTTATCATTTCGCACTTGATGGTTTAATTAATTTACATAGCTGTAATATTGTGCCTAATCGATATAATTTTTTATATTGGTCAGTGTAGAACATATGAAGTCGAGGTCTCCATGCAAAGTGAACTTTCGTGTAACTTGGAACCAATTCGTATCGATGACTATCAATTAAGTATTGATGAGTATGGTATCATCTCATTAATACTTACAAATACATTAATAAATTGTGTGCATGCTTACCCGTCCCTCCTAAACCGCGCTGATAATACCAGTTCATGCCGGCCTACATGCATATTGGCTGGTTAAGACCCTCCAAAGTGGGACTTGCAAGCTGTAACCCTCTTTGTGAGAAGTTATGCACCTAGGTGGAGCAAACCGTGAAGTTACGCAACTAGGCAGAAGACTGGAAGACAGCTCGTAAGTTGCTACCATGGAGGATGGATGCACAAGAATTGCTGCCATGAAGGAAATAAGTAATTCTTCTAAGGGGCCATTTGGGTGTGATTATAAGCAAATATCTACAGTGGATTCCACTGTAGCATCCAAATTTTTTTCCCTATCCAGCTGAAACACCTACAATATAACAAAACATCCACAGATGGATACACAAGAATTGCTGCCATGAAGGAAATAAGTAATTCTTCTAAGGGACCGTTTGGGGTGTGATTATAAGCAAATATCCACAGTAGATCACTGTAGCATCCAAATTTTTTTCCCTATCCAGCTGAAACACCTACAGTGTAGCAAAACACCTACAGTAGATGTTTTGCTTTTAATCACACCCCAAATGGTCCCTAAGACTGCCCAGCGAATAGTGCAATCTGACAAATTTACTTCCCATAAAACCCCGGAAATAGAGTTGGATGAAGAGCTTGTTAATTTGGTGCTAAAAATAAATGCTGAAGATAGCAAGGATGACTTTGTTGCTCCTCTACAACAGTGCTTATAAGGACTCCGCAGATAAGCATACAACAAAAATAAAACAACCCGAACAACAACAGACCCCAGATCAACCGAGAAGATTACAATTTCATAAATGTTACATTTCATCTCTCCACTAATACTTTCTCCAAAACACGGACAACGATCTTCCTATCTTGCTTTTTCCCAGCTTATGACATTACTATTTTTTGCCCATGACAGAGATGACCTCATGCAGAAAATCACAGCAGTCTTCAGGTGAGAGGCAGAGATAAGAATAAAGAAAATAATCAACTAATAAACTTTTAGAAGAATCATTTATTATAAACACTAATCTTTCAATTCCAAGTTCAACACGTCTCTGTCCTCACTTGTATTTCATACAGATGCTGTTCTTTTTAGCCAACCAGCAAATTGTCAACAAAACAACCCTAACTCTCATGGATACTTCAACGAAACAAAGGAAAGAGGCAAAACATCCAAGCTTCCGCAATTTTGTACAACAAAATCTATCTGCTTATCTTGTTGATATTTTACCTTAACTGCAGGGATCACATGAACAAACTAGGAAACAACGCCCTCAGCTCCTTTTCTCACCTTGCAACACATTCCTGGTCACTCATCCATGACATTTACCAGTTCGTACTCAACCATAGATAAATTGTTTGCCTCATTCACGGTGAATTTAGCAGGTTCTGTAACCTCGACACGACCCCATTTGTCAACTGCAAGCCTCATCATCCCTTTGAACATGTCAATCTTTGCATTTCTCAGAATGACGGTAGCGTCTGCTTTCATTAAATCAACTGAGAAAAAGAAAAACAAAAGCATCAATACAACTGCTCCAACAATTAACTTAAACAAGATATAGTAATTAAGTTTTATATTGACATTCTCAATCTTAAAATATTTAGTAATCCAATTAACTTACAAAATTGCAATAGCAGGAATACAGACAACTAATTTGTTAAATTGCATCTCTATCATCAAGCAAACTCAGTAATAAGCATTATTAAAACCATGCAAGTTATTAAGTACAATTTGACTTTATCATTAGGGGCTACATAATAAACACCATCAAAACCATGCAAATTTTTACACATAATTCCCAATCTGAGCTATGAAAATTGTTAAACTCAGACAAATGAATTGACAAAGAGAAAATTATGACAAACAAACACTACACAAATAAATTGACAAGAGAAAACTATGAAACACAAACAGTAGTACAGACAACATACGATGACATGAACCAAATAAACTGAAGCCAAAGATCCAATTAAGAAATATCAGTTAAAAAAACAAATTCTTTGTCTATCTGCCAGCTTTGTGCACCAGAGATAAGCATAAGCAAGAATCATCACCACAAACAAGAGAATCCACATCTAACTTCAGTGAAGCGTCTGTCTCATTGGCCATGCCTAGAGAAACTTGAATCCGTGCCTTATTTTGATCAACAGAAATGCAAGTATAATCTGATACTGAAACTAAAAGCTCCAAACACTAAACATTAAGATCTTAAAAAAAACTAAATAAGAGTAAAACCGTCCCTAAAGCAAAACTTTTTCTAGTATAGACAATTACTTCACAACTCAAACGGAGTCCTTCACGATATTTATAAAAATCAAAATTGAATCTTTTATTTAAAGAGAGAAATTTTACCTATGTCCTGGGCAAAAAAAATATTTCCATGCCAGGGCGTTGCGTGGCACATGAAAACCGGGGTGGGTTGGGTTTTATTTAAACCCAACCGACCCCTCTGTTAAATGAGCCGCATAAGGCGGGTCTCTAAATGGAAAGAAATGACTTCTTATGAGTGGCGTGGCACATGAAAACCAAGGTGGTTGGATTTTTTTACAGTCCCACCTGACTCCTCTATCAAATGAGCCGCATAAGACAGGTCTCTAAATGGTTAGAAACGACTTCTTATGAGATTCAATATAATATTTGCAAGGAACAATAAATTATATATCACCATCAAGAGTCCAATTGCAAGCATAGAAGAAACAGTTAGATATGATTCAGGTCATCTAAAAATTGGTCAACAAAAATATAAGCTTACAGGTATCCTAAACATTAAAAAAAAAACTGTTCATTTATTCGGCATAATAAGATAAAAAGATAAATAAATAGCTTCCTAAACAAGGTTCTCTCTCTGTCCCTTATTAAAAACCCTATTTGGTTTTCTTTTGAAATTAATGTTGGATGGAGGGAGTATCTTTTCTTACAGCCACCAACCCATCATAACCACAATTACTTAGAACCATCTTCCACAAGTAAGAGAATAATAAGTAGAAACTATAAAAAGGTGTTGTGATGGCCAAGACACTCTTCTTAAAGCGAATGTCCCGAGTTCGAATCACCACTCCGTTGGCCACCCACGTGTGATTATATCCCGATTCACCCAGTGCCGATGACACGTGGGCCACTGGCCTTGTACATGCCATGGAAATTGACGGTGGGATACGGTGCTCTAAGAAGCGAGTGCCCCTTCTAATCGAGTCCTTACGGACTGGGATTGTCCTCATTATAAACAAAAAGTAGATGATATGCATAAAAAAACTATACCATTTCCGCAAGACCCTACATTAATCTGCAACAGCTATCTCCCTTAACTAATTCAAATCTAAAAACCAAAACTGAAACATCTATTCTCCAAAGGAAACGTAGGTACAAAACTAACTTCAAGTAGGTAGACTAAATAAGAATGCATATCAAATCAGCACAAAAGCTGGGGCCTCTTTCCACAAAAAAAGGAAGGAAGAAGAAGAAGAAATGGAGACCTTGGTCATTGCGAGCGGTGAAGACGATGGTGCCAGTCTCGTCACCGACGAGGCACTCGGCGATGCGGGTGTGGGCAGAGGCGGCGCCGCCCTTCTGGAGGACGGTGTTGGAGGAGACGACCTTGACGGTAAGGGTGTGGCCGGTGGTCCCGGGCTTCAGCTGCTCCACCTTCGTGAACACCGGCTTCCTCTTCGCCTGCTGCTGCGTCGCCATGGCCGATTCTCTGCAACAAAAAAAAACAGAGGGAAAATCCAAAAGAGCAGATTCGAAACCCTAAAATCCGCAGAAAGTGAGTGAAGCAAAAACCCCAAAAAAAGGATGACGAATAATAAGGATGTTTTTGTAATTTCATTCGAATTCGAGTCCGAGGAAAGAGAGGGTTTTTTGGCTCGGTGTGACTCCCCGGGTCATGGCCTAGGGTTCACATAGGGGTGCAAACGGGTCTGGCTATTATGGGCCAGAGGTTGGCCCTACCCGAGCCCTAACAGCTAAAACCTCAGCCCTAGCCCTAAGCCAATTCTAAAAATCCGGCCCAGCCCTATCCCTAAGCGGGCTTAGGGTTGGGCTACGGGCTTTCGGGCCTTTCAATTTGCATAGTCTTTTTGTGACCCAATTTTCATGTTGTGATCATATTACAACATTATGATCATATTACAACAGAAATTTACTATACATCATTGTGATCCTATTACAGTATGTCATTCAAATGAATTAACTTATTTGCTCAAGTTAGTCAAAAACAAGTTGAATCCTTTATTTTTTGGATAGTAAATTCAACAAAGCAACAATAAACAGTAGATCCAAACACCTATGCAGGCCAAAATTGTAAGAATAAAAGCTGCCTAAGTAATCAATCTAATAGACTGCTACTTCAATCTTCAAAAGAATCATTTCTTTGCGCATTATAATCTTGTTGCCACTGAATTTAATGCATATAAACGGCTCATTCTTTTATTATGATAAAAACACCAGTCTTACACATTTCCTGCTGCTACAAAATCTAATCCAGTCTCTGCTTTTACAAGCTTTCGTATTTATTATAGACACGAAATTTAATAGGATCATTAAAGTCAGACATATAGACAGATAGGTCACATGAGACCTATAAAGCAGAGACTAGATGCAATAGTCACACTTGCTTTCCGTCAATCTCAGTCAGAGTATACTGTAATCCGAGAGGGAAAGTAAAAAATTAATAATCAATTCAACCATCCATTTCTTTCTTACTAGGCCTACGGGCTTGCGGGCTTAAAACAGTTTTTTTACCTAGGCCCTTACCCGACCCTAAGTTTAGCGGGCTTGAAATTTTGCGGCCCGGCCCGACCCTATGCCTTAAAATTCTGGCCCATACCCATAGTTTTATGGGTTGGGTAAGGTCAGGCTTGCGGGTTGGCCCACAAAAGTTGCACCCCTAGGATCAAATCGTCTGTGGGGCCCTCACAGAATTTTCCAAGAGAGCCAATAGAAAATAGAAACGTTTGGAAAACTAACGCGTTCATTATCGTTCTGATTTGAAGCCCGTAGTTGGGTTTTCTACACGTCAATGTCTGATTGGACCTCACATGAAATCATTTGTGAGGGACACATACGATCTGAGCCGCATGGCATATTGGAGGTTCCGCGAATTACCAAGGTACCTTGTTTTGTTTTCCTCCTCTTTTTGTTTTTGGGGAAAAGTTAATTTGTGTCGGACCTCAGCTTAAGTACGCTTGTATTAATGTGAGTCGCAGGATTGAAATCTGACGGGTAATAGCACGTGAGTTGAAGAGCATATAAATGAGATTTTTTTTGGTGGGTCAATGAGCGAGCGATTTCAAAGTCCTTAGAGGGAGGTCTTTTTATATTATCTAGCCAATGAGCCCGGATTGCCATATTCTTAGTTTTTCCAGGCCCATCCCATATAACCTGATTTCGGTACCTGATCTTCCCATTTTACCCTCCTCAACCCTACCCCTAAATGTAACATTGGTTTTAAGTTTTACACTTCAACGAATCATATTTTCTTCATTTCTATTACGTTTTCGCCCATTTTTTATCCTTCCTTATTTTTAATGTTCTTTCTCATCATCGTGATATCCTAATGATTTTGATATCATATCGAAAAAAAGACATCAAAATCCACGATAAATATTATGCAGTGTCTCAACATCTTTATGATATCATCATTATAATAAAAAACATTAAAAATAAGGAAGAATAAAATTTTCTTGCGAAAACAAATCAGAAATGAGAGAGATATTCATCGTTGAAATTTCTCCCCACTAAATAGCTATCGTGTAACTATTGTGTCATTGCACTCATTTTAGTGGGACAAACTTTAACGAATCATATCTCCTTTATTTATAGTCTATTTTTGTCATTTTTTTGTTCTTGATTATTTTAATGCTCTTTCAGATCATCATGATATCCTAATGATCTTGATATCATATCAAAAAATACAGCAAAATCCACGATAAATAGCATACGGTGTCTCAACATCTTTATGAAATCATCATTATAAGAAAGAGAACTAAAAATAAAGAAAAATAAAAAAAATTGGTGAAAACAGATCAGAAATGAGATAGATATACATCGTTGAAGTTCCCGCCTCTAAAATAACTATGTATTTTGATTACACGATAGCACTGATCCCTATAGCACTACGATTACACCATCAATGCTATCGTGTAATTACCCATTTTAGTGGGACAAATTTCAACGATACATATCACTCTTATTTCTGATCCGTTTTTGCCCATTTTTCATTCTTTCGTATTTTTAGTGCTCTTTCTTATAATGATGATATCATAAAGATGTTGAGATCATTAAGATATGGATTTTGTTATAATTTTTTCGATATGATATCAAGATCATTAACATATCATGATGATCAGAAAAAACATTAAAAATAAGAAAGAATAAAAAAGGGCAAAAATAGACTAGAAATGAAGGAGATATGATTCATTGAAGTTTGTCCCCACTAAAATGGGTGATTACACGATAGCTGTAAGGACCCTAACTTTTAAACCGGTTTATTTTAATATTAGTCATTGGTTAATCGTGTGGTTTAAGTGATTTTCGATTTAACTCGATTATTTTCAAAAATAAATAAATTTACAAAGGTTTTAATCAAAAATGATTTCACAATAATGAGTTTCAATTGATTATAGATCAAACCTGCATTTTTGGAATTTTTCAAATTTTTTAATAATTTTCCAAAAATTAGGGTTTGACGGGACCCCGGCGGGCCCCACCGCCGAAATTAGGTTTTTGTGACCAAAATGCCCCAGACATTACAGAAAGTCATTTAAAAAATCTTTAGAATTTTTTGGACTAAATTTCGGATTAAAATCTCTAAAATTCCTAATTTTAGCATAAAACCTTATTTTTACCCCAAAATTTAATTACGGCTACCCCAAATTTTTCTATAAAAGGAAAGTGTTGTGCCATTTCCCAATTTGGGAAAAAAGCTTGGCTGGGAGAATTAGGAGCCTCTTTCCCCTTGCTTAAAGAGGAAGGGATTAAAGGTATTTAGCCTAATCTTTGTTATTTTCTTTAAAAATCTTTTAATCATTTCTTAATCTTGATTCATTCAATATTTTAATCCATTTTGAAAGCATAAAAACTACTGTTTTATACTTATCTACTAAGCCTAATCTTCAAAATCATATGTCTATGTTTTTAGAAGGCCCTTGATCTAAGGTTTAGTATTTGTTTTTCAAAGCATGATTAATAGAGTATTAATATAAAATCGTTTTGTTTGAAAGGTGTTCAAGGTGGTTCAAGGTTTCTCCCATCAAATCAAGGTAATGGGTTCTTTAATCTCAGTTTTGGGTAGTAAATGGTTTGTTTTAATAGTTTTTACTTGAATGAGTGTTCTTGTTTAGGGTTGTAATGGTGGATTTAATAAATGCTAATCTTTTGCTATGATTTCTTAGGGTTTTATCTTAGAATGATATGTCGATATGTTCTGGAATGTTTGATGGGTTTTTATTAATGTTTGAGGCATGTATTAAGCTTTCAAGATGTGTTAATGGAGTTTATGTTTTTGAAATTTTGAAAATAGGAGAGATGACCCGCGATCATCTTCTAGGTTTTGATTTACAGCCCAATTTTCAAATGAGTATAACTTTTTACTCCAAACTCCGAATTGAGCGTGGTTGGTGGCGTTGGAAAGCTGACTTCGTGAAATTTAAAATGAACTTTGAATCAATTCAATATTATATCTGTGTACGATGTTATGAAGATTTAAATATTACTCTTGTTTTCCTATAAAAACCAAAAACTATATTAAAGTACCCCTAATTCTAATCAAACTCCAACATAAACATAGGTTAAATGATTTATGAAATGCATCATTTATGTGTAGATCATATTGCTTATGAGTAATTGAGGTGATCATGTTATGGTTTATTGTATGGTAAAAGAGCGTGCTTGTAGGACATGTTAAATGGTTTATTGCCTTCAACTCTACATGGATGGATTAAGCTAAGTAGGGTATGTGATATTATTGCACATGTTGATAATGACACATGTTGATATTGAAATTATATCATGGTGAAATCCTTGTGAATAAGCATGTTTCCGGCAAAGTGAATAAGCATGTGTTGGAACCTACGTAGGATTGCTCACGGATGTCTCATGATAGCATGCATCATGTATCGGACTTCATGGATGAAGTTTTATCGTTGTTTAAATGGAATTGATCGATTGTATGTAATGTGTGAGATTCTATGCCGGATTAATCGATCGATGGATTAATCAAAACTTAGTTAGTCTGAAAGGACATGTTTTCAATTTTGTTCCCTCCTGGAACAGGTTCACTCCCCGGGTTGAGTTTGATTGAGATATGTGGGGGCGAGAGATGGACTCGCCTTGCGGAGTTGAGAGCTCAAAGATCAGACACTGAGCAGCCGGGCGGTAGGCTCTTGTGCACCAGCTACCACGTGTTCTAGTTTCTCAGAATGAGATTCGGGCTCTCCCCCACCGCAGGAGACTACCCAGGGCGAACACACCTGCTCTAGTTTCTCTATTTGAGATTCGGGCATCCTTGGCCAGGATTGTCCAAGGTGAGCAGCACGTTGGGATTGACCACCCCCTTGTTCCTGTGTAGGAACTGGACCATGATACGCCTTCGGGCCTTGATTGTGTCCCGCCTTCAAGACAGATGTATTACTCCTAGATGGAGGCATTCACCGTTGTGATGATATATGCTTATTGCGATGTTATGCATGATTGTACCATGTTTTGGTTACATTGGACATGCAGGGTGAAATTTTGAAATGTGAAAGCATAAATGTGCCAAGTTAGGCTACTTTGGTTATGTAGGGTGAATGTATGAGATATGAATGCTTGATCAAGATGAAAGTATGTGAATGAGATATCATTATCTATGATTATCTGATGGATGCGCGATATGATAGCATGTGAATGTGATACGGTTATGCAAGATGATGTGTATTACATGCATGACTAGATAATGGGATAATCATGTTGATTAGGGATTTTCAGCTATGTTATGATGCCTTATGATTTCTGATTATTGTCACTTACATAAAAACTATTACTGAGTTTTATACTCACCCCTCTTTCTTTGTTTTGTTTTGGGGCTGCGTGGTGCGACACACAGACGGACAGGATACTCTATTTGAGGAGCGACCGTAGAGAGAGCGGGATTGGGTGTGGATACCTTAGACTTGATTAGTTTATCTTTTGGAGTTATTATATTTGGTATGTTGAGACTTGTGGGGAATTACTTTTTTAAAACCCTTGCGATTCGAGCCCGGTACGTTGGCTCAAATTTGTATTATGTGGGTTTAATGACTTGTCGATCTACTTTGAGTTAGACTCTACATTTATTCCTCTTATTTACTCTTGCTCAAAACTGTTTATGCGCAACTCTGTTAGTGAGATCGGCCGTAAGAGGGGCATAAGTCTTCCGCTATATCTCTTAACGTCGCCCCCGTGTGCTGGTTCGACTCTTAGACCATTTTCGGTTTGGATCGGGCGGTGCCTGGGGCGTGACAATGCAGTGTGCTATCGTATAATCGATTACACTATAGCTATCGTGTATTCGATTACACGATAGTGGAAAAACTTCAATGATGAATATCTCTCTCATTTTTTATCCATTTTTACCCATTTTTTTTATTCTTCCTTATTTTTAGTATTCTTTATTATAATGATGATATCATAAAGATATTAAAACACTGCATATTATTTATCGTGGATATTGTAATATTTTTATATGATATCAAGATAATTAGGATATCATGATGATCAGAAAGAGCATTAAAAATAAAAAAGATTAAAAAATGAAGAGAAAATGGACTAGAAATGAAAGAGATATAATTCGTTGAAGTTTGTCCCCACTAAAATGGGTGATTACACGTAGCAATGTGCTATCATGTGATCGATTACATAATAGTCCTGGCCTATCGTGTATTCGATTACACGATAGTTGTTGTCATGTAATCGAATACACGATAGCTATTTTAGTGGGGACAAACTTCAGCAATGTATCTCTTTAATTTCTTATCATTTTTTGCCATTTTTTTTATTCTTTCTTATTTTTAGTGCACTTTTTTATAATGATGATATCATAAAGATATTGAGACACCACATGCTATTTATCGTGAATTTTGTTGTATTTTTTTTAGATATGATATCAATATCATTAAGATATCATGATGATCAAACATAGTATTAAAAATAAGGAATAATAAAAAAAGGGCAAAAACAGACTTGAAATGAAGGAGATATGATTCAATGAAGTTTGTCCCTAGTAAAATGGGTGATTACAGTGTGCTATCGTGTAATCGATTACACGATATCCCTGGCCTATCGATTACTATTGCAACACCCGAAAAATTTGTATGTTTATTAAAATTAATATTTTAATAGATTGATCTAAAAATATAAAATTTTGATGCTTGTTTTTATTTTATTTTATATACGGTGTTAAAGCGCATGAAGAGAGCTTTCCAACGCCACCGATGGTGCTCAATTCGGAGTTCGGAACAAAAAGTTATGTTAGTTTGAATTTTGATAAGTAGTCAGGGTATACAATTGATCGCCGGGGTATGTGATTGATCTAGCAGGGTACGCGGTTAATCATCGGGGTACGCGATATATCGCAATGACAGAAATTGAATACGGAAATTGTGATTTTGTTAGGATTTTTTTGAGAAGAGGATACTAAATATTAACCAAACTTAGAGAGGATATTTATCTAAGGATTTTGGAGGATTTTAGAGCATTCTTATTGGTGGAAAGAGTCCATAATTTAGGAGGAATATTTTTAGAAGAGATTTCCCAAAACTCTATATAAACCCTTGTAGTGTTGGCTTGTGCTATTAAAACCCTAGCCCTAGAACGTCTAGACACCTTTTTTCTTCTCCTTCCCACATTCACCCTTGTCCTATAATACTTCTTCTTGTGGGAGATTTGCAAGAGCTTAGAGCGGGAGCTTTGGAAGAAGCGGAGGAGACAAACAACGCGTAAAAAGTGGAATTTTCGGTGAATTAAGAGTAGGATGGTTTTTCCCTATTCTATTCCTATTCTTTTTCTTCTCATCTATGAATATTGATTCATTCATTCTTATTATCGATATATATACTGATTTAGATGGAATTTGGTTCATGATTGTTATACTAATCTTATTGTTGGTTATGTTCTTCGTTATGTTCATGCTATATCCATATTATGTTCTTAGATGGGAATACTATCAATATTTGATATCTACTGATTGTATTGAGGTCTAAAGTTCTAATCTTTCTCTGTTAGTTCCTTGATTTCGTTGGTTCAAGTAATCGCAAGAGTTGTCCTAATTTAATTGTCCATATTCCAAAGGGTAGTTACTTAAAACTGCTAGGTATAGTAAAAGACATGATAAAAGAGGGTACTTTAGTAATTTTAGACAATTATAAGGTCTGTAATTGGTCTAGGAAAGGAGTAATAATGTCTGTTAATAATATATTGTCATCTATAAAGTGTTATTAAGGAAGATAATCGAGTTTAATTAAGAATCTTAATCTCGGCTAAAACTGTTTCTGTGCTGACAGTCTATAGTAAATAATTCATAACTAATTCAACTAAAATCGGAAAAATATAAAATCAGTGGAGTTAGAAACTAGACTCAGAGGACTATCCACAGTAAAAGTTTCAAGATTAAATTAAATCTGTGTTAATACTGAAAAGCATCGGAATTCAACTGTTATGTAAAAACAGAACATTGTAATTAAGGTAAAAGTTAGGAAAACACTATCAAAGCAATAGCATATGCTATAATAATGTAACACCTAAAAAATTAGTAAGTACTTTAAAATCCAAATTTAACCCTCTTAATGTTTGATTTGGTCTTGTTTTGCCTTGTGGAAATTAAAGTTGGTGAGAAGAGCTTTCCAACGCCACCTATTATGCACGATTTGGAGTTCGGAGTAAAAAGATATGAGAAATTGAATTTTGATTGAACATGACTGCGATCGATCGCCATAAGAACCGATTGATCGGCAAGCTGAACCGATCGACGCCTTATTAAAATGATCGATCGTAGTTACTGTGTTTTGTGAATGTTTTATTTCGCGTAAAGCGATCGATCGGCAATAATGGCAATTGATCGGCTGTAACGCGGTAGTGTAAAACAGCGCATACGACGACCGATCGCCGTATAGCCGATCGATCGCCGGTTGCGGTTTTGCGATTTCTAGCATGTTTTTGGGGTGGATTTACTTGGGAAAGATACCAAATCCCAATTGGACTTGTTTTGCACGTCTCTAGAAGGATTGTGAAGCCTTCCTATTGGTTGAAAGTGTCCATAATTTAGAAGATTAGTTTAAGAATGGATTCTCCTTCAACTCTATATAAACACTAGAGAATTGGCTTGTGCTAATCCTAGAACGTCGAGAGACCTTTTCCCTTCTCCTTCCCACGTTCACCCATCTTCCTTAAGGCTTCTTCTTGTGGGAGTTCGCAAGATCTTGGAGCGGGAGCGTTGGAGGAAGCGGAGGAGACAAACAACGTGTAGAGAGGCAAAATCCTTGGTGAATTAAGTAGGATGGTTTTTTCCCTCTTCTCTCTTCTGATTTTATGCTTTTGACAAGTGTTTTGGTTTAGCACCTTAGTTATTATTTAGATTCTTGTGAGATGAATGTATTATGTCCTTATTTTTATGCGTAGTGCATCATAAATCATATCTGCATTCATGTTTCACTTCTAGATGGGAATTCGCATCTAAAGTCTAATGCTTTATTAATTTTCCAGAGACTAGAAGTTCTGATATTGCTTGGTTGATGATGATCCATGTTGAATTTGTGACTTTAAGGTGTGTCTTATATTAATTGCCTTGTTTGGGGTGTATTAATGATTACAAACTATGTTATATATAGAAGAACACAAGAAAGGAGTAAACTTTAGTAATTCCAAATAATCCTAGGTTCTGTAATTGGTCTAGGAGGGGAGTATATAGTCTGTTAAAGATGTATTATCATTTATAATGTGTTATCAAGTAAGATAATCAAGTTTAATTAAGAGTCTTAATCTCGGCCAGAACTGTTTCTGTACTGATAGTCGGTGGTAAATAATTCATAACTAATTCAAATAAAATAAAAAAAACATAAAATCAGTGGGGTTAAAAGCTAGCTCACGAAAGTATTATCAGTAAAAATTTCAGAGGTTAAGTCTTACTGTACATAGCACAGTAGTTGTCGGAAGAGGACTGTTGTGCAGGAGGCAGTAAGCTGAATCTGAGAGAAAATACTAAGTATACAAATAACATCATGTAATATGATATGATAATGATTAATATGTCAATACCAGTAATCAAACTATATACTTATCGAATATCACAGTAAGAATTGGGTTAGAAGTAATCTAATTAGGAGGGATAATCCTTTGAGCAAGTGATTCATAACTATCTATTTTAAAAGCGTTGATGTCGGTTTGATATTCTACTTAGAATTCAAATCATCTAAGATTCTTTGATTTCTTATCGCTAATATTTGTATTATAAAACTCTAATGCATATAAGGAATTCCTATCTAGGGCTGAGTATGAAAGGTATGTATTGATTGTATGTTACTCCTTGGGTGAGTTGTTATTATTCGAAGTGTTTGGGTTGTCTTGTTATTCTATGTTACTCCAATGAGTGAATTATGTGTTGACCAAAGACTTTGATACTTCTATCCATACTCCATAAGAGAGTCTATTCTGGTAAGAGATACCTTATGATCTTAGAGTGTTGTGACCTCTATTCCTTTGATATATTGCTCATATTGATTACATGATTGTTTTCTTCCACTGGAGACCTCGCGAGACTCTCCCAATGGTGGATTCATAGTATGCTCAATTAAGCCATTGCTAGATCTTGCGAGGTCACTTATATTTATGAAATTACGATTCCATACTGCCCGAAGGGAGGCACTATACGTACGTTAGATTGTGGACATTACGGAAGGTCCTCAGTCTCCGCCCATCGTGTCCGTAAGCACTGGTGGGACCAGCATCCTAGACGCATGGCTGGGTTCCAAAGAGAGGACCCCTAGGGTGGTTCTGGTATATTATTTTAGTCACTTGCGAGCGACCAGGTTAGCGAGCAGAAATTGTAACTCCTTTCACTTTATATGTCTGGAGCCTTTGTTATGATTGTTATTCTCTCCTTACACATATGTTTGTTCGGAGCCCTTTTGATGTTTTCCTATACTTGTGAGTTGGAATTGTTGTTGACTAACCTTGCAGGTGTATAGACTTCGGTTAAGTTTAGATGTTGTGGAATGTCTATAACCTTTGTTATTCTTATTCTTTTCATACTGCTTATTTTAATTCAGTGGGTTTTTACATCCTACTGAGTGTTTCTACGAAATACTCATGCATCCTCTGATGCAGGCGCAATTGAAAAGTGAGATCAGGAAGTGCAGTAGTGGAATGGCGGATTGAAGGCGCCGAGAAGAGTTTAAAGATTATTTAGTTATTTATTTTTGCTTTTATTGATGCTTATGACATTATTGGCAATTGTGTGCCATAGACTTATAGGTTTATTTTATTTGACTTTTGAAAATGGATTATTATTAAGTAAATTCATTTCATAGTATTCATTGATGTCTATTATTGTATTATACTGATTACGGGCATAATCGGTTACACATCCTTTTGAGATGATTGTAATCGGTTGGAAAATCGACTGTTCGGTCGCGTGCCCGGGATCTCTACCTCGAATTGTATCTCTTTTGTTGGTTTCCGCACTCCGATTGAGGTATGGGATTTCGGGGCGTGACAAATAAATATACTAAGAACTTTATATATATCATATAAGATTTTTCAGTAACTATTGCAGTAGAATGGACTATGTATAAGAATTAATATCATGGGCTAATGAAGAGTGGCTTGGTATTTGATAAGTCGTGTGCTTCACTTGTAGTGTCGACTCAATTCAACTTTCCAATTGGAACTCGAATCATCATTCTTCATCTTCTAAAATAGGGATCTTTGAAGTCTAGACCCACTGTGTCATAACTCAGTTGAGGATTAATATCGAGTATATAATTCATGGTGTCTTGAGAATCCAAATGTCTTTAGTACTTTGTTTGTGTGTCGATTCGGTTTGAGTCTCTAATTTGAGTATGCAATTCTCAACCCTATCTGTCCGTATTCTGATATTGAGTTTGAATAAGTGTTTCTTGAACATAGGTGGTGTATAATTAAGACTGTGCACTAATACTTGTTAACACTACTGATATTGTATAATATGAACCAAAAAGTGTTATTAATATTCACTATATTTCTTAATATGGATTATCACAATAAAGTTGGATAAGTAAAAAGACTAATCATATGAGGTAAGTCTAAGTGAGTAAATAAGCCAAGATTTCTGTTTTTCAGATAAGCATTTGTATCGGTTTGAAATTCCACTTGGAAATCAAATCATCAAGGACCTATCCTTAAATCTTGACTTTGGATATGTATTCATATTATAAACCCAATTATTTTCTAGAATATTCCTATCTAAGGCTATGCATGAACATATGTGTCTCAAAGTATTGGTTCTTTTATTTCTAGTCCTATGGTGAGTTTTATTATTATTTGAGATATGAACTTCTTGTTACTCTATAGAGTGAGTCATATGTTGTTGAGAGTCTTTGCTATTCTATTCATACTCCAGAACGTGAGTCATACGTTGTTGAGAGTCCTTGCTGTTCTATTCATACTTCAAAGAGTGAATCATATATTGTCAAAAGACTTTGATATTCTATTCATACTCCGTGAGTGAGTCATTGTAGTAAGAGTTACCCTATTCTCAGAAAGTTGAAACCTCTGCTATTGTTGAAACATTGTCCAGTTTGACATTGACCTATTTCTCCACTAATTGTTAGGTGGAATCATAGTATGCTCATGAGCTATTGCTAGGTCCAGCGTGACCTCCGATATTTATGGAATTTTGATTCCTTATTGCCCGAAGGGAGGCAAATACATATGTTTAGGCTGTATGACATTACGTAAGGTCTGCAGTCTCCGCCCATTGTGCCCGTAAGCACAGATGGGGCCAGCATGCCTAGACGCGTGGCCAGGTTCCGAAGGGAGAACCTCTAGCATGATTCTGATATATTTTACCACACGGGGTTGGTAAATTCAGCGAGCAGAAATTGTAACTCCTTGCACTATAGATGTCTGGAGCCTTTGGTATTTTGACCATTATCTCCTTACACCGGTATTTATTTGGAGTTGTATAGTTTATCATCCTTCCTCTATACTTGAGAGCCAGGAGCCTTGTTGACTGACCTTTTTTTTCAGGCGTATAGACCTTTGGTTCAGTCAAGATGTTGTTTAATATCCATAATCCTTTGTTGTGTTTATTTCTCTTCTTTCTGCTTGATTTATTTTCAGTAGGTTTTTACATCCTACTGAGTGTTTCTATGAAATACTCATGCATCCTCTGATGCAGGCACGAAAGATAACTAAGACAGGATAGGTGCAGGAGCAGGAAGGTGACGATGAAGCTCGAGGATGATTGGAGAGTTTTCAATTACTTGTTTAGTTTGATAACTTGATGTCATTACTGGCCGTTGTGTGCCATAGATTTAATGATTTCTTTTGATTAGAAATTTAAGTTTTTTTGCTGTAATAATAACTAAGTAGAATTCTTTCGATATATTTACAAGGTTTTATTTTGAGATTGGATGATGAGTTTCCTTGTTCATGAGAGTTCCTAGTAATGTTGATTGCACATCCTTTTGTGATGATGTAATTGGCTGATTGGTTCGACTATCCGAGTCACGTTCCAGAGTACCTACCTCACCAAAGATGGTATTTTTGAGGACTTCCGCATTCCGATCGAGGTTAGGAATTTTGGGGCGTGACAACTATAGGTGGCTTCCATCGTTGTTTGAGCAATATCATCTCTTTGAATAGAGCTATCCTTGTCAGACTGAAGTAATACTCCCTTTTAATGCATACTTATTAGTAATAATGTCCATACTGGACGATACTAAAAATATTTTCCCGACCAGATTTTGTGACCAGGAAAGAGGACCAAGGGGCACGTGGAGGGGACCCTGAAATGTAAGGTAAAGTTATAATTTCTCGTTCTATTTAGCCCTTTCTTCCTCTCTCATGATGGCCTGGCAAACTCTCTTCGGTGGTAATGTGATGCTTGATAGTAGAAATTGGTCATGCTAAACGAACTGTACTGCATACATTCAGAAATCCTCTTGCTGTTTGTGCAGCTAAAAGATCCGATTCTGGAACAGGAGGGGCCCGGCCGATTGCAGAGGAATCAGCCCATGTGACAAGTTTATCATCATATATATACTCGGCCCTTGCAAGATAAAGCTGGACGACCACTTTTCACCAAGTTGAGCCCATCTAAACTGCAGCAAAAGCAAGACGGGGAAGTAACATGCTTTTTTCTTCTGTTGAATTACCCTAAATGCTGCTTTTGGATGAAATAAGTCATGTTTTCCAATCTCTGAAAGCAGGAAAAAAAATATCAGCCTTTAATAGAGGATGAGTAGTTTGCCACCCTGTGTGGCTGTGTTTAGCCAGCCCACCCTTGAACTTTCTTAACGTTGGATATCTACCGTATGCGGATATCCAGATGGTTGATATCCACTGTCATCTGTGGATAGGGGAGCTGGGGTTGGCTCAAACGAAGGGTAGTGTACTACTCGGCCTTTTAAGGAGGTGGGTCTTCCCTTTGAGATCGGGGCGCACCATTGTTACTGTTGTCTGAACATCCACCTCCATTGTCCCTCTTTGTCCACTATAGCTCCCTTTGCAGGTGTTATCCCACCTTGTCCCTTCTAATATTGGTGGCTTCCATTGTTGTTTGAGCAATATCATCTCTTTGAATAGAACTATCCTTGTCAGATTGAAGTAATACTTCCTCCCTTCTGAAATACTGCGTATATTTAGAAATTATCTTTGTTCCAAAATACTATGTACATTTGACCTAGTCACGTCATCCCTCCTCATTTCTTCTCCTCTTTCACTCTTCTTCTCCATCACGTTATATCTCCTCCCGCCACCATTTCAAGCTAATCAGCCTCAATTCCAGGCACCCCACAGCCACAAACCCAATCCCTAAATCCGTAATCAGCTTACACCTCGCAAGCCACAACCTCATCTCCAAGTTCTGCGCTTGCGAGATGGCGACAGCGGCGTAGTCCATCAGCTCAGTGCCATTGGAAAGGTCCAATTCCACTAGCATCCCACAATTCGTCGCCAAGCTGGACAACCCAACATGCAAGAAGAACTTGGAGCTGGAGAGGTTGGCAGAAAGGAGGGTGGCGGAGCAGAGGCGGGAGACGGAGACAAGACAAGGACCTTTTCAGAGACGCGGGGGGAGAGGGAGAAGTCGAGGTGGCAGATAGAGAGGTAGCAGAGGGCAAGGAGGGAGGGGAGGAGGTATGGGTGGAGGGGGTGGAGGATCTTGCGGTGGCAGAAC
Source organism: Houttuynia cordata (assembly GCA_039654745.1). Classification (NCBI taxonomy): domain Eukaryota; kingdom Viridiplantae; phylum Streptophyta; class Magnoliopsida; order Piperales; family Saururaceae; genus Houttuynia; species Houttuynia cordata. The sequence goes on from CM077506.1 coordinate 13,648,284, forward strand.
TCGGTGGCATGGAAGGACTTGCAAGCGATGGAGAAGGACTTGTCCATAGGATTCTCCTCCAAGAAGTCGAGGATGGTGAAGAGGAGCCCCTCGCTCATGGCGTCCACAATGGAGGCCAATCCCATTTCAACCAAACCACCAAAAAGTGGGTATTGGGATTGAAAAGATCCGAACTTAGGGTGGAATTCTAGAGGTATTTGAGGTTCATGAGGAAGCCATTGAAGGGGGTTTGAGCTGATAGTGGAGTATCTGGGATGGATGGGAGGAGGGGAAGAGGGTGGTGGTCACGTGATTTGTTTGTGGGCACCATGGTCTAATAAAAACTGAAATTTCTTCAAAAATTGAAATTTTCTCAAATATACACAGTAATTTGGAACAGAGGGAATATGTTTTTTCTTATTTTTGCTGAGAAATCTACTTTACTTTATTAAAACAAATATAAGTACATAAGGATAGAACCTGCCTCCATGGCATAGAAATAAATAGAGGGGTGTGCAAACATCTCCGTCAAACTCCAAAGGGTCGGTAAAGTTCCAATTGATGATAAAAAATTAGCATCCTCCATCATTGTGGGAGGTTGCCCGATTTGGTTCTTTGTAAAGAGATGGACCTTGAAGTTTAGAGATAAAAAACTGCCTACATGAGGGCAACACTGGAGCATCATGCCTAGCGGCCAATCGACCATGGGTGCGTTTGGAAACTGATAGTGATCGATAAAAAAAAAATCAGGCTGAAAATAATCGTGGTGATTTGTAGGTGATTTTTCTGATTGTGAAAAATCCATTTGGGAACTTGAAATTAATCATATTTTCAGTCTTTCACCATCAGCCTAACTCTTGATTGGTGACTTGCGTTTGGGAACCTAAAAAAAAATCAAGCCTGATTTGTGTTTGGCAAAGCCGGTAAAAAATTTCTTTTTTGAACGGCGGATGGCGGCGTTGGTGGTGGTGGGTGGCGGGGGGTGGCCGGTGGTTGGCGATGGCGGCGGTGGTGGTCGGCGGCCGACGGTGGGTGGCGGTTGGGTGGCCGACGACACCGGCAGTGGTGGTCAGCGGCGATGGTGGCCGACGGCAGGTGGTCGGTGGCCGGCGACGAAGGCAATGGTGGCGGCGGCGGTTGGACTGTGGCGGTGGCCGTGGTCGATGGTCGACGGTGGTGGTCGATGGTCGGCGACGGTGGTGGTCGGTGGCGTTGGCGGGCGGTGGTGGTCGGCAGTGATGGTGGGTGGTGGCCGTCGGCGGGTGGCCGACGACGACGGCGGTGGTGGTCGACGGCGATGGTGGTGGCCAGCGACGGGCGGTGGCCGACGTTGGTAGTGGGCGGTGGGTGGTGGTAGTGGTAGGTGGTACCGGCCGTGGGCGGTGGGCGAGGGCCGGCGACGACGACAGTGGTGGTTGGCGGTGATGGTGGGTGGTGGCCGACGACGACAGCGGTGGTGGTCGGTGGCGATGGTGGTGGTGGGGTGGTGGCCGGCGACGGGCGGTGGCCGACGATAGTGGTAGGCGGTGGGTGGCGACGATGGGGGATTGTAGCAGTGGTGGTGGGTGGTGCCGGCCGTGGGCGGTGGCGATGGTGGAGGTAACGAAAAAAAAATTTTCAGGCTAATGCTCATTCGAATGAGAATCAGTAAAATCACCTCTTTCAGGGGTGATTTGCTGATTTTTTTCAGTTTTCACCGTCAGGAGTGAAAATTGAGCAAATCAGTAACCAAACACCCTATCAGGTGATAGGTGAAAATAGGTGATTTTTTTCACCTATCACCATCAGCACCTCCTATCAGTAAAATCAGTAAAGAAACACAAATCAGAAGAATCAAGCCGAATCAGCCTGATTTTTTTGAGAGAATCAGTAAACAAACGCGCCCATGTATCCCATGGACTTCAACCTAACGGATTGAAGTCCTTATATAGATTTGAAATAACCATGTCTGCATGTCCTATTAATATGAGAAAACATGTCTACATGAGTCGCAACACCATCAGCCATCAGATTGAAATCCAACTGCCTGTATCAAATCAGAGTGCATGAAGGTCTAAATCACCTGACACACCCTCAGATCAAAATCCGATTGACCGCAATGCCTCAACTCACGAGGACGTACATGAGCCCTGTTTCATATAAAACTTTTCCCACAAAATACTTGGACAGAAATGCACAGGGAAGCCCAAGTAAAATGCCAATTCCAATGGGCCAATGGCCACTAGGTGGCACAGTCGGTAAGGACTGCGACATTGCATGCTATCTTAACAAGTTTGTTTAATAATGAGTTTAAAGGAGGTTTTGTATTTATAATACTCCCTCTATCTTGTTTAAATAGCTCCATCAGAAAAGAAAAAAACAGACAGTCCTATTTTAGATGCTCCGCATGGTAAATTTAAGTTGATTTTGAACCTCTTCTTTAGCCCTTAGTTGGAGTTCCTACCATCCAATAAAAACCAGCATTCTTTATACGGAACTATTAAAGCATGATAGAGGGAGTTTATCCAAATTTTAGTCGTGTGTGAGGTGTGGGGACCGTGTCCCTTTCCTTGGCCACATGAAGGGACGTGCCGCAGTGATGTCCACGGCTTGATAGTGAAAGTCCAAGCCCCAACCCCATTGGGCCTCACACGCTCCCCAACGACATCTTGCCGCTAAAAATCTAGGCCACCATCTCGTGGGTAGGGCTGTCAATGGGTGGGGCTATTGCAGGCCAGAGGTTGGCCCTAGCCCTAGCCCTAACAAACTTCACCCTAGCCCTAGCCCGACCCTAGCCCTAAGCTGACTTCCAAAATTCAGCCCGACCTTAGTGTCTAGTTGGGATAGGGTCGAGCTTCGGGCTTTTAGAGAGCCTAAAAGAACGCATATAAACTTTTAGGACTAGGAGCTTCCCCTAACCTTGTCATGGGATTAGCAAACTGTTAAGCAATGATATATTGCAAACTATACATGATTTAATGCCAAAAGGAGACGACGTGTAAGGACCCTAACTTTTGAACCGGTTTATTTTAATATTAGTCATTGGTTAATTGTGCGGTTTAAATGATTTCCGATTTAACTCGGTTATTTTTTAAAATAAATGAGTTTACAAATGTTTTCACAATCATAAATTTCAAGTGATTTTAGATCAAACCTGCAGTTTTGGATTCTTCATATTTTTCACTAATTTTCCGAAAATTAGGGTTTGACGGGACCCTGGCGGGCCCTGCCGCCGAAATTAGGTTTTTGTGACCAAAATTCCCCAGACATTATAGAAAGTCATTAAAAAAAATTTCAGAATTTTTTGGATTAAAATCTCTAAATTTTCTAATTTTAGCTTAAAACCTTATTTTTACCCCAAATTTTAATTAAGGTTACCCCAAATCTTTCTATAAAATGAAGGTGTTGTGCCCTTTCCTAATTTGGGAAAAAGGCTTGGCTGGGAGATTAGGAGCCTCTTTCCCCATTGCTTGATAAGGAAGGGATTAAAGGTATTTAGCTTAATCCTTGCTCATTTTCTTTAAAGTTTTCCTAATCATTTCTTAATCTTGAGTTATTCTTTGTTTTAATCCATTTTGAAAGCATAAAAACTACTGTTTTATACTTCCCTATTAAGCCTAATCTTCAAAATCATGTGTTTAGGTTTTTGTAAGCCCTAGATCTAAGGTTTAACATTTGGTTTTCAAAGCTTAATAATGATTAGTAGAGTATTAATATAAAATCATCTTTTTAGAAGGTGTTGGAGGTAATTGAAGGTTCATTCTAATCAAGTCAAGGTAATGGGTTCTTCAATCTCAGCTTTGGGTAGTGAATGGTTTGTTTTAATAGCTTTTACTTGAACGGGTGTTCTTGTTTAGAGCTCTAATGGTGGGTTTAATAAATGTTAATCTTTTACTATGATTTCTTGGGTTTTCATCTTAGAATGATATGTGGTTATGTTCTAGAATGTTTGATGGGTTTTTGTTAATGTTTGAGGCATGTATTAAGCTTTCAAGATGTGTTAATGGAGTCTCGGTTTTTGAAATTTTGAAAATGGGAGAGATGACCCGCGATCATCTTCTCAGTTTTGATTTGCAGTCCAATTTTTAAATGGTCATAACTTTTTACTCCAAACTCCGAATTACGCATGGTTGGTGGCTTTGGAAAGCTGACTTCTTGAAATTTAACATGAAATTTGAATCAATCTAATCTCAGATCTGTGCACGAATTTATGAAGATTCAAATATTAGAGTTACTTTTTACCTCTTTATTGCATCTTACTTTTGTTTTTACAAAAACCAAAAAAGAAAACTACATTAAAGCACCACTAATTCTAATCAAACACCAACATAAACATAGGTTAAAGGACATATGAAATGTATAATTTATGTGTAGGTCATATGGCTTATGAGTAATTGAGGTGATCATGTTATGTTTTATTGTATGGTAAAAGAGCATGCTTGTAGGAGTAAACCTTCAACTTTATATTGATGGATTTAAACTTGATGATAGAAATTGCTTTGATTTCAATGAGAATCGTTATTTTGGAAGGTATTTAAGCATGCAAATATTACTCAATGAGTTTATGTCGAAACATTAATCATGTGATTAAAATATGCATGAGTATACATACACATGGGAATCTATTATGAGATTTTAGTTGATTATGCTTTGATTATGATGCATGAGGGGATGGATTGGAAGCACGTTCCATGTGTTGGAACACACGTAGGATTGCTCACGGATTTATCATGATAGCATGCATCATGTATCGGACTTCATGGAAGAAGTTTTATCATTGTTTAAACGGAATTGATCGATTGTATGCAATGTGTGAGATTGTATGCCAGATTAATCGATTGATGGATTAATCGAAACTTGGTTGGTCCGAAAGGACATGTTTTCGATTTCGTTCCCTCCTGGAACAGGTTCACTCCCCGGGTTGAGTTTGATTGAGATACGTGGGGACGAGGGCTGGACTCGCCTTGCGGAGTTGAGAGGTCAAAAACCAGACACTGAGCACCCAGGTGGTGGGCACTTGTGCACCAGCTACCACGTGTTCTAGTTTCTCAAGATGAGATTCGGGCTCTCCCCCACAGCAGGAGACTACCCAGGGTGAATACACCTGCTCTAGTTTCTCTATTTGAGATTCGGGCATCCTTCGCTAGGATTGCCCAGGGCGAGCAGCACGTTGGGATTGACCACCCCCTTTGTTCCAATGGTAGGAACTGGACCATGATACGCCTTCGTGGCCTAGATTGTGTCCCGCCTTCATGGCATATTTGTTACTCCTTGATGGAGGCATTCACCATTGTGATGATACATGCTTATTGCAATGTTATGCATGATTGTACCATGTTTTTGGTTACAGTAGACATGCAGAGTGAATTTATGAGATATGATTGCATAATTGTACCATGTTTTAGTTACAGTAGATATGCATATTTATGAGATATGAATGCCTGATTGTACCATGTGTTGGCTACTTTGGACATGCAAAAGTGAATTTATGAGATATGAATGCCTAATCAAGATGGAAGCATGAGAATGAGATATCTTTATACAGGATTATGTGATATGAATGCATGATGTGGAAGTATGTGAATGAGATATGGTTATGCAAGTTTATGTGTTATACATGCATGACTAGATAAGGAGATAATCATGTTGATTATGGATCTGTTGCTATGTTATAATGCCATGTGATTTCTGGTTATTGTCATTTATGTAAAACCATTACTGAGTTTTATACTCACCCCTCTTTCCTTGTTTTGTCTTGGGGCTGCGTGGTGTGACACGCAGATGGATAGGATCCTCTCTTTGAGGAGCGTTCGTAGAGAGAGAATGAGTTTAGGCGTGGATGCCTTGGACTTGATCCAGTTTATCTTCTGAATTATTATGTTGATGTATGTCGTGACTTGTGAATTAATACATTTTAGACCTTTGTTATTCGAGCCCGGTGTGTTGGCTCATATTTGTAGTTGTGAGTTTAATGACTTGTCGACTTATTTTGAGATTAAGCTCTACCTTTATTCCTCTTATTTACTCTTGCTCAAAATTATTTGCATAACTTTGTTCGTGAGACCGCCTGTATGAGGGGCATAAGTCTTCCGCTATATCTCCTTAACATCGCCCCTGTGTGCCGGTTCGACTCTTGGACCGTATCCGGTTCAGATCGGGCCCGGGGTGTGACACGACGGGCATGTTACAAAAATCTAGGTAGAACTGTTTAGAGTTTGCACTAAAGTGTTGTCATCATACATAAATTTTCACAAGGCAACATTGCTTCTTTCATATCGTTTGTTCAGCAAATGCGGCATGTATAAGTGTTAGATAATCTAGGAAGCACTGATATGGATATGGCAATACAATACAATACGATAATTTTCAAAAAATTCCGATATGATACGTTGGGGATACGCTTGTCAAAAAAATATTTTTTATATTTTTAAAACACATTTTAGGTTGGTCCTAGTGTCAAAATAAACAATTAATATAATAAAGAAAATTATAACAAACACCTGTACCAATCCGAATATCCACAATTAACAAGCATTGACCCTAGATAGCAACAACTAGCACAAGCATGCAGTCACATAAAATCAAATTAAGAGTGTCAAGTAGCTCAAGATTCAATTCTAAAATCACTACAAACATATTGAGACCAAGTTTTAAAATCTAAAATTCTTCAACAAAATAAAAGAAGCACCTAAATAACCTTATCATAGTCGGAAACTCGAGCTCGGAGTCGTGCTGGCAGGGGTGGAGGGTGAAGGACTAAGGGCTCGGCACCGATGAGTAGGCGGGAAAGCTCTTTCCGCAATAGGTTCGTTCCATCTCTCAACATGTCTAACAACAATTCGAATAGTTAATCATTCGCCAAAAAAAATGTCAAACATTAATAACAAGGAATGAATTATACTAGTAATTAAACAGAGGTGTTGTTTTGCATTCTCACACTGCTGAAATTTCTCCCGCTAGGACTGTTACAAAATTGGCAACAACTCTAGGCTCTTTTGCTCTCTTAACTTTTGCTGATGGGGCAATGATCTATACATGAAATATGCATTTTATTATCTCCTAAACTTATGATTATGCTAGTGTTTGATTAGAATAGCTACTACTTTAATATAGTTTTTGGTTTTTGTATGAAACAAGAGTAATACACAGAAATGAGGAGAAAAATAACTCGGATGGTTAAATCATCATAACTTCGTGTACAAATATCAGATTGGACTGATTCAAGCCATGTTAAAGTTGAAGAAGTCAGCTTTCCAACGCCACCAACCACGCGCAATTCGGAGTTCGGGACAGAAAGTTATAGCCATTTGAAGTTATGAACAGTAACTACGATCGATCGGCTATCAATGCGATCGATCGCCAGAGCCGTAAAAGCAGTGTATTGAAGGAAATGATCGGTTGGACCTCAAAACGATCGATCGTATCTACTGAAATTTTTGATCCGTGCAAGACAGTAACTACGATCGATCGGTATCATATGGCGTCGATCGGCAAAGCGATCGATCGGGGGAAATAACGAAGGAATTGCGATCGATCGGACAGCGAACGATCGTTAATACGGAGCGATCGATCGCCGTATGTGGCAAACCGAAATAAGACCTATTTCGACTTGGATTTGGAAGGGGACTTCGTGGTTTCTCTTCACTATTATAAATAGGCCTTATGGGAGAACGTTTTGGGCACGACATATTCAACCCTTGGAGAATCTAGAGCAAAATTGGAGGCTAGAGCAAAGGAGAGAAGAAGATGAAGAACACGATGATGATTTCTCTTCCGATGCAAGGCTAAACACCTTTCCAAGGCATAGATGAAGCCTAATAATCTGGTTGTGTAGTTTCTTTTCTCTCATCTTATGTTTTTACTCTAGTTGGTGTATGGATTTTATTATGTAATCACTGTTAATTCAATAAAGATCTGTTCTTTGTACTCGAGAGAGACAAGAGTGAATTCTTGTGAGTTTCAATCCGAAGAATACTTGCGTATCCGAGAGGAACGTGAGTAGACTGAGGTGTTATATATCATTAAAGTTTCATTGGTTTATACTCGAGAGAGATAGATCACAATTCCATGTTTTAATTGTTTTATGTGTTACATCCGAGAGGAGAGCACTATATTTTGAGTTGACAAGTGTATGTCCGAGAGGAATATGCTAGCCAATTGGAAATCTTTATTCAAAAGAAAGAGAGAGACGATACATTAGTTTATTGTGGTGGATTCGAAGCCTTGGTCTTCTCCATATTGATTAAATCTCACTTAGTTTAGTTAAAGTTCATTGCTTTCTTAGTCTAGAATCAACATTGCTACTTTCTTTTGAATTTGGTAAAATATTAATCCGTCCCTGAGGTTCGACAACCCTTTTTAATACTCACTGTAGTACAATTGCCTTGTGCACTTGCAAGGGTTTTAATTTTAAACGATCAGGCAACTAATCAGCAACACTCCCCTCACTCTATTTAGCAATACTAAATAAAAGTTCCCCTCCTCCTTTCTCATCCAGGCTTGGGACCGGCAACGGTAGAGTTAAAACTTTTTTTTGAAAATTGCATTTAATAAAAAAATAAAAAATTTAAAAGCTAATTTAAAATACCAATTTTAGAAATGAAAATAAAAATAAAAGAACATACCTTAGCTATCTGCTATTTTGATTCCGATTATTTCACTCTTGTCACTATTAAATTCATCATCCAAATCACCAAAACTGCCAACAACCATCTCAAGCAAGAGAGAACTTCTGTATTGGTCAAGAATACGCCCACCAATGCTAAATGCGGACTCTGAAGCAACAACCAAAATGTCTTGAGCCATTGTACCGAATAGTGGGAACTTGGTTGAGTTAACTTTCCACCAAAAAAGAATGTCTAAGTCAGTGTCCCTGTTTTCTAAGCTCCCTCCAAAGTACAACTCTAGCTTAGATTTGTCGCTGTCATTATTTACAGCATATCCTTCTTCCAACAATTACTGAATTTTTTCTTCATCATTTGAAGGAATGACAACCTCAGTAGAGGCCCTATCCACAAGTGGACATATTTTGTTATTGTATTGATCAAACAGCAATTGCATCAAAGCTATACTCCTTTCAAAACGTAGTGCCCCCAACTTTTTTCCATGTAGCTGGGCCACATAAAATTTCAACAACTTCCTCTTGTATTTAGGATCCAAGATCAAAGCAATGTCATATGTAACAGGTATATCACTCCAATATTCATCAAATTTACTTAACATTTTGTAGGACATAGAACTGAGAAAATACTCTGTAGAAATTGTATCTCCAAGTATAATTTTTTTTATTGTAGTTATTTGAATTGCAGGATAATCAACACCACAAAACAATTTTGTTACATCATAGAACCGCTTCAAAAACTTACAAACAGTGGCCGCATTTCCCTACTCATCATCAGAAGGTTTATATTTATAATATGGATCTTCCTCCTCCAATCTTTTAAACACATCACGATATGGCAAAACAGACTCTAACATTAGAAATGTAGAATTCCATCTAGTGGTAACATCTAAACTAATGCCCTTTCCCACATTAATTCCCAATTCAGCTATGAGCTCAACAAACTTTTGATGACGGGAAGGGGAGGCCGTCACATATTTCACAGACTCATGAACATGAACAATTACATCTAAAATTTCTTTCAATCCAACTTGCACAATAAGATTTAGCACATGGACAGCACAACATATACAAAATAGAGAGCCTTCTAACTGAAGAGACCCCTTATCTTTATGAAATTTCTTTGAGCAATATCATTGTTTGCTGCATTATCTAAAGTAATAGTAGATATTTTACAATCAATTTTCCACTTTACTAAAGTGGCTTTAATAGCATTACAAATTGCCACTCCAGTATGACGAGATAGAATTCTAGTAAAACTAATAATCTTCTTTTGTAGATGCTAAACCCTATCAATATAATGCGCAGTAACACAAATATAATTGAACCTTTGATTTAAAATCCACAAATCAGAAGTAATACTAACTGTGGAAGAAAGGTTTTGGAAAACATTCATCAGTGCAGCTTTCTCTTTTGTATAAATTTTTTGGCAACCATTTTAATTGTGTTCCTAGAAACCATTTTGAACTGAGGCTGCATAACTTGACAAAAATGAATAAAATCATTATGCGTGACAATATTAAAATGATATTCATGCATTATAATTGCTCTTGCAAGAGCTTCCCTACAAGCCTGTTGATCAAATTTAAAAGTAGAGGCTTTACCAAAAATAGTAGTCAAGAGTGGCTATTTAGGATCCATGTTTGGTCCTCTTGGACAACTATCAAAGTGCCTTGCAAGATGAGTTGTGCCATTAATTCCCAATCCCACAAAGGTATTCTTGTAATAATTACAAACTGCTTTGACTCTTTTTTTATTTTCATCAAAGGTTTTCTGGAAATGATCCCAAACAAATTATCGTCCCCTATTATGTTTTTTTTCTAGTTTGCTCATTAGATGCTCATAATTCTGAATGGAGAGCAGAAGGGGGAGTTGTAGAGCTGGGGGTTTGGGGCACAATAGGTGTGAGGGTGGCAGTTGAAGAGGCTTCTTGTGTTGAAGAATTGACTAGTGTTGAAAAAGCGGGAGTGTAAAAGAGGTGCATGTATTGGAAGAAGTAGCATGTGCAGCTGGTGATAGATGTGGGAAGGACAAAGATTCACTATCGTGGTGAGACATATCTACTACACTAAATTTGACCAACAAGCAGATAAGAAATCAAGTACTCAGCAACAAAGAGAAGACAAGTATTATAGGCAATTTTTAAGTAAATAACAGAATCACAGATTACTAACAGATGATTAAGTTCCAACTCGTACAGATTAATAACATATGATTTTTTTTTATAAAACCAACAGATGATTAATAGCAAACGATTATGGCTAACAAGTAATAAGTACATAAATATCCAAAACACACAACAAATGACAAATCTAAAACCAACAAATGAATGGATGATATAGTAGATATGTATATGTATTAAGAAAAGAATAGATTAACAATATATGGTAAATCCAAAACACACAACTCTGCATGTATTAAAGAACAAATGCTATTTTAATTTGATAAGCAATAACTAATTATTTAGAGATAAAGAAATGTTACTGTCGTGGCCGAAAGCGTTGGGAGTGGTCAAAGGAGACGACCGACGAGGAAGCCAGAGACAGTCGAGGGCAGGTCGAGGAAGTTGTGGTTGGTGGAGTAGGCGCTGTCGGGAAGGAGAGCTCAGAGCGGTTAGAGGAGATGGCCAATGAGGAAGTCAGAGATGGTTGAGGGCAGGTCGAGGAAACTGTGGCCGGTGGAGCGGGCGATGTCAGGAAGGAGAGCTCAGAGCGGTCAGAGAAGACGGTCGACAAGGAAGCCAGAGACGATTGAGGAAGCTGTGGGCGGTGGAGTAGGTGATGACAGGAAGGAGAGCTTAGAGCAGTCGAAGGAGACGGTCGACAAGGAAGCCAGAGACGGTTGAGAGCAGAAGAGGAGAGCTAGAGCAGCGGTCGGGCTTGTAGGGTTTGGGTTTTTAGGTTTTTTTTCTATATATATATATGAGGTGAGGAGCAGGAAAGTTACCAAAAGAGGTAGTGAAAAGAAATTTTTGCAGTTAACAAATAACTTTTTTCTCTTCTTTTTGCTACACTAGTTCAACAAATCGGTTAATTGATCACATCTATCATTTTGTTACGAAAAAAATAAAACAAAAATCTATTTTGGGGTCGTTGAGTAGGTGATAAAAAAGAAAGTACATATTTAATTGCTAGTGATCTGGTTGTGTGGTGCATAGTGGCCTATGGGGGAATATTTTAGGGGTTGTTTGGATATTTTTTAGTGTAGCAAGGAGAAGTATATTTCCTTCATTTTCCTTTAGTAGAAATGGAGGAAAGTTGGATAATATTGTCCCTAAAAGGAAAAGAGGCTTCCGACACAAAAAGGTCTTCCATCAAATAAAATTGTCTTTTTTTGCCCATCTCGGCTGCCAAGTAAACCGGCAGCTAGCTGCCATCCTCCTCCGTCCGCTCAGTCTCCGTGCCAGCTAGCAGCGCCACCACCTTCACCCACCCGCTCCTCACCACCTCGCTAAGGGCCGTGTAGTTGGCCTTGTTCCTCATCCCCAACGCCTCCGCCACTGACCCACCCCCTCTCCCCCCTCCTCCCCCACTTACCCATTTGAGTAGGAAATTCACCACCAACAAGTGGTCGACCGGGGAGCGACGTGGACAACATAATCGCCCTTGGAGTTAGGTAGCATTGGTAGAGAAGATTGCCTTTGGAGGGCCACTGCTAACATTTCCATGTGGCCTTGCCAGGCAGCAAGATGGAGGACAGTGTTGGATTGGGGGGTGGCTACGAGGAGCTGGCCGGAGTTCTAGTTGGCCAACTACCGAAAAGAGGTAGATCCTCGTGCTTTTCTGCCGTTCAGCCCAACAGGATTGGAGCAAATCAGGAGTGAAAATGGTTGTTTCATCGCCGATGAGTCCTCGTCAGCTCCACAGTCGATTGGAAGGGGGGCTGGTGATGAGAGTGAGGTTTACGGCAGAAAGGCAAAGGGACCCTTTAAAACCTTTTTATCATCGAAACGTTTTTTTAAGAAAAAGATCATTTATGCCCCTTATAAGGTCATTCTCTCAGGGAAAGGGAACTTCCAAATAACCCCTTTAATTGCTGTGCAAATTTTCTTCTCGAAATAGAATCTATTTTGTCAGTCCAATGAAGCTTGTGTGGATTTTAAAAAAGACAGGTCCAACAATACTTTTGGTTGGCTTTGCTTGTCTGGATTTTCATACAGGTTCGCATATATGAAATTAAATGCACAGTTGGTTGCCCAAGGAAAGTATGAAAATGCATTGTCAATCGTCGATCATAATCTAATGGCTCACACATATGATAGTCGAGCAGAGATGTTAAACTGACCATCCCCCGTACTAAAAGCCTGCAGCTAAAAAAAAAGCCTTGGGCTTAGGTATCCCAAAAGGGTTCATCACGCAATGTTGCGAGTGTATAGTGTGCATATAGATGAGATTCTAAAATCAAAACAACATATGTTTAAAAAAATTATATTAACAATATATCATAGTAAAAAAATATGGGGAAATTTGCTAAACTTCTAAAAGATGTGAAAATGGACCCTTGGGGCTAAAATTTTGCCAACCCTTTTTTTGGGTAAAAGGTCATTGTTTGAAGTTTGACTCATTTTCCCTCTTTTCTTATGTTGGTCTAGACGTGCTTTTGGATCGGGATTTCATTAACATGTTAATTGTTTTTTTTTTTGGGGGGGGGGGGGGGGGGGGGGGGGGAAGGGAGTGCTTGGGCAATTTTTTGGGCCTCGCTATGCCCATTGATGGTCTTAGAGAGCACCCCCTAGTCCCAGCTCGAATCGAAGCTTACATATCTTTGGAGAACTTGCTATCAGGTGGAGAGTATAAATCGCATCCATAAGATAGAAAAATACTAAGGAAAAAAGCATTTGGGTGGTATAGGGTGACGATTCTGTATTATCATACAATTGACTCTACATTGTTATAGCAAAACTAAAAAAAAATACAAATTTACCCATTAGATAGCTACTAACCTACCTGATACCGAATTATGTTTCTTTTTTTTCCTACAACTACTCCAGGTAGTGGACATCTCAATCACACAACACCTAGTAATCCTAAGATACCCCTTGTGCCTCAGTCGAAGATTAAACCCAAGTCAACTTCACTACATGGGAGATTGAAGATTAACATACAAATACGTTAAACATTACTAGTAACACTTTATTTTTCCAAAAGGGCAAGTAAGCAGCTGTTCCAACCCGGACGCAATTTTCCCCTTTCGACACTTGAACCAAAGGATCCTCACAACCCTAAAACATCTTGCCTGCCTCAACATTCGGACTCATCTCCACCCGAAAAAACCATGAGACCCCTCCAACGCTCAAGTTGGGCACAAAACCCGGACACATCTACACACCAATCTCATCCTCTCATCATCCTTTTTTCTTTTTGGATAATTTTTGTCATATATCCTCCTTGGTCCTGTTTTAACCTAGAGAAATGTTGATTTTTATTGAATGGTGTAAATTTCAGCTAACATATCTTTTGCGAAAAAGGAGGTCTAGAAGCAACCTATATTAGAGAGATTATTGGGTATCAGCGGCACAATACTCCATGGATACTTGCCAAAGCAGCTGACTGCACGGTAAACTGAGTGTGTGCCGTCGATTCCAAAGATCGACAACTCCCTATCACCCTGGCATACAGTTGTCGTGGTCAGGCTGCTGCACCCAATAATTTCTCCTTCAATTGGGCCAAAGCATCCATTTTTAGGGCACTCCTTTTTACGGGTGGAGCATTTTTTTAGGTAATTTTCTACCCTCATCCACTAAGCATTCCTTTTGTTTTTTTGTTTGATAGTACTCTTGAACATTCCTATACGGACACAAACAGGCCATCCCGAAATAGCTGCGAAATATCGACATCAAATACTCGCGACATCAGCTCTCTCTCGTAAATTCTGAAAAAAACAATAAAAACAGGAAATTCTTCCTCCCCAGCCTCCGCCCCCCCCACACCATCTCCTCCATCTCTCCACAAATCCAAAAAAAGATCACAAATTCGTCAAAGAAGGAGCAAAATCACAGATTCCAAGTGCCCAAGAACAAGATCGGCGGATTCAGTACGAGGTGGAGGAGGTTCCTGATTTGCCAGCTTGATTGTAGTCCCAATTAATTTATCTCCATGGATTCCGACCTCTGGACCTCCCGCCTCGCTTCCGCCAAGCGCCAGTACTCACTTCAGCACCACCAGCTTTCCCATTCAGGTTTTTTGTTTTTTCTTATTTTTTTTCTGGATGGTTTTCTTGGTTTTTATGATGGTGGTGGGTGGTGGGAGCTGTAAAGATTGGATTTTTGTGAGTTTTGAGTTGATGGGTTTGTGGGTTTGGGATTTTACAGATCGCTGGAGGATGGAGGATTTTGAGGTGGAGGAGGAGGTCCGGCCGGATTTTCCGTGTCCGTACTGCTACGAGGATTATGACATCGTGTCTCTCTGCGCCCACCTGGAGGATGAGCATCCTTTTGAATCTAAAGTCACGGTTAGTGTTTTGTAAAAGCTCCATCTTTTTTTTTTGGGTTCTGTGCATTGTCGGATCTGATGCATTATGTTGTTGAGAAATTAGTTGTTTACGTATCTGGATGTCTGTTTTCTTGCTGATTGAATCGTTAAAAAAGTGTTGCTTTTTTGTATGGCAACATGTTTCAATTGAGGATTTTATGTTTGGGAGCAGAATGAGGCTGATGCAGAGCATCGTGATGGAAATAGGAAGTTAGCTTGTTTGGAAATTACCTTAATTAGCTTGCTTGTCTAAGGAGTTGCCTTGTTCAGCCCTCCACCTGCTCTCTATTAATTTGTAGCTCGTTCAGAAAAAATTTGGATTCTCTTATCTCTCTCTATCCGTCTCTCTTATTCTCACCTTGTCTTTGGTTTTCTCTTCGTTCTATTGGGTTGTAACCCACCAGTTGCACAATTCCACTTCGCTATTTGAGAATTCCGGTTCCCATCTCAGGATATCTCTGAGTCTCTCCCGTCAATTGTTTAGACAGACCTCCAGGACCTCGCGTAGTCAGCCCTGGAGTTCTCTTCATAACACTCTACTTTCATTGAAGGCCTACGCAGGGAGGGTCCTTCATGCGAAGCAGTTACATATATCTGAACGCAAGAAAAATTTCCTGAAATTAAATGGAAACCCCATTAGCACTTGCTCCTCCCCCAATTTCGTCTTGTACAGTCGTACCCATCCCTTATGCTCCCTTCTTATGTTTTTTCTTTCCTCTTTACGGCCTTCCCAACACAAGACCGGACTTAGGAAAAGAGACATGCCCTCTTTCTGCCACCTCCCACTAGTTTCCACTACCTTCTTATATGACTTCACTTCTCTAGGCTCTCTCATCTTTGCCTCTCAGCTTCAACACTATAGTCGTCAATCACCAGCCACACCATCAAGTCGCCCACCTCACAAGCAAGCCATCCTTCTCCCTTGCCTTGTCATCCTGGCATTACCAACCTAGCCTCTCACCTTCCCTCTCTACCACCCAACTATGCCCCTACCTAATGCAACCACATCATTCTTCACGTCAAACAAGTGCAGCAGCGTCGCACAATGGGTAGAACTTCATTGTAGCAAGCTTTGGCATTTTGTCAAACAACCACGAGCTGACTGACCTCTGCTTCCCCCTCAAAGTTCAGCACTTCAGCATCCAATGTAAGGGCATAGTTTTTTGTCGCTTGAATTCTTGACTTTCATGGCTCAATCGTCTTTTCGTTTCATTTAGTAAATTTTTAGATCTCAAAATGAGTCTAAAACTAATTAAAGGCTTTCATGAGTTGTCTATGAACTGTGCTAGGATTTGTAGGGAGGATTTAGGTTTGCTTTGTAACACATATAGTTGCCTATGTAGCTAATTTCCATGGCTGAGTTATAACATTATAACAAGTTGGATGGTTCAAACCATGCTAAATTCTTCTTGATTTTTGTATAGCAAGTGACCAAGACACAATAATATAGTTGACCATTGTACATGTAATTAGGTGTTAGGAATTAGGATATAGTGTCTTACATTAGTGATGTTTTGGCCTTCATATACAATCATTCCCAAGTAGTTGTGCAACTCATCAAGAAGTTGATGATGAAAAAATATGTACTCCCTCAGTTCATTACCTGTCCTCATTAGAAAACCAAAATGAACTAAAATACAGAACAATAGAACTGATTACACACAAGTCAGATGTGTATTAAAAATGATTAACAAAGCCACTTATTTTACGTCAAATACATCATGTCCATGCTAACAGATTAAAATTAGGTTTTGAAGAATAATTCTACTTCTACTAATAAAATGCAGGGCTAAATAGCATCCCAGGACAAGGAAGACATTGACTACCACAAAGGAATGAATCAACCGTATATTGTTGCACATATGTTCAGGAAGTAATAGGTTTAAACCTTGGCTAGTTTATTTTGTGGTTAGTATCTGAGTTTGGACTTCTGTTTGCGTACTCCAAATAGGTTGCGATTCGATCATACTTCCCATGATGTTATATATCAAACAAGCTGATGGATCAATAACTTCATCAATTGTGGACTGCATGATTATGGTCCTTGCATTATGCTTCCATGGCAATCCCAAATGTGGAAACCTTTGTGGGGTCAAGGTTCGGAGCTGCCTTAATGTGACAGTGATGCAACACAATGACATTGTTTATGAACTTTGTACTTTTCTCTTGGGTAGTGATTACATTCTGCTGACGACGAGGTTGGGTTGCCAAGAGAAATATGGACCATTCCTTGAGAACAACTTCACCTCTGGCTATCATGTAGTCATGTTTCAAGATTGCAACATACTTCTCTGGCAAACTGACCCTCATTGTCTATAGATTGCGATCACTACCGAGAGGAAGAGAACAACCGTCATGGACAAAGCCATCGTGTTGCATTACTGCCACATTAAGGCATTTCAGACCTTGATCCCACAAAGGTCGAGTCATATTGGGACAACCATGAAAGCAATGTGTAGCATCTATAACCATGGAATTCACAATTGAAGGAGTAATTGATCCAACAAGTTGGTTGAATTTTGACATAATGGATAAAACCTCAACAAACTTTTGTGAGTATGCAAACACTATTCGAGGTTCAGACCACAACGTAAACTGGCCAAGGGTAAAACAATTACTTCGCGAGTAAATGTGCAACAATATACTATTGATCCAAACAGGAAAACCCATGGAAATTAGCTACATAGGCAACTGTGTAATAATAAAGCAAACACCAATCCTCCCTAAAGTTCCAGCATAGTTCATAGACAACTCATGAAGAGAATGCTTATGTCTTTAATTAGTTTCACAAACGAAGAATTTATTGATTGAAATGAAAAGTTGTAAGAGGATGACTGAGCCACGCAAGAATATCAAGGATTCAACCGAAAACCATAGGGGGTAATTCCCTTACCTTGGATGCTGAAGTGTTGAACTTTTACAGCATGACTTGCTATATGACTTCCCCTCTCTCATCTTCTCTCATCTTTCCCTCTCTCCATTGCTGTCATTTCATATTTATATGGTTAGAATTATTTGCATTCCCAATGTGCTTATGATGTCACCAGGCAGAGCGAGATTGGTCGTTTCGTCGTTGTTTAACGAAACGCCAAAGCTTGCTGCAACAAAGTTTTGTCTGCAGCGCGACACTGCTGCACTTGTTTGACGTGAAGAAGAGGGAGACAGCTGCATTGGGATCTGCATAGTTAGGCAGTATAGAAGGGAGGGAGAGCTTGGGTTTGTTTTGCCGAGATGACGAGGCAAGGAGGAGTTTGGCTTGATCATGAGGAGGGCGGCTGGTGGTTGATGACTATAATGCTCGTGTTGGGAGGCAAAGATGAGAGAGGGGAAGTCATATAAGAAGAGAGTGAGGACTAGTGGAAAGCAGTAGCGAAGGAGCATATCCACTTTGTAGGAAGAGAAGTGATGGGTACGAATGTAGGACACGAGAATGGGGGAGGAGAAAGTGCTAATGTGGCATGGGTTTGATCCATGGGGAATTGCTGTCAATTTTATGGTGGAGGGTGATGTAGCAGTTTAGTAGACTAATAAAAGGCTTGATAGTTGTGTAGGGATGTGGTCTGGTGTATGGGCTTACCCATAGCTAGTGGCGGGAATATCTACATTTTCTTATCTTTGAACATAGGTTTTTTGTCTGGGTTAGTTCTCTTGCTATTTTTCGATATGCAATTTTGATTATTTTCAACTACCTAAGACTTAAGGAAGGGGTTTGCATTATCTATGCACAATCCAGCTTGATGTATGGAGAGTACTGATTGGTTCTGATGTAACAAGTGATGGCTGAAGAAGGAAGAAAACGTCATGCCACTTGAGACCTAGTACCAGGTGACACTTTTGTGCGCAGAAGCATGAGTGCCTTATGTGGATATCTGTTTGATTATCACTGCTCTCTTCCAATGTGGTTAACGAGAAGTGTTTGTTAATGACGCTGCAATCACTATTCTTAAAAGATTATGGACTATTGATCCAGGTTGCTGCTTAAAAGATTGTGAGATATGGTTCCATGTGGCTGTGCATAATTAAACATTATGTATCATCCAAAAGAAATGCATCCTTAGGAAGAGGTTTAGGTTGTTGAAAATCCCTTGTAGTTGGATTGTTAGATCCCTAGTTAATTATGAGGACTCCAAGAAATATGCTGATAAACATGCTAGTAAGTGGACTGTACCAGCAGCTTGAAGAATTTTGGAAATATGGTTTAAATAATAACGAGAATGTGAAGTGTAAAAGGACTTCGATGTGGAATTTGAAACTCGAGAAAATTTCAGGATGGAAGTATGAGCATGGTTGATGGATAAAATGTGGCATCTTCGTCAATTCTTTGAGCTATGTGTTTAATTTATTGAGGTGTTTTTATACATGATATTAAGGTGTTTCTATGACATTTTCTAGCATGCAAATGTACTTGGTGTTTCTTCACTTGCTTTTTGTTTTTTGTGAAGGGTGTTTTAAACAAAATGTTTTCATAGGGGATATTGAAGCCATGCTTATGAACTGAGAAGTTGCTGTAAAAAAGTGAAATAAATGGATACTTTGTTTGGTTGTAATAGATGAAACTGAAGATACAACGAATATGCTTCACAAAGAGGATTATATTGGACTTATTATCTTCAAGTAGATTAAATTATGAATGATTGGAACCCCTCCGCGCTCTTCATTAGTAGACCGGAACATCTGAGTTGTGTGTGATTACTTGTTCATTAAATGAAAATTAAGATGAAATAGTGTGCGAGACTTAGGACCAATAAAATATGTTGATGTTTTGCCCTGTGAACCCCACCAAATATTACCTCAGAATTTAAGATTGTTGCATGGTGTGATGGCTAGGGCGCTTCCTTGAAGCGAGGTCCTGAGTTCAAACCCCAACTCCATTGGCCACCCACAGGGGGTTACATCCTGATTTACCGGGTTCTATGTTGTGTGGGCTGTGTACGCATCCGAAGGGATTGGCGGCGGGATGTGGTGCTCTAACTTCTAAGAGCCTGGTTGCTCTGCCCCTTCTAGCTAAGGACTCGCACACCCTTGTTATAAAAAAAAGATTGTTGCATGAAAATGCAACTAAATAATGGTCTGTTCGGAACATATTGCTGGAAATTACATTAGATTATTATATCTCACGAGTTATCATGCATGTTTCTGATGTACATGTCTGTTTTTGCAGGTTTGCCCCATCTGTTCGGCTAAGGTATCAAGGGACATGCTGAATCATATTACACTGCAACATGGACATCTATTCAAAATATCCTTTGACATTTTTTTTGGGTCCTAAAGTCAGAGGTTTTTATTGTTTCTTGAGTTGATTTTTTCTTTGATATACCAGTCCCTGTTTATATGCTATAACTAATACCCTTATATGTGTTAAGGGGACAGATCACTGCACCTTTCTGTGCCAGCTTTATAATATGTTATCATTGTTACTTGAGGGACGTGTTCACTTACACTCTGCACTACCTTAGAGTGGCTCACTGTTTTGGTAAGGGCAGTGATAACCCTACAGCAGATTCCTACACATTTCCATATACAGCTGATGTGTATGGAAATGAGTGGGTGAACTGATGTGGGGTCACATCAGCTGACCCACTCATTTCCATACACATCAGCTGTGTATGGAAAATGTGTAGGAATCTGCTGTACAAATATCATTTCCCTTTTGGTAACTAGTAAAATCAGCATTTCTCTAAATTTGGCAATGTTTTTTCTTTAACCGAAGGGTACTTGCAGAGATGTCGAAGATTGCGCAGGGTTACTATTCCACACAGTCAGGCTTTGTCTTTGTTGGGTAGAGACCTCCGTGAGGCCCACCTGCAAGTTCTTTTAGGAGGTGGTGGATATAAATCAAGCAACTCTACTTCCTCAAATGGGGTCACGGATCTCCTTTCTTCTTTAGTATTAAATTTTCCAGGATGTGAAGCTGAAGAAATTTCAAAAGTTGCTGCTTCTACTGCTGAAGAGATCTCCTCAAATAAAGTGACTTCTACAAAGATGTGGAGGAAAAGGTAGTGGCTTAAACTTTCAATTGAGTTGGGTAATGTGTTCTACTGGTGCTTTCGATGAGCTTTATCCAACTGTTTCAGGGTTTCTTTTTTCTCAGTCCTGTTAGCTTTTTTTTTCGGGGAAGGTGTGAGCAGTGTGTCTTCTTGGATTGACCTCTCCACAGAAAACATGATTTTCTAATTCCCCATTTAGTTTTGTTGTGGGAGTGGACACTTCTTAATGTTATTTACGCAAAATGCTCGACACAAGATATCTATTGGTGCAGTTCTACTTGCTCATGTTTTCCTTTTTTGCGCAGTATTGATTCTTCTTTGAGTTCTGAAGAGAGAGCGCAAAAAATGAAACAGGCAATAGGCAGAGCCAAATTTGTTCAGGACCTGCTTCTTTCCACCCTATTTGACGACTAGGACAGGGGTAAGACAATGAAAATGGGGCTCTTCATGGAGGACCTTCTTCACTCACCAGTGACGGAGCAGAGTATCATGGTTCTCAGTTCTAGATGCAATATTTTTCTCTAAAGAAGCCAATACCTACTGCATTATCCAATGTTCCCTTCAAGTGCGGCAACCATGATGGTTTGTCCATCTATGACTATTGAAGGAGATTGTATGGTCCTGCCAGGATACTGGTGTTTGGCCATCATACATAATAAGAAATTAGTATGTTGTAGTGATGTCTTCCTTTAGCAAACCGTTGTGCAATAATCTTATAATAATCTAGTGGAATAACTCGAAGTGCTCTCAACTCTCTAGTACAATATAAAAACACCTTTGTCCCGTGCAAATAGACATTACAGGTTCTTGAAAATTTTTGTCCAAAAAAAACAGTTCATAAAAATTACTCTGTTGTCCTATCCTGCAGTACTTTTTCAGCCCGTGGTATAAACTGAAAAAGTCATCCCCCCGAGGGTTAAGTCATTTGCTTCAGTCCGAGTAATTTGATAATAGAAGCTTGGAATCTGGCCGAGGGCAGAGCATACTCATTAATTTTTTAGCAAAGATTATCATTAGCGATATAACAGAGTGATTTTTCTTACTAAAAACGTGCTTGCTAGCAACAGGAAGTGCTAGTAATAGGAAGTACATATATATTACACTAGAGCCACATTTAAGATCTTGCTTTCCACTTTTTAAAGGCCAGCCTAGCTTGACAAAGCAGCTCCGGTAGGTAATTGTTTCCATTACCACTGCCTAACTTTCCATCTCCATATTGGCCCGTCGGCCCCAGCGAAGGCCGTCTTCACAAAGAGGCTCCAATGGCAAGCTAGTCTATTATCATCACCTGTTTCTCAGAATCACCAGGCCCTTTTTCTATTTCCATTGCCCGGGGCGCTCCTTCATTTTCCCTCCCATCCACGTCCGTAGGCAGCTTCTGCTCTGCTTCATCCTCGCCCTGTTCTATTGCAGCTCCCACCTGTTGCCGATAGTAACGGAGTAGAACCACTGACATGAATGCTGCAAAGTAAGCATAATCATCAGTGCCTGAGCTGGAAAACTATCCCATAAGGTTGAGAAACATGCCTGAGAAAGTACCTGCAAAGAGGCGCGTTTTAACTGCTGACAAATTCCAAAACACCGTGGCTGCTGATGCTGCCACAATTTTCTTGTGAGAAGAAGCTGCCCACGTCTCACGCACACGGCATTTCAGGCCTTCAACTGCTTCCGGGCAGTAACGTTTTCAACTCAGTTCTTGAAAGAATCAAATACTTGAATGCACAACTAAATGTACAACAACCCTCTCCATACCTTGCCTATCTATCTGATTGGAATAAGAAGAGTAGAATTTCGGGATAGTGAAGCTCGTGAAAAATGCTGCAAAAGCAAGTTTTATGATTACAAAATCCATCCCAATAGAAGACAAATAGTTGTAAGTACAAATTTAATCAGGAGTTAATAAATACCAATGAAAAAAAGACGCCACAGAGTGATGAAGTGACCGTATTCTGATGCAAAAAGAAGAATGGGAGCCATCTGCAATCAACATAAGAGAAGGGGTTCTGGTTTTTAGGCAAACAGGAAGGTATCAAACAGACAGGGTAAAAATTCCTGGTATATACCTTCATAGTCATAGCAGGTTCACCAGAGAATAATTCTCTTGTTTTTCTGATTGTAGCATTTGCTACTGGCAACATATACTTGGCAGCACGAACTATGTCATCTTCTTTCAGCTTAAACTCCTTTCTCAGCCCTTCGTCCTTATTTCTGTAAGTTGGGAAACTGATTTATTGCGTCAAATCCTTCAATCATAGGAACTTGCAAGGATGCAGAAAAGGGAAAAGATGAAGTTTACCTTTGTAAAAATGATTTGTAGAGGTATGATATTGCCAGAATTAAAAGTCCTAATTGAGAAACAGCTGCGACAATGCTGTCAGACAAGAAAGAAGTTTTCAATCTAAATCCAAATTCAAAGAAACAGTATCTTCCATTCAAGTGGAAAAATATAACCCACCCAAAACTGAAAAGAAGCAAACTCACCTGAAATTAACGCCCCTTGTGAATGAAGAAGAAATGAAAAAGAGAGACCCACATCCAAACCATAGGCTTGATTTTGCAACATTTTTCCACATAATGAGCTCAGTGAACAGATGCCCAGCATTATCGAGAAAGCTTTCTTCGACCTCGGAAGTCTCTGCTAATGGTATTCAGATAAACCAAAACATATTATCAGGTAACAGGTAGTATTCAATTAGAAATTTGGACTCTATTACAAGTAATCAACTTCCATATTGGCAATTTCACATCAGGTTTTCTCAAATCCTCCACATAAAAAAGCATAGATATTGCATATCAACCAGGTGTTAATTGCTGATGAGATATGTATCTACTCACCCTTGTTAGCCCCCCTTACCATTCTCCTCACCCTCCACCACAAGATGGGGTTAATTGGGGAAGACTGATTGACTTCTGCAGCACTTTCGTGGTGGGTAGTAGGGGAGAACTGATAAGGAGGGCATAGCATTACCAGTACTCATACACTTACCACCATATTATGGTAATCACATAAATTTGATTTATCAAATTCGTCGCACGATCACGAATGACATCACAGTCCTCCAAAGCATTTAGCCAACTTAAATTTCTCATGAAATCAAACATGATTTCTCATCAAAAGCTTCGATTCTGTTCTTTTACCTTCATTTTACTAAAAATCAAAGTTTCTGAAAGACTAAACTTCACGAAGAACAATAAGAAATTAAACAACCAGGCTGCAAATGCTAAATCTTGAAAACCAAGAAACTAGATGAAGATATTACTCAAAACCCTAGCTCCAAACCCACTAAAGAACAATAACATCAAGAAGCCATACAAACCTTTACTTTTCTTGCGAGATCTACTCGGCTTCTTCTTCCTGACCTTCAATCCATCATCCCCCACGCCCAAATCCCTCTCCTCCTCCGCCCTCCTCCTCACCCTCCTCGTGTTCCTCGGCGAGGCGCAGCCAAGAACCCCGGCCGCCAGCGACTTACTCTTACATTTCCTGCGAGACCCCCCAACCAAATCCACCAGCTCCTCCAAAGGTTCCAGCTTTTCGAGCCCCCGGTGCCTGGACGATCGGAGGGGAGACGCAGGAAGGAGGAGGAGGTCCTGGAGCTTCTGCGCGGGTTGGCCGGGGCTGTGGAGGGAGAGCTGGAGCGGCGACGAGGAAGGCTGGAGGTCGGACTTCTTGGGCGACGGCGTGAGGCCGAGAGGCAGCGCCTCCTGCGAGTCGCCGGCCATCTCGGCGGCGAAGCGGGCGGCGAGCTTGGTCCGGAGGCGGGAGTCGGAGCGGCGGGAGGGGGGAGTAGAGTCCATGGTTGGTCTCGGTCGAGGTTGGTTCCGATCTTGGGGTTTTTGAGGAAGGGAATCTGACCGTTGGACAAAAAGGATGGAAAGTTTGAAAAATTTGGACATGGGCAGGACGGTTTTGGCGCCATGCTCTTCAAAGTTCTAACGGTATGCATGGAAAACCCATTATCAAGTCTTCTGGTGGAGAAATTATTGGGTGTCTTCGGAGCAATACTCCATAAGGCTAGGGAGCCGTTGATCTTCGGGATCGATAGCATGTAAGCTAGGGAGCCGTAGATCTTCCTGCCGTCGATTCTAGCTATCGATACATGAAAGATGACATGGTCAGGCCGTTGTACTCAATAATTTTTTCTTTTGGTGGGAACACTTGATCATGGTCAAACAACAGCTAATTAGAAACTAGGTAAGATAATTAAGTGGATCGATGGAAAAAATCTGATTGTTGATGGTAATTAATGGAGATTTGGGCATGCTCCATTCGTCTAATAAAGCTTATCTGTATCAACAAAACAAGTGAAATTTATTGGACTCTAAGGCTCGTATATAATAACAAATTGAGGGAGCAAACCCAGACTTGTAATAATGGACCTGCCTTTTTTCAAATCTAGATGAGCTTTATGGAGGGAGTAGTCTCATTTTTTTTTTTTGTACAAATTTAGCAGTCTCAAGAGTTAGGAATTTTGTGCATGGCTTTGCTCCTTATATAATTTTGTCATTTTGAAAAACTAAATGTGGATGTCCACAGTCTAAAAACAAACATTTCCACATATCTAATAGACAAGAGCCTGAATAGGAGTGTTGAGCAACCTGCCCCTTTATTTCATATTGAGACACACAGTACCTAAAAGTTAATTACATAGAAAGCTTGCTACAAGGAGAACGGCTAGAACAAACCATCTAGCGTACAAATTGATAAACACAAAATTACATATAACCATCTAGGATAGGATATAAGCAAGAAGAACAATCGGCCTGTCCTACAATTTGGTCTGTGTGACAGAATTCTCCTGCAACTGACCTCTTAGAGTAGAGTACCGTATGTCACCGCCACCTATACCTTTAGATGTGCAACGCCCACACATCACACACACTGGTATGTGGGGAAGTACTGTGTGCTTAGCCAATTTATTAGGGGATCAAACTCAAGACCTCTGCTTCCTATACTAAATTGATTTCTTGATACAATGAATTTGGAGAACCACAAGGCTCAATCTATGCTACTTAGGGGTCGTTTGACACGTCAATGACAAGGATAACATTTCCTAAATGTATAAAAAATGTGTCTTGTGTTGGTAATGTGACAAATGAATTGCCCATAAATATTCATTTCCTAGGCTCAATTGTGTTAGTCTCATACAATCACTAACCAGAGGGTAGAAAGGATAAAATGAAGCCAAGAGGTGGCTTTTCATGCAACTGATTACTTGCAATTTCCATTAATGATGCACACCACCAACCATAACAAAGAAGAAAGCTTGAAGATGGAGGAACACTCTCATTTTTGTTTATAGGTCTCTCATATTATTTTCTTTTCCTGCCTAAAACTATTTTTCAGGTTGGTACATAAATACTGAGATACATTTGGGAGTGTTCTCCGGTTCTTGATCAAGATCCTCCTTCACATGTAAGGAACAGGAAGCCTTTGTGTTTCTGGACCTGCTACCATATCTACCCAGAGCAGATCAGAAAGCGCCATGGTTAGCTCGCCCACATTTCCTGACAAGGGAGTGAACCACATAAATGTCGACTTACTTTCCAGTTGAAAAAAGATTAACAATGAAATTTCAAATTATTAGGAAAAATAATTTTTAAGTAGAACAGAAATGGATCTAATAAAGAGCAATCTCTGTGATTTACCATCTCCAACCGGTTGTTTATCCCACACGATAATGGGAAGAATAGGAAGCCCACTGCCCACATACATCATCTCAGCTGAATCTTTAGCTTGTTCTAGTGTTATATTGCCGGTGCTCACACTCTTCAGAAGACCCTTCTCAACCAACTTGGGAGCCAGAGCAAGAAGCCGCTTCGCCGTGCACCCGCTGAGGATCTTATCAAAAGAAGGTAGCAGTAGCTCCTTGTTCTTACTAATGAATGCCACATTCACATTAGGACCTTCTGCAATGAACCCTTCATCATCAACCCAGATAGAGGCAAAGCAATCCTGTTCTTCCGCCTCCATTTTTGATAAAACATTTGGCAGATAGTTCACATTCTTCATTGTGGCAAACTGGGGAGTTTTCATTGGTATAGTAGAAGTTAAGACCTTCACGCCTTCTTTGCATTGTGAGAAGTTGTCGGCGATGACAACGGCATAGAACGCAGATGTCGGGCAGCCACCAGGGGTGAGCAAGAAATCTCCCGGACCTGCACTGAGCCAGTACCTCAGTGAACCCTTCTTGCATTTTGAAGCTGCTGCCAATTGAATCAGAATTGTGCGTAAAACCGCACGAGGAAATGGAGAGGTTATTTTGGCCGCTGCAGCTGACCTAAGAAATCGATCGAGATGGGTGTCCAATTCATACAAGTATCTGCAGAACATAGTGCAGCGTTCATCAAGGTGAAAGATAATCAAATTTGACAAAATGCCAAAGACCAGATAGAACAATAATCACATAATATGAGGCTCACCCATCCACAAGCATGGCGGTATCAAAGACTCCATGGCCGCGGTGAACCATATGATCATCAATAGGAATAACCATTATAGTGGGATCAAGAGTAATCCCCCCAAAAATACTAGAATACATTGCTGGGTAAGGTTGCTTGTCTACTGAATCCCATTTTTGTTTTAACTTTTCAAGAATCTGCAGAGGATTCACAAAATCGTAAATATTTACAAAAATAATGTAAAGACAACTGATCAAGGTACCATACAGAACGACTATCGCACCATAAAATGCATTTCATATAGTTTAAGTTCCTCATTTGACCATTTAAGACTTTCCAGACTTCAAGTCAGCAAAAAAGATTAAAAGATTGATATTTGTACTGCAATCTACATACAATCAGGTAAAAAGGATTATTAACCACTCCCTCTGTCCAGAATTACTATTAACATAAGGTTTTTCCAAATGAACTAAGATCACTATGCTTATGAACACTCAGAATATGGAAGCCCTATCTCACATAATTTCGGAGATTTCATTGTTTTCCATATTGTCCACCATCAGGACTTCTGAGAGAGACTGGAATATCTCTAATAAAGCAGGAATTGCCTACCGAAGCATCTCAATGTGGAAACACATTGACTAACTAGATTACTTGATATATTTGCTTGGATGGGCCACTTAAATTAACCAAATCTTAAGATAAGAACATTGGATATGTAAATCAAACATCAAATGGGCATAGGAATGTCAATTTGTAATGCATTGCAGATTATGCAAGCACTATACATGAACCACAGAGGACGACCTCATCGTGCCTAAATCTTCTGCATCCTAATAAACATGGATGAGTCAAATATCTGTCATTCAGATGGTAAGCCCAGTTCTTATTTGAGAGATAATGAGCTTGCAATTTGTACATCCCAATCATACCATATAAACACAGTATGTTGTAGGAAAATACTGAATCTATGCCCATAAAATTAGAAAATGGGGAATAAAATATTTCAAGAAGATGCAAACTGTTAAATTTATCAGCATTCAAAGCATAAGAAACAATATGGGTATATATATATGGGAACGATAAATCTAAACTTTTCCCAATTTTGAGGCACAAATAATTAACATAAAACCACACTAATAAGTAGACAATGAAAGGAAACCAGTTAACACAAATAATGATCAGGAAGTTCACCTCTGATGAGGAGTAAACCGGCACAACACAATCACTCACATCTCCTTTCCCTGAAGTAATCATAAAACAGAGAAGCAACAAATCATTTCCAACCAAAAAACTTGCATGCAAACGCAACACCAAAGACTAAGAGTACGAAACTAACCAGAGGCCTCCATAGCTAAAGAAGCAGCAATTGAACAGGAGAAGGAAAGAATGTAAGTGGAGACTCTACTTCGGATCCATGACTGGGTTCCTCAGTTCCATTTAAGCAGAAACCATTTGGTGTGTTTCTAGTTGTCCACTAGCAAACCAGATGAATGTATTAGTATCTCAAAATTAAGATTAAAAACTAGGAAGAAAACGTTCATAGTCCACCCACTCCCACTCTGAATTAGAGTGGGTGGAAGAGACAAGTGAAGGCAAGTCAGCAGATGAGACAAGCGCAGCAGGCCGGGGGAGTCAATTGCAGTGGCTCCACATGCAGGAAGGTTCTTTAATCGACTCTACATTGTCATAGCAATATCATACTCCCTTAATCGACTCTACATTGTCATAGCAATATCATACTCCCTCCGGTCATTTTTAATTAATACAGTTTTTTTTTAAATGAACTAATTTTTTAGTTCATTTGAAAAAAACTGTACCTGTTAAGTGACCCCAAGGGGTAAAATTTGAAATTGCCAGTCAAGTAGAATCCTTCCTTCTATTTATATGTCTGCACAAAGAGTGATCTCCAGTTCCCTCTAAATATAAAAGTTATAGGTAGAGAATATGCAGAGCAAAACTCCAAGCAAAGTCAAGCTTGCCTAGAAAATACTCAACACGACTCTTCTCCTTAGCACCACCAATCCTCTTTCGTTCAATTACCAAACGCAACACGCGCATGCGGTTGTATACGTGCGGGTGTCCATTAATTTGTGTGCTTGAAAGAGAGAGGAGGGGAAAGTGTGGGTGTTTTTTCATATTAAAGGGAGTTAAATGGAGAGAGGACTGTTCTGTAAAGAACTAAAGAAGCAAATAATAATATTGCAATCTCTTACTTCAACAAATACTTGAAGGCAATAATAGGAACTAGAATAGCGAGTTGAGAGAGAGAGAGATCCAACGCTGGGTTGCTGATCACCATCACATTCAAACGCATTACATTTTATTCTTGGATGACTATACTCTCTTTTCTGGACTATCCAGAAGAGAAGCTGGCACAAAGATAGCCGCCTACAGATTGAACTGAGTTTTATCAATTTCAAAGACTGATTGAAATTGAACTAGTATCTTCAGCATTTCTCTCTGTGCCTGTCGCAGGACTTTCAATCTCCCTAGACCTTCTTCAAGAGTTGGATCGATGGCAAATGTCACTCGAAGCCAACCCTTCAGTCCCACCACACTTCCTGCAACATACCAGAGGATCCACATATTAGCTTTCCAATTGAGTTCAAAACAAGGGAATCAAATTGATGCAATTTTAATCAAGAAAGCAATTATAAAGGTAGGCTAACATACAAAGACGATGCCGTAGGTTTAATTTATGAATTGGCTAGTCCTGGCACAGCTGGTCAATGAGTTTTCTTAGCTTGAGAATACTGTATAGCTCACTGATAGAAAGAAAAATTCACAGCTCTCTGTGAAATACTTAAGAGAAGATTCACAAGTGTGATAAGTTTTAGAGCTCATGTAGGTTTAAGACTTAATTGTACTCGTACCAAATAGTAGCCACACTTAAGCTGGCTCCCCAATTAAACAGGTGATCCCATGCCCCAAGCAAGTAAAGATAAAACAAAGCCCCAGCAGAGACACTTGAGAGCTTTTTACATGTGACCTGGCACTAACTTTAGGTTTCTCATATTACCCGAAATCACTTTCTTTCTTCCGTATGACCCGAAAAGTACCCAAAATACCCTTAGGTTTAGGTATAAGTACCCACACTCTTGTGTTTTTCCATATTACCCGGAATCTGAAGAGCGGATACCCTGAGAAGCGTTCAGTCGGAGAAGAAGGCGTTCCGTCCGGCATCTCCACCCATATCATTACCGGCGCCGGCGCCGTCCAAATCGGGAAAGGTAGTCTTCGCGCAAAAAGGCAAGAAAACAAGCGGAATGACCGGGTATGCAAAAACAAGTGCAACGGAGGCATCATACATCAAAAAATAGTACGTGAAGTGAAAATACGACGATTTTTGTAAATAATATTTGGTTCCAGAGAAGAAAGTTGAAAACTTGCCAAGTTTTCAGCTTGCCGAAAATATCGTATCTTCGAAGACACGACTGTAATGCAAGTCGTACCTGGAAACGGAAGCTCATGCCTCTAGATACGCAAGTAAAGTAACTAGAACTGTTGCAGCAAGTGGAAGAAAGATTACCGCTGAAGTTTACATCTGGTACATTATCTGTGTCATATCATGTTGATTCTGAATCCCCATACCTCCTTGAAGATGATAAAGACTTGGAATCAATTTTTATCGTTCACAAGAGCAAGCAAGGCACAAATGGCCTACTCCACCTGTACTTGGAGTGGACTTCTATTGGCAATAACATGGAGACTTCCACTCTCAACAAAGAAATGAATTCCAATGCAAATAAGGAGGAGGAGAGGATACCAGAGGCAGAAGTAAGGTCAGCCAGTAAGACACCGCCGAAGAGGCTGTCCAGCCCTGGCAATAAGACACCCGCATCAGCAATTGAAGGAGGAAGAGATGAAGATTACTCATTTGAACCTGCGAGGTGAGACTTCTAAGGCGCGGATACAAGCAAGTCGTGTACTATTATAGTCGACTAAAATAGCACACGACTAAAAATTTTGTCGTGTCTTATGCAACACGACTATATAAGTAGTCATGTTTCATAATACACGACTATAAATGAATTCGTGTTGCATAAGACACGACTTGACTATGTGCTATCGTGTTCTCAAGTCCATTCATACATATTTTTTCACGCAGATTGGGAGATGGAGAAGAAGATGAAGATGAAGATTCCAGTCCAGATGAAGAAGAATTGTTCGATGAAGATGAATTACCGTGGTCTGCAGATGAGTGGGATGAGCCTCTTACAGTACCACATTTTAGCCAGCCAGATCACATAGGAACATCTACTTCTAGAGTTCCCACGACAGGAGACACATGTAAAGAGAAATCTGTCGCGTCGGAGGATGATGAGGACCTCAATATTGAGGGCGATGGTGGTTGGGATTGGGGTACCTATTCTACACAGGTCAGTCCTTCAAAACATTGTGAAGAGGAGATGATGTTGACCGGAAGTTTGCAAGCAGAAGACTACGAGGCACAACTTGCCTTAGGGGCTAGGTTCGAAAGCGTCAAGCAGTTCAAGATGGTTCTGACTGATTTGGCAATCAAGAGGAAGTTTATGTTCAAAGTGGCGGATGAGAGCAAGGACACATTTGCTGCAACGTGCAAGGTTACAGGGTGCAAGTGGTACATAGGGGCTTCGAACAGACTTGATGGAGTCAGCATGACAAGGAGGGAAGCACGGCATACATGTGACACTTTTGTAAGTTAGAAAGATCATCCATTGGCTTCTCACCTCTAGATTGCGAGGAAGTGTCATGGCCTCCATAAGGATTCAAACTCCATAAAAATCACAAATATCCAACAATACATTGAGAAGCATTGGGGCGTGTGATCGTTTAAATATAAAACCCTTGCAAGTGCACAAGGCAATTGTACTACAATGAGTATTAGGGTTGTCGAACCTCAGGGACGGATTAATATTTTACCGAATTCAAAAAAAGAAAGTTGTAGTTTTTGTTTGATCTTAAGAAAGCTATGAACTTTAACTACTAAGCTGAGTTCTAATCAATGCAGAGAATTATCAAGGCAATGAATCCACCACTAGACATGCAGTTACTACTCTTGATTATTATTACATGCAGATTGACATAATATGGTAATTCGTGTTCTTGATCGGACACACGAATTACTAATGAATTTACTAATGTTCTTGATCAGACATAAAAGTTCATCCACTACTGTGTAATCATTCCTATCCTTGATCGGGCATAGAATCAATCACAACTCTAGTATAATGTAATTAATCTTATCCTTGATCGGGCATAAAATCAATCACAATATCTAATTCCATTCATAACAATCAAGTCTATGGTTAAGCACTCAAAAGAATACTCATGAAATCGCATTAAGCATGAATCATAATCAACTTTATAAAATTAAACTATCAGAAGTAGCAATACACATCTAGGGCTTCATCTATCCTTGAATAAAAGTTTAGTTACACATAGAAAGAAAGAAAAGAGAAGCCTGTTTATGTAGATCCATCGTCATGAATCCTTGTTCTTCTTTGCTCCAAAAGACTCCTTCTCTTGCTCCTCTCTAGCCTCCAATATAGCTCAAAAGTCTATTCTCTGGTTGCCAAAACGTTCTCCTATAAGGCCTATTTATAACAGTGAAGGAAAACCACGAAGTCCCCTTCCAAATCCTAGTCGAAATAGAGCTAATTTCAGTTTACCGCATACGGCGATTGATCGCTACGTATTGCCGATCGATCATGGTCCGATCGATCACAATTCCTTTGTTATTTTCCACCGATCGATCCCTTTGGCAATCGACGCCGTATGATTCCGATCGATCGCTGTTACTATCTTGCGCAGATCCAAAAATTCCAGTAGATACGATCGATCGTTTTGATGCCGATCAATCATTTCCTTTAATAACACTGTTTTACGGCTTAGGTGATCGATCACGTTGAATGTCCGATTGATCGTAGTTATTGTTCATGAATTTTAAATGGTTATAACTTTTCGCTCTGAACTCCGAATTGCGCGTGGTTGGTGGCGTTGGAAAGCTGACTTCTTCAACTTTATAACATGAAGCTTCAATCAGTTCCATCAGAAATATATACAAAAAGTTATGATGATCTAACCATTGAAGTCTATTTTAACCTCATTTTTATGTATTACGCTTGTTTCCTACAAAAACCAAAAACTATATTGAAGTAGTAGTAATTCTAACCAAACACTAGCATAAATATAAGTTTAGAAGATAATAAAATGAATATTTCATGTATAGATTAGCATGACAGTCAACTATAAAAGGGCGTGGAGGGCGAAAAAGGACTTGATCCGATTGATCGATGGCAACCCTGAAGATGCATATCGCATTTTGCCACATTACGGAAGGGAATTAGAGAGGTCTAACGCAGGTACACATGTGGTGATAGAAAGATCAGCTGATATATCTGAAGAGTTAGCTAGCTACGACTTCAGATGTGTGTTTTGGATGCTCGGCCCGGCCACAAGAGTATTCCGAAGAACACTGAGACCGTTGTTCACTCTTGATGGAACATTCCTAAAAGGAAAGTACCCTGGAGTTTTATTGGTTGCTACAGCGCTCGACGGCAATCAACAATTAATGTGTCTTGCATATGCAATTATCGATAAAGAGAATATCAAAACGTGGTAAGTATAGACGCAGGAAACACAACTATTCTTGCAGTCATATCTTCGATGACATGACCGGGCACACAATCGTGTCTTCGAAAATACGACTACTCATACAGTCGTGTTTTTTATACACGACCTTCTAACAACCTGAAGCATTCTATGTTTAATATGCTTTGCCTCTCACTTGTACTGGACGTGGTTCCTCACTTTACTAAAATGTTTTCTCTTTACGGACCCCCCCGGCCTCTCTGGACACTATTGTCTCTGATAGACAAAAAGGGCCTTTTGAGAGCGGTCACTGATGTCTTTCCCGAGGCTCACTATAGGTTTTGCCTAAGGCATATTGTCACACCCCGCGCACCGCCCGACCTGACCCGAACCCGGTTCATGGGCCGAATGATGTGCGGGGGCGACGTTATGTCGGACAAAGCGGAAGACTTACACCCATATACGGGCGATAACATAATTTCGGAGTTTCGCGCCGCTTTGTGTAAGAGTAAACAAGTAAAAATTCAACGAGGTATAAAGTCTAGAATATCAACAAGTCTTACACCGACAATTAGATAAAGTCCGGAGCCATACACGCAGCTCGGATAACAAGTCTAAACAGTCTGAAATATAACACGACATCTACTGTAATCTCATGACAATAGAGAGTACGATAACACAACACTAATCATCATACTCAAACTAATCCCATACTCCTTCTGGTCGCTCCTCGAAGAGAGGATCCTGCGCGTCTGCGTGTCGCACCACGCAGCCCCAAATCAAAACAAGGAAGAGGGGTGAGTATAAAACTCAGTAATGGTTTTCAAGACACATCGGAAATCCACAAGAAATATCAAAGCATGAAAGTTCATCAAATAATATACGTAATCCACGTGATAATACCGTCTAAATCATACGTCCATCTCACAACATCATATACCATGGAATTTTATCAACATACCTACTGAACATGCATACCCGTCATAAGACGATACATAATAATATCTCAACCACAAACTGTCTAAACATGCATTCCTGTGGTATGAATCTCATACAACATGGTACACAATCATACATATATAACATGTTCCACCCATCCATCACGTCACATGTGGAGCATCTACATGGTACATAATCATGCATTTATATGAACATGCACTCACCCTTCACGATACACGTGGAATCTACAGGATACAATCATTCATAGCATTCATAATAATGCATCAATACAATGGTGAATGCCTCCATCAAGGAGTAAGCACAATATCTTTGGGACACAATCAAGCCTAAGAAGGCGTATCATGGTCCAGTTTCCTCGCTGGAAACAAGGGGGTGTCGTATACCCCAAAGTCTGTTCGCCCTGGACAGCCCTGGCCAAGGGTGCCCGAATCGTACACAACGAAACTAGAACAGGTGTGTTCGCCCTGGGTAGTCTCCTGCGGTGGGGGAGAGCCCGAATCCCGGTTACGCGGGACCCTAGAACACATGTGGTAGGGGGTGCACAAGCCTACCACCGGGAATACTCATGTCCCGTACGACTAATCTCAATAGTATCAACTGCAAGGCGAGTACGAAACACGCCCCCCATATCATCCATCAAACTCAACCCGGGGAGTGTCCGTGATCCACGAAGGACCAAATCGAAAACATGTCCTTTCGGACCAACCAAGTTTAATAATTCTCCGATCGATTAATCCGGCACGCAATTACATCCATTGCATACAATCGATCAACACCGATGAAGACACGATAAAATCTCATTCATGAAGTCCGATTCATGATGCATGCTCTCAGGATACATACGTGAGCAAATCCTACGTGGGTGCCAACACATGAAACATGCTCTCAACCCATTCCCACATGCATCATAATCAAGGTATAATTACAATCTCATGGTAAATCCCCATGCGTGTGTGTAGTCATGCATATCCTAATCACATGATCCATACTTATCATAACTCATAGTGTCATATTCATATGTTGAAAACTCGTTTAAGTACTGGTCACAATCCCAAAATCATGGTGAAAACCACCGTAAAAACATAACTTTACTTGCATGAACTCGACAACATTCCTACAAGCATACTCACATTTATTTTCTATAATCCAACATACATAAGGTATTATATCATTATTTTTACATATCACGTGGCCTCATTAACTCATAATATACTTCTCATGTCATTAAGTGAAGTAAATCATGGAAAAAGATGCAAAATTTCCAAAAACCCATTTAACTGTAAATTTTCGAACATCACTGAGTTTATTGGAATTTTTTGAAAGTTACTAAGTTATATGAAATTTCGAACAGTAAAGAACAATTTCATGTACCTCAGTAAAGTTCAATAATTCCAAAACACTCAGTATATCCTCATTTCGAAAATCAAACCGAAACACCATTTTCATAACTTCAAACATCAAATCGAAGCATCAAACAATATCCAAATTACACCAAACTTTCCAGAAATCATATTTAGACCATCACAAATCAAAACCCAAAGAAAAGAAAGCATGAGATTAAGGAAAACTAATCTTACCATTAGAGACCTAAAAATGAATAAACCCCTTCAAAATACATTCATTAAAACAAGATTTACACTACCCAAGCTGAGATTAAAGAACCCATTACCTTGATTTGGATGACCACGAAGTCCAACACCTTAATCACCTTGAAGAAAATATAAATCCATTGTTAATGCTCTACTAATCGCGACTAAGCTTGAAAACCCAAAATAGACCTTAAATCTAGGGCTTTTAATCATATAAAAACGAAATTTGAAGCTTAGGGTTTGAAGATACATATTAAAATAGAGATTTTTATCCTTCAAATGCTTTGAAATCATTTGGAAAATCAAGGTTTTGAGTAAAGATTATTGAAAATCAAATGAAAATGAAAGATTAAGCATAGATTAGCATACCTTAACTCTTTTCCTCTTTTGGAAATGGGGAAAGAGGCTGCTGCTCCAAGCCAAAACCCTTTCCCAAAATGGGGAGGGCGCAACCCTTTCCTTTTATAGAAAGTTTTGGGGTAGACCTAGGTAAAAACTGGGGTAGAATGAGCAATTTTGGCTAAAAATGGGTAATTTAGCGATTTTAATACCAAATTAAGCTCAGAAAATTCTGAAAATTTTTATAACGACTTTGTTTAATGTCTGGGGCTTTTTGGTCACAAAACCTAATTTCGTCGGCGGGGCCCGCCGGGGGTCCCGTCAAACCCTAATTTTCGGGAAAATAGGTAAAAATCAGAAAAAAATTCCAAAAATTAAGATTTGATTCTAAATCACTTAAAACTCATTTATGTGAAGTTGTTTTTGATTGAAACCTTTGAAAACCATTTTTATTTTCGAAATCAACCGAATTTAATCTGAAAGTGCTTAAACCACACGATAATCCACGTTTAACAAAAATAAACCGGTTTTTAAGGTGAGGGTTCTTACATCATCCCCCTCTTAG
Organism: Houttuynia cordata; assembly: GCA_039654745.1. Taxonomy (NCBI): domain Eukaryota; kingdom Viridiplantae; phylum Streptophyta; class Magnoliopsida; order Piperales; family Saururaceae; genus Houttuynia; species Houttuynia cordata. Next base: position 13,685,750 of record CM077506.1, read on the forward strand.
GAATTTTGGTCCCCCAAAATTCACTAGAGGTCTGCGACGAAAAGATGAGGGTACTTCTTCCGAATCTCGCCCTCCATCTCCCAGGTGGCTTCCTCAACACCGTGATTTCTCCACAACACCTTCACGAGTGGGATAACCTTATGCCGGAGTACTTTCTCCTTACGGTCAAGGATCTGGATGGATGTCTCCTCGTAGGAAAGGTTTTCCTGGAGCTCCAATGGCTCGAAATCCAATACATGAGAGGGGTCCGGCTCATACTTCCGAAGAAGTGAGACATGAAAAACGTTATAGATCTCGGCCAAACGGGGTGGGAGTGCTACACGATAGGCTGTAGCGCCAATCCGTTCCAAGATCTCGAAAGGTCCAATGAATCGGTGTGACAGCTTCCCCCGTTGTCCGAATCGAACAACACCACGGGTAGGAGAGATCTTCAGGAACACATGGTCGCCAACGTTAAACTCCAACTCCCATCGTCTCCTGTCGGCATAACTCTTCTGACGACTCTGGGCTGTCTGGAGCCTCTCTCGGATGAGGCGTATCTTCTCCACTGACTGCTGGATGAGCTCGGGGCCAGTGAGAAGATGCTCCCCAACCTCACTCCAACACAGAGGCGAACGGCAAAGACGCCCATAAAGTGCCTCGAAAGGTGCCATCATAATGCTCGCCTGGTAGCTGTTGTTGTAAGAAAACTCCACCAGAGACAAATGATGTTCCCAACTCCCTTTCCACTCGAGGATGCATGCGCGAAGCATGTCCTCAAGTGTCTGAATGGTCCTTTCAGACTGTCCATCTGTATGAGGATGATAGGGAGAGCTAAGGTGGAGAATTGTGCCCAAGGCACTCTGAAAGCTCTGCCAAAACCTCAAAGTGAAACGAGGGTCACGGTCGGAAACGATAGACACTGGGATCCCGTGCAACCTCACCACTTCCTTTATATAAAGAGCAGCCAAAGCATCCAAAGGAGTAGTCATCCTGATCGCGAGGAAATGAGCGGACTTCGTAAGTCTGTCAACAATCACCCATACTGCATCATTCCCACTCGGCGACCGAGGTAATCCGGAGACGAAGTCCATGGTGACGTGGTCCCACTTCCACTCCGAGATCGGGAGTGGTTGTAGCAAACTGCCTGGATGTCGGTGCTCTGCCTTGACCTGCTGGCACACAAGGCATCTGGACACATAGACTGCGATGTCCTTCTTCATCTCTTTCCACCAAAAAGTCCTCTTCACGTCGTGGTACATCTTCGTTCCCCCAGGGTGAATGGAGAACTTAGAATGGTGTGCCTCCGATAGGATACGCTCTCTCAACTCCACGGAGTTTGGCACACACCACCGACCTTTATACATCAAGCTTCCATCAGCCTTCTCCTCAAAGCCCAACACTGCCCTCTCCTTAAGCCTGGCCTTGAGAGCTAGAGTCTCCTCATCCCTTTTCTGAGCTTTGACCACATCATCCACCATACTAGAGCTGATCGAGAGGTTAGCAAACCAACTCCGTGTGTCCTCCAAAGTCAATTCGGGTCTCAGCTCAATGGCGTCCTCGTAGAGGCGCCACTCACGAACTCGCAAGCAAGCAACCATAGCGACTGATTTCCGACTCAAGGCATCGGCCACCACGTTCGCTTTACCGGGATGGTACAAGATCGTAAAGTCATAATCCTTCAAGAATTCAAGCCACCTCCTTTGCCTCATGTTCAGATCTTTCTGGGTGAATAGGTACTTCAGGCTCTTATGATCAGTGAATACCTCGAACTTCTCACCATAGAGATAGTGCAGCCAGATCTTCAATGCAAAGACCACGGCCGCTAGTTCCAAATCATGAGTGGGGTAGTTCCGCTCGTGCACCCTAAGCTGTCGGGATGCATAAGCTACCACTCTACCATGCTGCATGAGTACACAACCCAAGCCGCAAAGAGAAGCATCACTGTATATAACATATCCACCGCTCCCGGAAGGTAAGGTCAAAACAGGGGCTGAAGTCAACCTCTTCTTCAACTCCTGGAAACTCTCTTCACAAGCAGAGTTCCACTCAAACTTCTCACTCTTCCTGGTCAAATTGGTCATAGGGCTTGCAATACTAGAGAAACCCTCGATGAAACGGCGGTAGTACCCAGCAAGTCCTAGGAACTGCGGACTTCCGTTGCACTCTTCGGTTGTTCCCATCTCAACACGGCTTCAACTTTCGAGGGATCAACCGCCACACCGTCTCTCGAGATTATGTGCCCAAGGAACTGCACCTTCTCGAGCCAAAACTCACACTTGTCAAACTTCGCAAAGAGTTTATGCTCCCGCAAAGTCTGCAAGACGATCCTCAAGTGTGTTTCATGCTCTTCCTCATTGGCCGAATAGATTAGGATATCATCCACAAATATAATCACGAACCGATCAAGATATGACCGGAATACTCGGTTCATCAAGTCCATAAATGAGGCTGGTGCATTGGTAAGACCAAAAGGCATCACTAAGAACTCATAATGCCCATATCGGGTACGGAAAGCCGTCTTTGCCACATCATCAGGACGGATCCGAAGTTGGTGATAACCCGATCTAAGATCAATCTTAGAGAAGACCTTAGCCTGCTGTAACTGATCAAACAAATCGTCAATTCTAGGTAGAGGGTACTTGTTCTTGATGGTCACCTGATTAAGCATTCGGTAGTCGATACACAACCACAGAGAACCATCCTTCTTCCGAACAAATAAGTCCGGCGCACCCCACGGAGATACACTAGGCCGGATATACCCCTTATCCATTAGATCTTGCAGCTGGGCCTTAAGCTCTTTGAGTTCGGCTGGGGCCATACGATAGGGAGCCTTAGAGATAGGAGTAGTGTCTGGAATAAGATCAATACGGAACTCTACCTCCCTCTCTGGTGGCAATCCCATCAAATCACCAGGGAACACATCGGGGAATTCCGCCACCACTCGAACAGAATCCAAGGCAGGTAACTCCCCATTCAAGGCAGTAACACTTGCCAGGAAAGCCTCGCATCCCCCATCGATCCACTTCTTGGCCTTGAAGGATGAGGCCAAGAACTTGCCACTAGGACGCTTCACCCCCTGGAAGATAAAGGGTTTAGCTCCTGGCAGCTCGAACTTCACCTTCCTCCCTCGGCAGTCTACATGCACATGGAACTTGGACATCATATCTATGCCCAATATCACATCAAAGTCGATCATCGGTAGTAAGATCAAATCCACGTGCAAGACATGCCCTTCGATCACCATCGGAAACTCCTCCACATACTCCTCCGCCCGCAGAGAGGACGAAGGTGTAGACACTCGCAAGGGAACATGCAACAGTTTAAAATCAATACCCAACTCATCGGAAAAACACGGGGAAATAAAAGAATGAGAAGAGCCAGTGTCAAACAAGATTCTAGCATAGTGGGAGGCAATAGGAATCGTACCTTCCACTACGTCGGATGAGTTGGCTGCCTCCTACGCCGAGATAGCAAAGACTCTTCCCTCATTAACCGGCTTCTTCCCCTTAGCATCAAGCTGCCCGGTAGGTGGTCTCGCCTGAAATGCTCCCGGCTGCCTGGGACCGAGGTGAGGGGTCACTGGAGGACGTCTCGGTGCACGGTTTGCCCTCTGAGGACATTCGCTAGCATAGTGCCCCTTCTGCCGGCAATCAAAGCAAGTCACATTAGCACGGCGGTCAAGAAGGTCCTGCCGCACCTGCTGAGTGTTATGCCTCGCATGACGGGCATCCCGCCGTTTAGGGTCATGGCGGCTATGGTAATCCTCCGCCCTCGGCCTCTTAGGCTGCTGCTGCTGCCCCCCTCTTCTTCATGATCTCGTCCGAGTCCCGCTCCACCACTATGGCCGTCTCCATCACCTTAGCAAGGGTCTTGTGCCTGAAGGGCACAACTCGGATCTTGATGAACGGCCTCAGACCATCTTCGAACTTGCGTGCCCGCTCATACTCGTCGGTGAAGAAACGAGGAGCAAAACGCTCAAGTTCTACGAATCGGGTCTCATAGGCTAAGACCGTCAACGAACCCTGCTGGAGGTTCAGGAACTCCTTCTTCTTCTCCTCCCGGACATGCAGAAGAAAGTACTTGTCGTTGAAGGCTGACACGAACTCCTCCCACGGGATATCCACTCGGCCAGAGAACCTCTGACGCTCCATGGATAGCCACCACCTCTGGGCCTCGCCCTCGAACGTGAAGACCGCAAGTCGCATCTTCTCCTCATCGGGGCAACGCTGCGCGCTAAAGATCTTCTCCATATGAAGTCTCCAGTTATCCGCCACAGAAGCATCGAACCCGCCCTTGAAGCTAGGAGAGTTGAGCTTCTTGAATCCCTCAAGAGAAAGAGATTCAGACCCATTACCGCTCGCTTGCTTGGCCTGGACGACCCGCGTCAACCCCTCGATCGCGGTCAATCGTCCACCCTCGGATCCCGAGCGCCACAGTGGTTATTAGCACCTGTGTGATTAGGACCAGCCATCTACCCAACCGCCATTCATTAATCACACAGTTCTAATAACACAAAACAATCCAACAACTAGTGGCACACAAACGTAAACAGGCAACAATCATGGCAAACCACTAAAAGAAAATCACAACGCTAATTAAATCTAGACTTAATCTTCTCACAACCCTTAACCTGTAAGACTTGTCGTTCACACCTTATTTACTCCTAGACAAAGCTGAGCTCCGATACCAAAAACTTTGTCACACCCCGCGCACCGCCCGACCTGACCCGAACCCGGTTCATGGGCCGAATGATGTGCGGGGGCGACGTTATGTCGGACAAAGCGGAAGACTTACACCCATATACGGGCGATAACATAATTTCGGAGTTTCGCGCCGCTTTGTGTAAGAGTAAACAAGTAAAAATTCAACGAGGTATAAAGTCTAGAATATCAACAAGTCTTACACCGACAATTAGATAAAGTCCGGAGCCATACACGCAGCTCGGATAACAAGTCTAAACAGTCTGAAATATAACACGACATCTACTGTAATCTCATGACAATAGAGAGTACGATAACACAACACTAATCATCATACTCAAACTAATCCCATACTCCTTCTGGTCGCTCCTCGAAGAGAGGATCCTGCGCGTCTGCGTGTCGCACCACGCAGCCCCAAATCAAAACAAGGAAGAGGGGTGAGTATAAAACTCAGTAATGGTTTTCAAGACACATCGGAAATCCACAAGAAATATCAAAGCATGAAAGTTCATCAAATAATATACGTAATCCACGTGATAATACCGTCTAAATCATACGTCCATCTCACAACATCATATACCATGGAATTTTATCAACATACCTACTGAACATGCATACCCGTCATAAGACGATACATAATAATATCTCAACCACAAACTGTCTAAACATGCATTCCTGTGGTATGAATCTCATACAACATGGTACACAATCATACATATATAACATGTTCCACCCATCCATCACGTCACATGTGGAGCATCTACATGGTACATAATCATGCATTTATATGAACATGCACTCACCCTTCACGATACACGTGGAATCTACAGGATACAATCATTCATAGCATTCATAATAATGCATCAATACAATGGTGAATGCCTCCATCAAGGAGTAAGCACAATATCTTTGGGACACAATCAAGCCTAAGAAGGCGTATCATGGTCCAGTTTCCTCGCTGGAAACAAGGGGGTGTCGTATACCCCAAAGTCTGTTCGCCCTGGACAGCCCTGGCCAAGGGTGCCCGAATCGTACACAACGAAACTAGAACAGGTGTGTTCGCCCTGGGTAGTCTCCTGCGGTGGGGGAGAGCCCGAATCCCGGTTACGCGGGACCCTAGAACACATGTGGTAGGGGGTGCACAAGCCTACCACCGGGAATACTCATGTCCCGTACGACTAATCTCAATAGTATCAACTGCAAGGCGAGTACGAAACACGCCCCCCATATCATCCATCAAACTCAACCCGGGGAGTGTCCGTGATCCACGAAGGACCAAATCGAAAACATGTCCTTTCGGACCAACCAAGTTTAATAATTCTCCGATCGATTAATCCGGCACGCAATTACATCCATTGCATACAATCGATCAACACCGATGAAGACACGATAAAATCTCATTCATGAAGTCCGATTCATGATGCATGCTCTCAGGATACATACGTGAGCAAATCCTACGTGGGTGCCAACACATGAAACATGCTCTCAACCCATTCCCACATGCATCATAATCAAGGTATAATTACAATCTCATGGTAAATCCCCATGCGTGTGTGTAGTCATGCATATCCTAATCACATGATCCATACTTATCATAACTCATAGTGTCATATTCATATGTTGAAAACTCGTTTAAGTACTGGTCACAATCCCAAAATCATGGTGAAAACCACCGTAAAAACATAACTTTACTTGCATGAACTCGACAACATTCCTACAAGCATACTCACATTTATTTTCTATAATCCAACATACATAAGGTATTATATCATTATTTCTACATATCACGTGGCCTCATTAACTCATAATATACTTCTCATGTCATTAAGTGAAGTAAATCATGGAAAAAGATGCAAAATTTCCAAAAACCCATTTAACTGTAAATTTTCGAACATCACTGAGTTTATTGGAATTTTTTGAAAGTTACTAAGTTATATGAAATTTCGAACAGTAAAGAACAATTTCATGTACCTCAGTAAAGTTCAATAATTCCAAAACACTCAGTATATCCTCATTTCGAAAATCAAACCGAAACACCATTTTCATAACTTCAAACATCAAATCGAAGCATCAAACAATATCCAAATTACACCAAACTTTCCAGAAATCATATTTAGACCATCACAAATCAAAACCCAAAGAAAAGAAAGCATGAGATTAAGGAAAACTAATCTTACCATTAGAGACCTAAAAATGAATAAACCCCTTCAAAATACATTCATTAAAACAAGATTTACACTACCCAAGCTGAGATTAAAGAACCCATTACCTTGATTTGGATGACCACGAAGTCCAACACCTTAATCACCTTGAAGAAAATATAAATCCATTGTTAATGCTCTACTAATCGCGACTAAGCTTGAAAACCCAAAATAGACCTTAAATCTAGGGCTTTTAATCATATAAAAACGAAATTTGAAGCTTAGGGTTTGAAGATACATATTAAAATAGAGATTTTTATCCTTCAAATGCTTTGAAATCATTTGGAAAATCAAGGTTTTGAGTAAAGATTATTGAAAATCAAATGAAAATGAAAGATTAAGCATAGATTAGCATACCTTAACTCTTTTCCTCTTTTGGAAATGGGGAAAGAGGCTGCTGCTCCAAGCCAAAACCCTTTCCCAAAATGGGGAGGGCGCAACCCTTTCCTTTTATAGAAAGTTTTGGGGTAGACCTAGGTAAAAACTGGGGTAGAATGAGCAATTTTGGCTAAAAATGGGTAATTTAGCGATTTTAATACCAAATTAAGCTCAGAAAATTCTGAAAATTTTTATAACGACTTTGTTTAATGTCTGGGGCTTTTTGGTCACAAAACCTAATTTCGTCGGCGGGGCCCGCCGGGGGTCCCGTCAAACCCTAATTTTCGGGAAAATAGGTAAAAATCAGAAAAAAAATTCCAAAAATTAAGATTTGATTCTAAATCACTTAAAACTCATTTATGTGAAGTTGTTTTTGATTGAAACCTTTGAAAACCATTTTTATTTTCGAAATCAACCGAATTTAATCTGAAAGTGCTTAAACCACACGATAATCCACGTTTAACAAAAATAAACCGGTTTTTAAGGTGAGGGTTCTTACATCATCCCCCTCTTAGGAATTTTGGTCCCCCAAAATTCACTAGAGGTCTGCGACGAAAAGATGAGGGTACTTCTTCCGAATCTCGCCCTCCATCTCCCAGGTGGCTTCCTCAACACCGTGATTTCTCCACAACACCTTCACGAGTGGGATAACCTTATGCCGGAGTACTTTCTCCTTACGGTCAAGGATCTGGATGGATGTCTCCTCGTAGGAAAGGTTTTCCTGGAGCTCCAATGGCTCGAAATCCAATACATGAGAGGGGTCCGGCTCATACTTCCGAAGAAGTGAGACATGAAAAACGTTATAGATCTCGGCCAAACGGGGTGGGAGTGCTACACGATAGGCTGTAGCGCCAATCCGTTCCAAGATCTCGAAAGGTCCAATGAATCGGTGTGACAGCTTCCCCCGTTGTCCGAATCGAACAACACCACGGGTAGGAGAGATCTTCAGGAACACATGGTCGCCAACGTTAAACTCCAACTCCCATCGTCTCCTGTCGGCATAACTCTTCTGACGACTCTGGGCTGTCTGGAGCCTCTCTCGGATGAGGCGTATCTTCTCCACTGACTGCTGGATGAGCTCGGGGCCAGTGAGAAGATGCTCCCCAACCTCACTCCAACACAGAGGCGAACGGCAAAGACGCCCATAAAGTGCCTCGAAAGGTGCCATCATAATGCTCGCCTGGTAGCTGTTGTTGTAAGAAAACTCCACCAGAGACAAATGATGTTCCCAACTCCCTTTCCACTCGAGGATGCATGCGCGAAGCATGTCCTCAAGTGTCTGAATGGTCCTTTCAGACTGTCCATCTGTATGAGGATGATAGGCAGAGCTAAGGTGGAGAATTGTGCCCAAGGCACTCTGAAAGCTCTGCCAAAACCTCGAAGTGAAACGAGGGTCACGGTCGGAAACGATAGACACTGGGATCCCGTGCAACCTCACCACTTCCTTTATATAAAGAGCAGCCAAAGCATCCAAAGGAGTAGTCATCCTGATCGCGAGGAAATGAGCGGACTTCGTAAGTCTGTCAACAATCACCCATACTGCATCATTCCCACTCGGCGACCGAGGTAATCCGGAGACGAAGTCCATGGTGACGTGGTCCCACTTCCACTCCGAGATCGGGAGTGGTTGTAGCAAACTGCCTGGATGTCGGTGCTCTGCCTTGACCTGCTGGCACACAAGGCATCTGGACACATAGACTGCGATGTCCTTCTTCATCTCTTTCCACCAAAAAGTCCTCTTCACGTCGTGGTACATCTTCGTTCCCCCAGGGTGAATGGAGAACTTAGAATGGTGTGCCTCCGATAGGATACGCTCTCTCAACTCCACGGAGTTTGGCACACACCACCGACCTTTATACATCAAGCTTCCATCAGCCTTCTCCTCAAAGCCCAACACTGCCCTCTCCTTAAGCCTGGCCTTGAGAGCTAGAGTCTCCTCATCCCTTTTCTGAGCTTTGACCACATCATCCACCATACTAGAGCTGATCGAGAGGTTAGCAAACCAACTCCGTGTGTCCTCCAAAGTCAATTCGGGTCTCAGCTCAATGGCGTCCTCGTAGAGGCGCCACTCACGAACTCGCAAGCAAGCAACCATAGCGACTGATTTCCGACTCAAGGCATCGGCCACCACGTTCGCTTTACCGGGATGGTACAAGATCGTAAAGTCATAATCCTTCAAGAATTCAAGCCACCTCCTTTGCCTCATGTTCAGATCTTTCTGGGTGAATAGGTACTTCAGGCTCTTATGATCAGTGAATACCTCGAACTTCTCACCATAGAGATAGTGCAGCCAGATCTTCAATGCAAAGACCACGGCCGCTAGTTCCAAATCATGAGTGGGGTAGTTCCGCTCGTGCACCCTAAGCTGTCGGGATGCATAAGCTACCACTCTACCATGCTGCATGAGTACACAACCCAAGCCGCAAAGAGAAGCATCACTGTATATAACATATCCACCGCTCCCGGAAGGTAAGGTCAAAACAGGGGCTGAAGTCAACCTCTTCTTCAACTCCTGGAAACTCTCTTCACAAGCAGAGTTCCACTCAAACTTCTCACTCTTCCTGGTCAAATTGGTCATAGGGCTTGCAATACTAGAGAAACCCTCGATGAAACGGCGGTAGTACCCAGCAAGTCCTAGGAACTGCGGACTTCCGTTGCACTCTTCGGTTGTTCCCATCTCAACACGGCTTCAACTTTCGAGGGATCAACCGCCACACCGTCTCTCGAGATTATGTGCCCAAGGAACTGCACCTTCTCGAGCCAAAACTCACACTTGTCAAACTTCGCAAAGAGTTTATGCTCCCGCAAAGTCTGCAAGACGATCCTCAAGTGTGTTTCATGCTCTTCCTCATTGGCCGAATAGATTAGGATATCATCCACAAATATAATCACGAACCGATCAAGATATGACCGGAATACTCGGTTCATCAAGTCCATAAATGAGGCTGGTGCATTGGTAAGACCAAAAAGCATCACTAAGAACTCATAATGCCCATATCGGGTACGGAAAGCCGTCTTTGCCACATCATCAGGACGGATCCGAAGTTGGTGATAACCCGATCTAAGATCAATCTTAGAGAAGACCTTAGCCTGCTGTAACTGATCAAACAAATCGTCAATTCTAGGTAGAGGGTACTTGTTCTTGATGGTCACCTGATTAAGCATTCGGTAGTCGATACACAACCACAGAGAACCATCCTTCTTCCGAACAAATAAGTCCGGCGCACCCCACGGAGATACACTAGGCCGGATATACCCCTTATCCATTAGATCTTGCAGCTGGGCCTTAAGCTCTTTGAGTTCGGCTGGGGCCATACGATAGGGAGCCTTAGAGATAGGAGTAGTGTCTGGAATAAGATCAATACGGAACTCTACCTCCCTCTCTGGTGGCAATCCCATCAAATCACCAGGGAACACATCGGGGAATTCCGCCACCACTCGAACAGAATCCAAGGCAGGTAACTCCCCATTCAAGGCAGTAACACTTGCCAGGAAAGCCTCGCATCCCCCATCGATCCACTTCTTGGCCTTGAAGGATGAGGCCAAGAACTTGCCACTAGGACGCTTCACCCCCTGGAAGATAAAGGGTTTAGCTCCTGGCAGCTCGAACTTCACCTTCCTCCCTCGGCAGTCTACATGCACATGGAACTTGGACATCATATCTATGCCCAATATCACATCAAAGTCGATCATCGGTAGTAAGATCAAATCCACGTGCAAGACATGCCCTTCGATCACCATCGGAAACTCCTCCACATACTCCTCCGCCCGCAGAGAGGACGAAGGTGTAGACACTCGCAAGGGAACATGCAACAGTTTAAAATCAATACCCAACTCATCGGAAAAACACGGGGAAATAAAAGAATGAGAAGAGCCAGTGTCAAACAAGATTCTAGCATAGTGGGAGGCAATAGGAATCGTACCTTCCACTACGTCGGATGAGTTGGCTGCCTCCTACGCCGAGATAGCAAAGACTCTTCCCTCATTAACCGGCTTCTTCCCCTTAGCATCAAGCTGCCCGGTAGGTGGTCTCGCCTGAAATGCTCCCGGCTGCCTGGGACCGAGGTGAGGGGTCACTGGAGGACGTCTCGGTGCACGGTTTGCCCTCTGAGGACATTCGCTAGCATAGTGCCCCTTCTGCCGGCAATCAAAGCAAGTCACATTAGCACGGCGGTCAAGAAGGTCCTGCCGCACCTGCTGAGTGTTATGCCTCGCATGACGGGCATCCCGCCGTTTAGGGTCATGGCGGCTATGGTAATCCTCCGCCCTCGGCCTCTTAGGCTGCTGCTGCTGCCCCCTCTTCTTCATGATCTCGTCCGAGTCCCGCTCCACCACTATGGCCGTCTCCATCACCTTAGCAAGGGTCTTGTGCCTGAAGGGCACAACTCGGATCTTGATGAACGGCCTCAAACCATCTTCGAACTTGCGTGCCCGCTCATACTCGTCGGTGAAGAAACGAGGAGCAAAACGCTCAAGTTCTACGAATCGGGTCTCATAGGCTAAGACCGTCAACGAACCCTGCTGGAGGTTCAGGAACTCCTTCTTCTTCTCCTCCCGGACATGCAGAAGAAAGTACTTGTCGTTGAAGGCTGACACGAACTCCTCCCACGGGATATCCACTCGGCCAGAGAACCTCTGACGCTCCATGGATAGCCACCACCTCTGGGCCTCGCCCTCGAACGTGAAGACCGCAAGTCGCATCTTCTCCTCATCGGGGCAACGCTGCGCGCTAAAGATCTTCTCCATATGAAGTCTCCAGTTATCCGCCACAGAAGCATCGAACCCGCCCTTGAAGCTAGGAGAGTTGAGCTTCTTGAATCCCTCAAGAGAAAGAGATTCAGACCCATTACCGCTCGCTTGCTTGGCCTGGACGACCCGCGTCAACCCCTCGATCGCGGTCAATCGTCCACCCTCGGATCCCGAGCGCCACAGTGGTTATTAGCACCTGTGTGATTAGGACCAGCCATCTACCCAACCGCCATTCATTAATCACACAGTTCTAATAACACAAAACAATCCAACAACTAGTGGCACACAAACGTAAACAGGCAACAATCATGGCAAACCACTAAAAGAAAATCACAACGCTAATTAAATCTAGACTTAATCTTCTCACAACCCTTAACCTGTAAGACTTGTCGTTCACACCTTATTTACTCCTAGACAAAGCTGAGCTCCGATACCAAAAACTTTGTCACACCCCGCGCACCGCCCGACCTGACCCGAACCCGGTTCATGGGCCGAATGATGTGCGGGGGCGACGTTATGTCGGACAAAGCGGAAGACTTACACCCATATACGGGCGATAACATAATTTCGGAGTTTCGCGCCGCTTTGTGTAAGAGTAAACAAGTAAAAATTCAACGAGGTATAAAGTCTAGAATATCAACAAGTCTTACACCGACAATTAGATAAAGTCCGGAGCCATACACGCAGCTCGGATAACAAGTCTAAACAGTATGAAATATAACACGACATCTACTGTAATCTCATGACAATAGAGAGTACGATAACACAACACTAATCATCATGCTCAAACTAATCCCATACTCCTTCTGGTCGCTCCTCGAAGAGAGGATCCTGCGCGTCTGCGTGTCGCACCACGCAGCCCCAAATCAAAACAAGGAAGAGGGGTGAGTATAAAACTCAGTAATGGTTTTCAAGACACATCGGAAATCCACAAGAAATATCAAAGCATGAAAGTTCATCAAATAATATACGTAATCCACGTGATAATACCGTCTAAATCATACGTCCATCTCACAACATCATATACCATGGAATTTTATCAACATACCTACTGAACATGCATACCCGTCATAAGACGATACATAATAATATCTCAACCACAAACTGTCTAAACATGCATTCCTGTAGTATGAATCTCATACAACATGGTACACAATCATACATATATAACATGATCCACCCATCCATCACGTCACATGTGGAGCATCTACATGGTACATAATCATGCATTTATATGAACATATACTCACCCTTCACGATACACGTGGAATCTATAGGATACACAATCATTCATAGCATTCATAATAATGCATCAATACAATGGTGAATGCCTCCATCAAGGAGTAAGCACAATATCTTTGGGACACAATCAAGCCTAAGAAGGCGTATCATGGTCCGGTTTCCTCGCTGGAAACAAGGGGGTGTCGTATATCCCAAAGTCTGTTCGCCCTGGACAGCCCTGGCCAAGGGTGCCCGAATCGTACACAACGAAACTAGAACAGGTGTGTTCGCCCTGGGTAGTCTCCTGCGGTGGGGGAGAGCCCGAATCCCGATTACGCAGGACCCTAGAACACATGTGGTAGGGGGTGCACAAGCCTACCACCGGGAATACTCATGTCCCGTACGACTAATCTCAATAGTATCAACTGCAAGGCGAGTACGAAACACGCCCCCCATATCATCCATCAAACTCAACCCGGGGAGTGTCCGTGATCCACGAAGGACCAAATCGAAAACATGTCCTTTCGGACCAACCAAGTTTAATAATTCTCCGATCGATTAATCCGGCACGCAATTACATCCATTGCATACAATCGATCAACACCGATGAAGACACGATAAAATCTCATTCATGAAGTCCGATTCATGATGCATGCTCTCAGGATACATACGTGAGCAAATCCTACGTGGGTGCCAACACATGAAACATGCTCTCAACCCATTCCCACATGCATCATAATCAAGGTATAATTACAATCTCATGGTAAATCCCCATGCGTGTGTGTAGTCATGCATATCCTAATCACATGATCCATACTTATCATAACTCATAGTGTCATATTCATATGTTGAAAACTCGTTTAAGTACTGGTCACAATCCTAAAATCATGGTGAAAACCACCGTAAAAACATAACTTTACTTGCATGAACTCGACAACATTCCTACAAGCATACTCACATTTATTTTCTATAATCCAACATACATAAGGTATTATATCATTATTTCTACATATCACGTGGCCTCATTAACTCATAATATACTTCTCATGTCATTAAGTGAAGTAAATCATGGAAAAAGATGCAAAATTTCCAAAAACCCATTTAACTGTAAATTTTCGAACATCACTGAGTTTATTGGAATTTTTTGAAAGTTACTAAGTTATATGAAATTTCGAACAGTAAAGAACAATTTCATGTACCTCAGTAAAGTTCAATAATTCCAAAACACTCAGTATATCCTCATTTCGAAAATCAAACCGAAACACCATTTTCATAACTTCAAACATCAAATCGAAGCATCAAACAATATCCAAATTACACCAAACTTTCCAGAAATCATATTTAGACCATCACAAATCAAAACCCAAAGAAAAGAAAGCATGAGATTAAGGAAAACTAATCTTACCATTAGAGACCTAAAAATGAATAAACCCCTTCAAAATACATTCATTAAAACAAGATTTACACTACCCAAGCTGAGATTAAAGAACCCATTACCTTGATTTGGATGACCACGAAGTCCAACACCTTAATCACCTTGAAGAAAATATAAATCCATTGTTAATGCTCTACTAATCGCGACTAAGCTTGAAAACCCAAAATAGACCTTAAATCTAGGGCTTTTAATCATATAAAAACGAAATTTGAAGCTTAGGGTTTGAAGATACATATTAAAATAGAGATTTTTATCCTTCAAATGCTTTGAAATCATTTGGAAAATCAAGGTTTTGAGTAAAGATTATTGAAAATCAAATGAAAATGAAAGATTAAGCATAGATTAGCATACCTTAACTCTTTTCCTCTTTTGGAAATGGGGAAAGAGGCTGCTGCTCCAAGCCAAAACCCTTTCCCAAAATGGGGAGGGCGCAACCCTTTCCTTTTATAGAAAGTTTTGGGGTAGACCTAGGTAAAAACTGGGGTAGAATGAGCAATTTTGGCTAAAAATGGGTAATTTAGCGATTTTAATACCAAATTAAGCTCAGAAAATTCTGAAAATTTTTATAACGACTTTGTTTAATGTCTGGGGCTTTTTGGTCACAAAACCTAATTTCGTCGGCGGGGCCCGCCGGGGGTCCCGTCAAACCCTAATTTTCGGGAAAATAGGTAAAAATCAGAAAAAAATTCCAAAAATTAAGATTTGATTCTAAATCACTTAAAACTCATTTATGTGAAGTTTTTTTTGTTTGAAACCTTTGAAAACCATTTTTATTTTCGAAATCAACCGAATTTAATCTGAAAGTGCTTAAACCACACGATAATCCACGTTTAACAAAAATAAACCGGTTTTTAAGGTGAGGGTTCTTACACATATGGCCGCTAATATGCTTAATACTTGGAAGGATAAGTACCTGAAGGAACTTCTATTCCGAGCTGCAAAATGCTTCAGGAGACCGGAATTCGATGAAAGCATGGATAAGATGAAGGAACACAATGAGGTGGCCTGGAAATATGTTGATAATATTCATAAAACACATTGGGCTAACGTAGAATATCCAGGTAAAAGGTACGGCACTCTCACATCAAATGCGTCCGAAAGTGTAAATAATATGCTTCTGAAGGCTAGATTTTGGCCAATAACTCGGTTGATCAAGCAAACGCGGGCGACCACAATCATCCATTTTCAGAGATGCCGAATAGAAGCAGAAGGGCTACCGACTCCGTTAACAAAGTATGCACGGAATCATATCAATCAGATGAGGAATCAGAGTGGTGGAACAGTTCGAGTTCAACCGCTATCATTACGGCAGTTTGAAGTGACATCTTTATACCATGTGGTAAGCATAAATTCACATTTTGTAAGACACGACTATTCATACAGTCGTGTCGTCGAAGACACGAGTAGTCATACAGTCGTGTCTTTGACGACACGAGTATCCTTCGAAGACAATGATGTTGTTGATGTTTTCACATTAGGATGTTGTTGACCTTACGAATAGAACATGCACATGTGGCTTCTTCCAGAGCATGGGACTTCCATGCAAGCATGCCATGGCATGTATTGATGAGTTTGGAACCGGTAGAATATTGTGAGAAGTGGTACTACGCAAGTATGTACCGCACCACGTATGAAGAAGTAGTGTTTCCTACTTTAGACAGAAGTCAGTGAAGGAATTACGGGGTTTCATTTAAATGCGAACCGCCCATGCTTGAAACTCCAAAGAAGGGCAGGAGAAAGACAAAGAGAATTGAGTCACAGCCCAAGCCACCTGTAAGGACAAGTTTGAAATGTGGGAATTGTCGGCAAGTTAGTCACAACCGTAAAAGGTGCACCAACAACCCAGTTCCGAAAGAAAATAGGAAGCGCAGGAATCGAAGACTTCCGCAACAAGGCAAACTGACTACAAACGAGACATCGCATATACGCCGCTCGGCTTACCTAAGCCCCCACTATTCTTCACTTAGAATGTAGTAAAATTCTTGTATAACACATATTACCTTATACCGAAATGTATGCGTGTAAAGAAAAAGAAAATCAGAAATGAAAAAAAAATCTTTCAATGCATCATACGTGTATTTTCATTATAGTCGAATATTATAGTACACAACTAACTATATAGTCATGTCTTGTGAAACACGACTATGTACGTAGTCGTGTCATTTAGTAGGCGACTATATATAAAGTCGTGTTGCATGAGAGACGTCTATATACGTCGTCGTGTTGAATGAGGGACGAATTTATTGAAAGACTGTATGTACATCAAAGAAATTTTGTCTAAGGCAAGCATGTGTAAAAAATGAATTCGAATTAATTGAAAGAGCACTGTATGTACACCAAAAAATCTTAGTACAATAAAAGAATGTGAAAAAAATGAATTTGAATTTAGTCTTTATCCGGCATCCGCATAAAATCCGCAACTGTGACGGCATCTTTTTTGTCTGTGTTCGAATCATTGAACACCCCGCAAATCATAGTTGCAGCGATGATTGGGTGCCAGAATCGTGTAATTTTTTACTGATCAAACTCAGGTGGGTTGACATTGGACACCAACTGCGCGACGTACATCATGATAAAGATGCCACAGTCTGTTGAGTTCTCTTGCCAGGGAGCTTTGGCGATCTGAGTCATCTTCCAGTTGAGCAAACCCATCCACCCCAGCTTGCTTGCCATCACAACATTCATGAACTGTGTGAATTTGTCAGCTGCTTTTCTGTGTTGTGTGTATAACTGGGATCTGCCAGACAGCGGGTTGTAGAAGTGCCATACACAGTGCGGGAAGTGTACATAGACGAGGCAGAAATAGGAGCCTGTGCGGATTGGGAAAAATGCGTAGAACATGTTCCGGTTCAAACTGTCAAGCATCCTCACGAGCTTTTTTTATCAATTTTGCATTACTGCCGCCTTCTTTGTGCTCTTGCAGAACCGCAAGAGAGTCAAAAAATGATGTTGAGAACGACAACTTATCGCTACTTATGCAGGGAACACTTACGTTGTCGAATATCTCCTTGAATGCGTGGCATCCAAAAAAAGCCCACGGATCTTCATCCGGTCTCTCTCATTGCGCTGCCTCAATAGACTTAAAAACTCATCTATAACCTATAAAAAATAGCAACAGGAGTTAGAACAGTCGAAGTAAGGCTGTTCTACAAAAATACTCGACTTAATTAAAAATTGAGTATATTATATACGACTTTCATAATAGTCATGTCTTCGAATACACGACTTTACGTAAAGTCGTGTATTTGAAAAAGTAAAAGAGGTAAACATATGAGGAGCAGAGGAAATCATATGACATAATGTATATTTACATTGGTGTACGTAAAGTCATGTATTTGAAAAAGTAAAAGAGGTAAACATATGAGGAGCAGAGGAAATCATATGACATAATGTATATTTACATTGGTGTTTATTTCTGTGGTTTGCAGGAGGGATACGTAGTCATCATCACATAGCATTGGGATTGGATAAGCCTTCCTAGGATTGGCGATCCATCCATCTATTGCCACTCTATCCTGCTCTAACAAGACCCCCATGTCGAAGCAAAACTCCAAACCGACATAGTTTTCTGGGAGTGCAATTATAGACTTACACTTTTGAGGAGTTTGGAGGGCATCGACGTCAACAGGCTCAGATGAGGTTAAGCCTATGGCTTCCTTCGCCACCCCCTCTTCCCTCACCTCCTCTTTTGGCTCATCCTCCTTTGCCTCTTCTTTCGCCTCCTCCTCCTCCTTCTCCTTCGCCTCCTCCTCTTTCGCCTCCTCCGCGTCCTTCACCTCCTCCTCCTTCGCCGCCTCCTTCACCTCCTCTTCCTTCACATCCTCGTCCTTCACCTCCTCATTGGCCGTTTGGATATCCGACTGCTGTAAGGAAGAGATCACCTCATCAATGATAGAGGTCGCTTGCCGATCAGATATGGTTTCTTGGGAGTCGGCTTTCAGCTGACGGGACCTATTCCTTCTTTCCTGCTCCACCGTCATTCTCCGTATATGTGCATCTTCCCTAATCCTCTGCAATTCAATCACGGAGACACCAGGGGGGAATAGGTCCCGTCTGTACGGCTGACGGGCCTTGACTTCTGCACGCTCCATATGTTCGTCGAATTCTGGTTGGAGCTTCTTCAAAAATAACTTCGCAGAGGATCTCTTAGTAGCCCGTTGAATCTTATCTTCATCATCCGCGCATTTGATGGGAGCTAAAATGACATTTTACTTATTCGCGTCAGTAGCAGCACAATAAAGAACATAGTCGTGTTGCATGAAAGACGAAAAACTAAATAGTCGTGTTGTATGAAACACAAAAAACTAAATAGTTGTGTACCATGAGATACGAAAAATTAAATAATCGTGTACAACTTACCTTTACCCCATTTCAATGAATCGCCAGCTGACTTCCTTCCAAGCTCCTTTGTCCGCATACTGATCAGAGTTTTATTCATATGCTCCTTGTCGTGAGTCCACTTCTTTGGCTCCATGTCATGCACCGATGACTTCTTTATCCTCTCATTCTCTGATTCCTTCGTCTCCTTCGTCGGCTCTTCAGTCTTCTCCTGCTTGGGATGCTCAAATATCTGACCCTCTAACAACAAGGAAGTCAGCCGGCGACAGATGCCTTCATAGATTGAAGAACCTCTTGCAGAGGTTCGACACTCCTTCCCATCTCCTCATACGAAGACAGAGCTATCTCAATTAGTGATTGTATGCCCTGAAGCGAAAACCCTCCAATCGCCCCATTGCAGTAGACTGAGCAGCTGTCCTCGAGGAAGAGGGTGCAGGTTGGTTGGGAGTCCTCTTCATTTCCGGCCTCTCCTTCTTCTGTCGTCGCGGAGGAGGGGCCACTGAGGGAGACGAAGCAATGAGAGATGCCTCTTTGGCCATGGGGCTAATTCCATCGACGACTTCGTCCCATACTTCGAGATTGTGGAACACTCCTGTCTAGTAGTCGGCCATACTGTGCTTCTTCTGTGCACCCTTCTTGACCTCTATAATCAAGGCCCAACTTCCTGGCCACCTTTTCGCCCTTGGACTGGTAAGGCCCAAGACGGCATGGAAGATTATCGTGTGCTCAAAAAACCAAATCTTCATAGTAAACAGATGAAAACATTAGTAAAAGGTGCGGTTACAGGCAAGTCGTCTCCTATTATAGTAGACTATAATAGTACACGACTAGAACTATGGTCGTGTCTTCTGCAACACGACTATATACTTAGTTGTGTTTCATAATACACGACTATAAACAAAGTCGTGTTGCTTAAGACATGACACTTAGCGTCTATGTGTCGTGCCTTTCGAAGACTTTGAAAACACAGAAATGCTACATACCTGAAAGACATATGCGGCCCCGTTTAGGTATCCACTGCCTCGTGACCCTCCTTCAGATCTGACAACCAGTTGTCTGCTGTTGTGGGTTATACTGAAAACCAACATGTTATGGATAGCCCCAGCCCAATTGTATGAGCTCAATCTTGGGAGGTCGTCAATGTAACGGTACAAACAGGGATGCACCGCTCTAGTGCTGTGTGGAAACATCACCGTGCGAAGAGTAGGCAGATGATCATCCTCGCCATGTCCTCCTCTGCCATCTTCATTTTGCCCGTGCTAAGCTTGTCAATGATTTCCTCAATGTGTGGAATTTCCAGTCTCCTCACGGCGAAGCACTTTCTGAAGAATTCACCTTGCGGTCAGCATGGCAAGGAGGAGACGATCTCAACTATTTCGCCCTTTGCGGGCAATCCGGTGATAAGAGCAACTTCTTGCTCTGTGAAATGTAGCGTCCTGCCCTTGATATTGAAGACCTTCGCCAACTCATCCCAGTACCTGACCAAATGGTCCATGAGGTTCCGAGAAACAACTACGTCCTCGCCTTCAAAAATGACAGCGAAACCAGCTTCTGTGATCAGTTGGGCACATCTTTGGTAACGCTGTAGGAGGGCTGCACACTTTTTCATCGCACCCGGTTGACAAACGTCCGAAGCGCCGGTTGCGCATTGTATGTTCTCTTTACTGATCGATCCATCGGAGCCTTCCTCTTTTTGCCCCTCTATTTTCGCTGTCGAGGTGCCAACACAAAATCCTGATCCTCCTCCTCTTCCGATGGTATTTCCTCCATAGACTCATCTCTTGTTTTATCCATCTGCAAGGAGATAGGTAGAGAGGTCAGTAGAAAAGTCGTGTCGATGAAACATGAAAACATAAAAGTCGTGTCGTCGCATACACGACTAAATATATAGTCATGTCTTTCAAAGACACGACTTTATAGTTCATAGTAAAAATTAAAAATCCAAATTTTAGACCTTCTGGAATTAAAATCAGTAAGGATTGTTGAAACTTACCGCATTTAGTCGTGTGTATGTGTGTATTTCCTGGCAGGTGCCTTTCACACTCTTCCTCGCCGTCAACCGAAGCTCAATCGGTCACTCCGCCGGTTGAATGAAGGCGCAGGGAGCCGCGGGGGAAACTCAGAAGGTTGAAGCCCCGAAATACCGAGGTATCCACTTCAAATCGCCGTCTTTGTGCACTCTCCGTCAGTTGTGTCGTCGAAATCCAGCAGGGGAGCAGCTCCAAATTGAGATGGGGGACGTGAATAGGCTCGTCAAAATCCGTAGGGTTTGCCTGTGGAATCGCCGCTCGAAGTCGCCGGTCGCCAGTGGAGTCGCTGGTGGAAATCGCCGGAGAACCCTTGTGGTTTTCGTGTAGTATACTACACGCCTCTTCGAACAGTATTAGAATAAAAAAGAAAGAAGAAGGGCATTTTCAGTACTTCATGTCTAGATTCCAGGCCATATGAGATTTCACGGGAAAAACCAGGTAATATGGGAATATGAAAGTTGGCGTCAGGTAATATGGAAAAAACTCGACAGTTGAAGAAAATATATTCATATACTACATACCTCCTCACAAAAAAAATTGATATTCCACATACAATAGAAGAAAAAATGAGGGACGTGATTTTATATAAATATGACAAATGTTTTTGGCAATAAACAATATATATACATGTCTACGTATATCCATGAAAGTTGACACGTCAAGTATTATTTGGAAAATCATCACAAGAAAGAGGGGGGGGCGTGGGGGCAGTGTTTCCCACATTAATAGTCGTGTTTGCTTTTCCAATATGAGCTGATTTTTTTAATTCATAGTCGGGTTTGGTTTTCCAATATGAGCTGATTTTTTTAATTCATTTAACCAAATAGGACTATTAATATAAGAGGGAGAGAGTTTAACTGAGAGGTCCAACTTATCCTTGCCTTAAAAAAATGTCTTCCCCACCAAGATCAAAGAATGCCGAGATATTCACAAAAAAAAGGATTATTTAGAATTGCTCAATAACTTAAACATTAAGCATATCAGAGTAAATAAAGGGGGAAATTATATAAAAAATCATCAAATTTTTTTTTCCAAAATGACACACTATAGCAAATATTTCCCGAAATAGTGTTCTGACAAGCCACACAAGCACCCGCATGGCACGGGCGCTTGTGTGGCTTTTTTTTAAAACTAAACCGAAAGGCGTCGGAACTTTCCGTGCCTTCATCATTTTTGTCTCATTTTAAACGGGCTGCTACTTCAACGATGCATATCTCTCTCATTTCTCATCCGTTTTCACCCATTTTTTTCATTCTTCCTTATTTTTAGTGCTCTTTCTAATCATTATGATATCACAAAGATGTTGAGCCATCACATATCATTTATCGTAGTTTTTATAGTATTTTTTTCTATAAATAGTATGCGATGGATCAACATGTTTGTGATATCATGATAACTAGAAAGAGCACTAAAAATAAGGAAGAATGACAAAAAATTAGCGAAAACGGATTAGAAATAAGAGAGATATGCATCGTTGAAGTTATCACCCCTTTAAAATGGGACAAATTTATTTTAGTGGGACAAATTTCAACGATGAATATCTCTCTCATTTCTAATCCGTTTTCGCCAATTTTTTTTTCATTCTTCCTTATTTTTAGTGCTCTTTCTAGTCATCATGATATCAAAAAGATGTTGATCTATCTCATGGGATTTATTTTTTTTCATTCTTCCCTATTCCAAGGATATGCATCAAAGGTGGCAAGGTTAGACTCATTCATCATTGCCCAAAACTTGTCGTCAACCACATCCCCTAGCCTGGGTAGGAGGAAGACAACAATGTAGTATAGCAAGGCCAACCTTGCCCTATCATTTACCTGGTGGTAATCTTACTTACTCTCACCCCAGTGAACATCCTCTCCTAGAAGGTGGGGCCCTTTGTGTGCAGCGATGATTTCCTTCCGACTAGAAATCCATCATGCAGTGGCAATTGTAGTATCATACTGACGTCTATCGGCTTCAGAGTGGCTGACCACCTGCCGATTCTGAAAGTTAAGCCGCTTATCCTCCTGGCCAGCATGTGGTCAATTAGATGATGATAGACCATTGTGTCTGTCATCTCGAAGAAGACTTTGAAACAAGTTTTCATTACTTGCTTATGGACCCCTCCCTTCAAATCTGGGATGAGGTTCAACACTTTTGAAGTTGAGCATCTGCACTCAACTCTCCCAATCTGTAAAATGTAGTGAATGCAATATTAAGTACACATGAAGCACAACCAAATGCATTTAGGGAATAAACACAAGTTCATCGCAACCATAACACAACTACAGCACAATGTCAACACAACCATTATATAACCGATGTATCCCAACCCTACAAAAACACTATCACAATGTCACCAAATTCCATCACAGCTCATGACCAACACAAGGCCCTCATCTTTCTCATCACAAGTTCTACACAACTACTACATATTTTCATCACAACCATAATCGCATTCATCAAAACTTAAAAGGAGTTGAACATACAAGCATATCTCAATCTATCATAACCTGTTAAACATCATAAAATAAACACATGCAACTCAACACAACCATTACTCTTGTCCATCACAACCCTACAGAAGAACCATCATAATGTCACCAAATCCATCATAGCTCATGACCAATAACCCCAGCCCTCAACTTTGGCCATCTCAGGTTGTACACAACTGCTACATGTTTCCATCCCAACCATAAGTGCATTCATGAAAGTTGAACATACAGACACCTCGCAAGCTATCACAACCTATTAATATCATAAAACAAACACATGCAACCCAACATAACTACAGCACAATGTCAATACAACCATCATATAACTGATGCATCCCAATCCTACAAAAGAACTATCACAATGTCACCAAAATCCATCACAGCTCATGACCAACACAAGGCCCTCAACTTTCCCATCACAAGTTCTACACAACTACTACACGTTTTCATCCCAACCATAAATGCATTCATGAAAGCAGTTGAACATACAGACATCTCGCAAGCTATCACAACCCTATTAAACATCATAAAACAAATACATACAACCCAACACAACCCATTATATAATACATGAAACCCTCGACATGCACAAGCCAAGAGCAAGAAAAAACATCAAACAATCATGAAAAGAAATATCTTTTACTTAAAAAAAGGGTCTTTGTACTTACTTCGTCTTGCCGGCCGGAAGTAGAAGCTTCTGCTATTGAGGGCGCCATTGTGAGGGGAGAGCTACTCCGCTAGGGAGAAAACGAAGGAAGAGCACTGCTGGTAGGGGAGACAATGAAGGACAGCGCCGTCGCGAGGGGAGAGGGCAAGGGGACACCGCCGCCACGAGGGGTGAGTGTCGCTATGACACGAAGGTCGCCGTCGTGAGACGGGTGCGCCGAGGAGGGTTTCTGTGTGAAGGGGAGCGCCGCCGGCACTGAAGGACGTCGCTGCCGTGAGACGAGGGAGGTCGCCGCGAGGAGGCGGTCTAGACTTGCGAGATGGTTGGGACGTGAAAGGGAAGAAGCAGTTTAAGTTGTGATAGAGAAACATGAGGTTTTTACTTTAAATACCCATGTGGATAATTTTTTATTTTTGAAATCACGTGGGTCAAGACGTGGAAAAGGATGTTCAAACGGCGTTAATGGGCAGCTACGTTGTTTCACGCGCCGAAGGGTAATTTTGTTATTTTAAAAAAAATTGAGTGTGTGGGAGCTCTTGCGGGACTGAAATGGATATGAAATTCAGGGTACTTTGTACCAAAGTGGATACCATATTTTCCCCTTTGTACTATTTTGGTTAAAATTCACCAATTTGGACTAAAATGTAAACCACCCATTATTTTATTAAAAAATTCTTCCTTTGTGTGATCCACAATTTGAGGAATTGCCCCCTGAGAGTTGCACATGCAAGTTCAGTGGATGTCTAGAGCAGGTGGACAAACACTACCAATAATAACAAGAATGCCACCATTTGAAATATCTCAAATCATGGTATTTAAAACAATTTTCTGTAAATCCATTTGACTTTATTATATAATAGGGTCATATATAAGGTATTCAAATATCTTCTATGTAAAGGATCATCTTTCTAGTTGATAAGGAAGGTGATATTTGAATCCGCCTTGAAAGGAAGTGTACAATGTATCTATCCTTGGATTTGTAAATCAGATTCGACTTCATCATACATACATCATTGTATTTGGTTTAGAATATCTATATAGTATTAAAAGCATCTTCTTTCAGTTGATAAGGCAGGTGTTTGAATCTAAACAATAACAATGGACAGTCTCTGTAATAATAGTAAGTTATGCAATTTTCCAGCCCCTCGTCCCAGCTCTCTAGAGAACTAATAACACATGCATGATACATGTTTGAGTGACAGCTGAACTAATAAAACGATCAACTAATAACTTGCTGGTGTCTAATTAGAGATGCATCTTTTGACCACCTTAGGTAATCAGGCTATCTAATTTACTAGATAGAAAGATGCAGCAGACACTTATACAAAATAGAGTAAGCAAAATATTAAAAAAATACAATAGAACACATCTTGCACAAACAAATAAGATGGTATTAGCTCAAACACTCCGCATTTAAAGAAGCATACCTGGATAAAAGTTGCAGGATCAGAACAAATGTTCGAAATGCTCTTTATGAAATCAACAAACTGTAGAAAAATAATAAGTAGATATCAGACCGCCTGAAATTAATCTTCTTTATTTCTTTTTTCGTTTGAAGTCGTAGAAGCAACGGCTATATAAGAAAACATCTTATCATAAGCATAAATATCTCAAAAGCAAACTTTTAGTTGCAGAAAGTACAAGATTCAACATAACAGTACCAAAGAACAGATGATGTCATCTTGGATAGTACACTTTTATTGAGACCCCAACACGAAATAGATAAAAAAATATTTTTATTTGGTATTATTTAGTTATTTTTTTATTATCTTATTTTAGAAGTAAGACTAAGACAGAGTGCATGGAATTTAATTTTAAAGAAGGTAGAACTATAGATAGAGCCTTAGTTGAAATAAATAGGCAAGAAGTGCAATGTGTGATCAATTCCGTTACTTAGAATCCATTATCCATAAAGAATGGGATATTGATAGTGATGTGTTGCATAGGATTAATGCGAGGTGGGTAAAGTGGAGGACAGCCTCGAGCAGTGGCAAATCCAGGATTTTTATGTAAGGGGGTCAGGTTGTTTTGAGATGGGGGTCACATGATGGAATTAAGCCTACATCTAGCCACTTTGACCCACTTTAAATGTCCCACCTCAGGTAAAGCTACACACCCATGGGGGTCATCTGACCCCCATGCCTTACACGTAGGTCCGCCCCTGGCCTCGGGAGTGTTATGTGATAGGCGGGTTCCAAAAAAACTTAAAGGCAAGTTTTATAGGACGGTCATTATGCTTGCAATACTCTGTGGAGCAGAGTGCTGGGCACCAAAGAGGAGTCATATAGATAAGTTGAATATAGCCGAAATGAGAATGTTAAGGTAGATGAGTGAGATAACTAGGAGAGATAGAATTAAAAATAAATATATTTGTGAGAACCTAGGAGTAGCTCCTTTAGGGAGAAACTGAGGGAATGTAGGTTGTGTTAGTATGGGTATATGCAAAGAAGACTTTTAGATGCCCCTGTGAGAAGATTAGAAAGGATACATGTAAACGATGCTAAAAGGGGGAAAGGGAGACCTAAGAGAACTTGGATGGAGTTAATAATAAAGGATTTGACTTTATTATCTCTTACAAAAGAGGTGGCCCAAAATAGACTGGAATGGAGGAGTAAGATCCGTGTTGCCGACCCCAAATAGTTAGAAAAATGCGCTACTTGATTATGATTATGATTTTAGTGTATTATTGGACAGTGGTAGCTACAATGTTTACATGTTGATAGTAAAATTTGAGAAACTAAATTCAAATCCCTGCCACTACAGAGAATCAATGGACCATAGGAGTCATGTCTCGCACCCTTTACCTATGCATCAAAGAGCAATTAACAAGTATATTCCGCATAACTACTAGTGTTTTTGAGTTGAAGGCACAATTGATACAAAGAATCCTAGGAAAATTTCAAGTACCAACTCTAAGCCATATGTGCTAACAGGTGATGGTTCTTTGCACTAGAATATAAAACCAACATGATCAAATAGACACCTTTGGGCCGCTTGTCACAAGCCAATTACGCCAGCCAGGTACCACCCATCTCTTTGAGATTGACCCAAGTGTCAAAACTGGAACAACTGATCCAAAAGTCCCCATTGGCACGAACGGGTTGCTCCCAAACGCAAGATGACCGTACACTTCATCTGGGTGTGTTTGTTTGCTGAAAAATAAAAAATCGTCAAGGTGAAAGAAGTACAAAAACTTTGTAAAAACTGAAATATGTTTGAATAATTTAAAATAAATGCATCCTAAAAGTACGTTTTAAGCCTGAAAAATTTTCAAACTTAAAGTTTTTATACTTCTTTCACCTTGACGATTTTTCATTTTTCAGCAACAAGCCTTTTTGCAGTCTCTGCAATCTTTAAGTTTTAATAATCTTAGCACATACATTTTCATTGTTGAAAACAGTTGCAAACTATTGCTTAGCAAAAGAACAAACCTTGGCCAAATGCTTATAAGTCATTACATTTCCGCAAGGGTTTCCTGGATTTATAATGACAATTGCAACAGTGTCTTCATGAGCCAAAGCTTCGACAGCATCGAGGTCCACTTCCCAATTCTTATCTGGAAGAAGATCAAAGTGCCTAGCTTCAAGCCCGCTGAAAGCACATCGTGCTTCATAAAATGGAAATCCAGGTCTTGGGAGTAGAATATTGGCATGAGAAGCAATGACGAATGCAAGTAGTTTGAAAGAGAAGGCGAGGAGATGAACCTTCGCTTCTGGTTTAGATATTGAAGCTGATACTGCCATCTGCTGTTTTTCTCCTCAAAGGTAGGAGTTTCCTTCTTCCCGAGGGTGGGAGTTTTCTGCGATTTGCAGGGTGTCTGTGGTAGGAGCGAAGGCTCTCATGGCAGATTTTCCTCGTGATGTGCTGGGCAACATGCAGAGGTTCTCTTTAACCGAGGCAAAGTGGGAAATTGAGATTCCGGATGATGGGAGGGCCAAGGTGTTGGAGGAATGTGCCAACAGCCTTGTCGGGAAGTTCATCACGGACAAGTTCTTCAACCGGAGGGCTGCAAAGTCTGCTATTCGTTTTCTTTGGGAGATGAATGAAGGATTGCGAATTGAGGACATTGGTGAGAATGTTTTCCTTTTCAAATTCTGGTTTTGTCAAAAGCACCATGGTGTCTTGATAATTGCCTACTAGCTCTACGAAAATGGGAAATTGGTATAACGGCGAAGAACATTGAATTCTCGTCATCACCTTTTTGGGTCCAGGTTTGGGAGATTCCGATGGACATGAATTACAATGAAGCTGGAGAAAATGTAGGGAATAGTATTGGCAAATTCTTGGGACTTGATAATCGAGTTCAATTTCAAGACCAAAAAAGTTTCCTCCGAGTTCGAGTTGAAGTACTGTTGTCTACTCCTTTGCGTAGAGGCATTTTTCTTAGAACCTCCGACGGACGACGGGAATGGTGCTTTTACAAGTACGACTACCAATTTTTTGTCACTACTGCAGTTTGATTGGTCACGACGGGAAGAGATGCAAAGTGAAAATCCCAAATTCAAAGAATGGAAACATGAAACCTCTAGAATATGGAGATTGGATGAGAGGGGGCATTTCTATTGGGAGGCGCGGCTTCATCAACTTTGATCGATATGGTGGCAAGCAGTTAGAAGATGAGGTTTGTACGGGCAGAGGCTCTTTTTTGGAGTCAAGGAGTAGGGGCTCACATCAGCGCCTCTCCCCGCCTAGTTCTTTATTAAATGTGTCTGGCGGTGGGCTGGTCGGAGAGATGCCGCCGGAGAGGTCCATGTCATTGAGGAAGAAGACACCTTAATAAGGATGCCTCCAAAAATGAAGGTATCGCTGGAAAGCACAAGGCTGATGGTCGGGGAAATCACGGTCGGTCCTTTTACAGGGCTGCATGTAAGAATCAAATAGTAATTTTTTAACCTTCGGGGTGGTCTAAGATATGTGCTGCATATTTGGACAGAGGAAACCATTTTGGGGGTGCTGGTGGGGGGAGTAGTGGGGAAAAGGCGTTGAAGGTGGGGGGTACGGGTGTTGTTTTGGAGGCGGAGGAAGATGAAGGAAAAAGTAAGAGGGGAGAGTTAGTTGAGGGGGAGGGTGTTATGGGCAGAGTTGACCTGTCAGAGTTGGAGGGCCAAAGAATGGAGAGGGTGACGGAGAATAATGAGGTGCATTTCAACATGCAGGAGCCAAAGAGTAAGGAATGTGCTTTGAGTGGGGCCCAGGAAATTTTTGTGATAGGGGAAGTGGTTGGTGATAGTGTTGCGAAGGCTATGATTGGGGTGAGTGAGGCCTATTGTGAGGAGATGAAGGGGAAAGAAGGGAAGGGTGAGCGTAGTGAAAATGGTGACAACTTTCATGCTACTCAACAGGCACCTAGCATGAGGGTGGATGATGCGATTGCTGGAAATGGTGTTACTATTATTGGATCGGCGGAGGCTGTTATTCAACCCCGCCATGAAAAATGAATTGTTTATTTTGGAACTGCCAGGGCTTGGGGAATCCCTGGACAGTTCAATGTCTCCTAGACATGGTCAAGGAGAGAAACCCCATGGTGGTCTTCCTATCTGAGACCAAGCTGGATGTACATCATATGGCAAGAGTAAAGAGGCGGTTACAATTTGAGTGTGGATTTGCAGTCTCAAATGATGGTGGAGGGGATGGTATTGCTTTATTATGGCGCAAGGATATTCAGTTGAGCATTAGGAACTATTCCAATTTCCATATTGATTGTGAAATAAGAGAAGAGAACGGCTTTATTTGGCATTTGACAGGTATTTATGGTCATTCTGATTCTAGTCTCAGATACAGAACTTGGACTCGAATGAAAGAACTGAAGGACCAATGTGATCTTCCTTGGATTTGTGGTGGTGATTTCAATGAGATTACAGACATTGATGAGAAGGAAGGGGGATTGCAGAAACCTAAACGACAGCTACAGGATTTTAGAGAGGTGTTTCAGTTATGTGGATTGATGGATTTGGGGTTTAATGGTCCTATCTTCACTTGGAACAATGGTCGTGATGGCGGAGCCCGGGTTAGACAGAGATTAGACAGATGTGTGGCAAATATGGATTGGATTATGGCTTTCAGGTTCACCAGGGTTCATCATCTTATAGCCAGTGCTTCATATCACTACTTTTTGTTACTAGCCATGGATAATCAGATGGAGAAGGAATCTCATGTAAAGAAGCATTTCCAGTTTGAAGCTATGTGGATGCGGGATAGAGGATGTTTGGAGACGGTAACGGATTCTTGGAAGGTGGATGACAATGGTTGTGAGCCTGAAGAGCTATGCCAAAAGCTAAGAAAGTGTGGCCAACAACTTATTCGATGGAACAAGGAAAAGTTTGGATGTGTTCCACAACTGATTAAGCAAGTGAAAAGGGAGGAAATATTATGGAAACAACGGTCCAAAGCTTTATGGCTTAAGGAGGGTGACAGAAATACTAGGTTCTTCCATGCAAGAGCCTCTGAGAGGCGCCATTTCAACTGGATTCAAGGCCTTGAGAGACCTGATGGGGAGTGGGTCAAGGATAGGAAAGAAGTTGTGGAAGTTATTTCTAACTACTTTCACAATATTTTTTCTTCTCCTAATCCATCTTTGGCAGCTATGAGCCTAGTTGTGAATACAGTGCCAAGAAAGGTGGATGAGAACATGAATAGAGAGCTTTTAGCTGACTTCTCTGAAAAGGAGGTTAAGGTGGCTCTTAGCCAAATGGACCCTTGTAAAGCTCCTAGGGAAGATGGTATGCCTGCTTTGTTTTATAAGAGATGTTAGGAAATAGTGGGAGTTGACGTTTGTGATGCAGTTCTTAAGTGTTTGATAACGGGAGCTTATCCTCGGGGTATGCAAAAGACCCAGATTGTTCTTATTCCAAAAGTGCGTCAAGCTAAGAAGATCATAGACTTTAGACCAATTAGCTTATGCCAAGTGGTTTACAAGATAGCATCCAAGGTGTTGGCAAACAGGTTGAAGAGGATTCTTCCAAGAATTATCTCAGAGACTCATAGTGCTTTTGTTCCTGGGAGGCAAATAACAGATAATGTGATAATTGCTTATGAGATGCTTCATTCTATGAGGAGTAGAACCAAAGGAAAGATGGAGAAAATTGCAATAAAATTGGATATAAGTAAGGCCTATGATAGAGTTGAATGGCTTTTTTGGAAGCAATTATGAGGAAGTTGGGTTTCCACGATGAATGAACCAGGAGAGTGATGGCTTGTGTATCCTCTGTGGACTACGATGTTATGGTCAATGGGCAGCCAACTGTTCATGTCACTCCACATCTAGGTTTGAGACAAGGTGATCCTCTCTCCCTTTATTTATTTCTTTTATGTGGAGAAGGTTTCACTGGCCTCCTTAATAAGGCAGCTATGGATGGTGACATTACGGGGATTGAGGCGGCTAGAAGTGGACCCAAGATTTCCCACTTATTTTTTGCGGACAATAGTCTTGTATTTTGTAAGGCATCAATTGAAGAATGTGAGAAAGTGAAAAACATTTTGGGGATCTATGAGAGGGCATCGGGGTAGCTTGTGAATTTGGAAAAAATTGGGCTTTATTTTAGCAGAAACACTTCAAGAGAAGTTAGAGATGATATCATAAACTTGCTTGGAGTGGAGGAGGGTAGGAGTTTTCACAAATATTTAGGTCTTCCATCTTGGATTGGGAAGGAAAAAATAAGTACTTTCAAGGGGCTTAAAGAGAAAGTTTGGAAAAAGATGGCAGGGTGGAAGGAGAAAATGCTTTCTCAAGCCGGAAAGGAAATTCTTATCAAATCGGTAGCTCAATCCATACCCACTTATGCGATGAGCTGTTTTAAACTCCCTGATACTATCTGTGATGAGATCAGGAGGTTAGTTAGTTCATTTTGGTGGGGTGATAAATAGAAAGACAAAAAGATTCATTGGTTGAGTTGGGACAAGCTTTGTAGTCCCAAGGGAGAAGGAAGTCTTGGATTTCGGGATTTGAAGGCTTTCAACATTGCCCTCCTTGCGAAACAAGGATGGTGTATTATTTCTAACCCTCTTTCTCTTTGCTCGCAGGTGTTGAAGGCTAAATATTTTTCCAATGGAAACTTCCTTAGAGCACCTAAGAGGCAAAATGCATCATTTGTTTGGCGTAGTATTCTTTTGGGCTGAGACTTGTTGGCTCAAGGTATTGGTTGGAGAATTGGAGATGGCTCATCAATCCGGGTGTGGGAGGATAGGTGGATCCCTTTCGATGGTGCTCACAAGGTGTGGACTTGTAGAGGTATGCATCATGAAGATATGAGGGTGGAAGAGCTTCTTGAAAAGGACCCTTATGGTTGGCGTGAAGATGTAGGCCCCGTTTGGCTCCTCCACCCGGAAAGAGTCTTTCCGGGTTTTAAGCAAGGAGGTTTGGCCCTTAAAGGACGGAAAGGGAGGATGGGACATTTTGGCTTATCCTTTAAACTTCAAAGGATGAGCCAAACGGGGCCGTAGTAAGAAGTATTTTCTTTCCAATGGAGGCGGATAAAATTTTAAGTATTCCTTTGTGTGAGACTATGTTGGCAGATGAAGTTGGGTAGGTGGCAAATAAAAAGGGTCATTTCTCGGTTAAGAGTGCATATCTCCTTGCACTTAAGCTTCAACAAGATGGCCTAGATGTCGGCTGCTCAAGTGGACATGCAAAGAATAAATTTTGGAACTTGATTTGGATGATGAAACTTCCGGCAAAAATAAAACATTTTGCATGGAGAGCTTGCAACGGTATCTTGCCTACTAAGGAAAATTTGACTAAAAGAACTGTTGTGAAAAACCAAAATGTGATCAATGTGGGACTATTGTGGAGAATGTCATTCATGCTCTTTGGACTTGCCCGGAGGTGAAGGATGCTTGGGTGGACGAGCAATGGTATAAAGCCATAGATTTTTCTTCAATTTCCAACCCAATGGATGTAGTAGACTTCATAAAAAAGGAGTATGGAAGGAGGGAGTTGGAAACAACTTGGGTGATATCATGGGCTTTATGGTTCAATAGAAATGCAAGACGGGTGGGAGACAAATGGAAATCTGCTGGTAAGGTTCCATCTTGGGCCTTTGAGTATTTTGAAATGGTCACAAAACCTTATAAAATTGCTATACCAGATGATTTAGCTTGCGCTAGGACTGTTTGGTGTCCACCTAATGAAGATGAACTTAAAGTAAATTTTGATGGATCTATTTTTGACAAGGAAGGTAGGGGAGATCACAGAATGTAAGTGTTTCGTAGAGGGGTCAATTTCAGGCTGAAGAAGTTGAACTGTTAGCGGCAGTTAGAGCTATTGTTTTTGCAGCACAGCATACATCCGGCAAAGTCACTTTCGAAAGTGATTGTCTAGAAGTTATTAATCAGCTCAGAAACAGAGAAGAAGGGCATTCAGTTCTTGGCAATTTGGTAAAAAATGCTCTACAATCTCTTGACAAATTCGAATCAGTTTCTTTTCTTCATGTTCATAGGGGGGGCAACTCTTTAGCACATTGTCTAGCTAGACATGCGCGAAAGTTGCCCAGCCCGGTGGCTTGGAGTAGACAGGTTCCGTCGTTTGCAAAACTGGCTTAGAGTGTAGATCGATTGTGTTTAATGTAGTATGAACTTGTATTGATCTTACTTCATCATGAAATGAATCAAAAAAAAATATTGGCGTAAGGCCGAGCAAGCACAGACAGAGCAATCTCAATGGTTTGAGTGCAACCCAAGGTCATGTAGACATCATCGGCAGAAAGCTTATAAGGAAGATCCCGGCTAAGATACTCTGCCACTGCCCTACAATGAAACAAAGAAGCAAAAACATAATTAGACCGTAATTGCACACTTCAAACAAACCACTATAATAATGAAAACCTATACTAACAAATTTATAAATAAACAATGAAAAAACCATTGTATAAAGTACAACTCTCAATTGAACAGAACAGTACATAAACAAGAAAAGTAATTACAATTTCAACAAATAATGAGTAACTCAAGAAGTAATTTCAAAGTTCCCAAACAATCACTTCAAAAAATTAGATTCCCTGAAGATGATTAGAGGCAGGATAGCTCAACCTTCATTGAAAGTAATTTCTAATAGCCCAACTAATCAGTTAACTTAACTTTGTTTCAAACTATGACAAGTCACATAATAGTTGGAAAAAGTAAAAATTACAAAACAAATAAAAAAATTGAAAGAGCCAGAGTGAAAAGCTGACAAGCAATGCAGAATCTAGTGGGTAAACAAGCTCTTCATTTAGGTCTAACATACTGAAAATGAACAAAACAAAGAGCAAAATCAGAATTTGCCGAAAATTCAAACAAAGATGTATAACCCAGAAATATCAACTGCCAGGATGACGATAAAAATCACATAGACAATAGAAAGCTACTGAAACAGAACAAAATAGAAGGCAAAACATAATTTGGCAAAAAATTCAACAAAGATTACAAACTAGGATAGCCCATATTATCTCAATCATCAGGATGATGAAGAAAATCACATAAACAAACGTTTTTAAGCTACACTTACAAAGAAGAACTGCACAATCCTCAAGTCAAAATGGGTGATTACAATTGCAAACAAAGTGATTACAATTACCAGCGCGGTGTCCTATCTACATCTAATAATTTTTCCAGAATTGAGGCTTTTTCATGGGATGATTGAGAAGTGTTACATACTGAGTGATTGGGATTTAATGATAGTACCCGTTTATGTGCGCACATCGCATGAGTTGGCATGTGCTGAGGCCCTGTGAGCCATCAGATTTCGATTTGTCCTTTGGGTTTGAATCACTTGGTCATCCCTTGATTAATATGCACAGTCGATCAAGATTTGACGGATCACATTACCTGAAGCACTGGCTGTCTCAGCACAGTGTATATAAATGGAGATCATATAATAATCCCGCTTATATGGGCCAGGGATCAAGAGAATTGATGTGAGTGGAGATGAGCTGAGTCGTCATATTTTTTATATGGCCGTGGGCGTTAAAACAGGTGGTGGGAGGTTTGCATCAATGCCCACCCTGTTGAGAAAGATCTTAATGATTCTTATGCTCACAAGTTAATCCTTACAAAATATAGAAAATTCACTTTTTTTATAGTAGGACGACCCTCCATTTATAAAGCCTTCGATTAATTGGCAAAGATGGAGAAGTTTTGAAGTAGGAATACAAAAAAGATAGAATAATTTGATGCCAATTAATAGGTAAAAAGATTACACCAATTGCACACAGAAGAAAGAAAGAAAATTACAAATATCTCATGCCTTCTTCTTCACTTCAAGTTGTAGGCCCTCCTTTGCTCTACTCTTCCTCTCAACTTCAAGCCTTAATTTATGATTTGAAAGTTGAGTGTTTGCTTTGGTGTAGAAATCCTTCCTTGAAAGATCTTCTTCTTTCTTCTTTTAATTTGCTTGGAAGATGCTTGGTCTCCTTCCCTTTGTTTTTCCAAAAGCTTTTCTAGAGTTTTGGGTGTGTAATGGTCAAAGAGAAGACCATCTCCACGTTTGGAAATGAAAGGGTACATATAAGGGTGTGAATATGTAGTGGAATAGGGTAGTGGGTAGGTATTTTGAGTGGAAGTGGGTAGTCATTAAGGATCTAGGGAGTTTTCTACAATTTCAGAAGGTGAAGTGGGTGGTTATTGGCAGTTTGGGGTAGGGATGGAACTTGGGTCGGGTTTTTACCCGACCCGACAAGACCCGGCCTTATTGGGCCGGTTCTGGGATTGCTTATACAATACCCGGTTCCGGTTCCGGGTCTGAAAGAGGAACCGACCCGGGTATATGGTAGATATATATATATATCATATACTTGGACCCATATTTATTTTTTTTTATGAATATTTTTTTGGGCGAAAGCACTCATATCTCTTGATTTGAGTAGTTTGGATTTTTATAGATATATATTATTAATAAAAAAATTAAATAAGTTAATAGTTTAATGTATATGACATTAAAAATATAAAAAAACTGGTACCGGGTCGGGGCGGGGCGGGTTCGGGTTTCAAGTTCTGGTACCGGGGCGGGTCCGGGTCCTTGAAACTGGACCCGTGGTGGGTCTGGGACGGTTCTGGGTTTGAAGAATTAAAATGGTTCCGGGGCCGGGTATGCCAATACCCGGCCCAAACCCGCCCCGGTTCCATCCCTAGTTTGGGGGACTTTCTACAATTCTAGAAGGTGAAGTGGGTGATTATTGGCAGTTCGATGAGCTTTATGAAATTTTCAGAAGGTAGAGTGGGTGGTTGTTAGCAGTTCGGGGAGATTTCTGCAATTCTAGAAGGTGGAATGTGTGATTGTTGGCAGCTC
Source organism: Houttuynia cordata (assembly GCA_039654745.1). Classification (NCBI taxonomy): domain Eukaryota; kingdom Viridiplantae; phylum Streptophyta; class Magnoliopsida; order Piperales; family Saururaceae; genus Houttuynia; species Houttuynia cordata. Next base: position 13,722,184 of record CM077506.1, read on the forward strand.
AGGGAGCTTTCTACAATTCCAGAAGATGGAAATTGTTTTATGGGCCATGCTAACTTTGGGCCTTTCCCAAGACCAAAACAAACTCATTTCTTTTTGTTTTATGGGCCATGCTAACTTTGGGCCTTTGAGCAAGCCTTCCTTTATTTTGGACGTGGGGCCCATAAACCCAACCCATTATAAGGTTTTTTTCTCTTTCTTTTCTCTTTCTTTATCTTTCATTTCTTCTTTTATATTTGTCTCTTTTTTTATATCAACACTTAGTGTGGGGCTCATGATGAGCCTCATTTGATATTTAGTTGGGCTAATTTTAATGTGGAACATAATGTCTCACATACCTCTTACAATTTCTTTAGTTAATTGGATGTGAGACCAGTAGTGTCTCACATAACTTTTTGTAATTTGTATGGTTAATTTGACGTGGGACCGATTGGATCTGACTTAGCCTTTGGAATTTTTATGGCTAATTTGATGTGAGACTGATGGGATCTCACTTAGCCTTTGGAATTTTTATGACTAATTCGATGTGGGACCGATGGGATCTCACTTAGCCCTTGTAAATTATATGGCTAATTTGATATGGGACCGATAGGATCTCACTTAGCCCTTGTAATTTGTATGGCTAATTTGATGTGAGACCGATTGGATCTCACTTAGCCTTTTGGAATTTGTTTGGCTAATTTGATGTGGGACCAATTAGATCTCACTTAACCCTTGTAATTTGTATGGCTAATTTGACGTGGGACCGATTGGATCTCACTTAGCCCTTTTGTAATTTTGTTAGGCTAATGTAATGTAGGATCTTTGAGGTCTCACTTAGCCTTTGAATTCTTATTTTCTTTATGTACTTTGAATTTATATTTTATTTATTTTTTTACTCTTTTATGGTTTGAAATAATCGATATAGTTACGATTTATTTCTAATCATTTTTTTTATATACAAACACACCCTGTGCGCCATTCGAACTTAATCGGATGGTCCAGAACGTTTCGGCTTACACATATGCACATGAGCCTGACTGAGTTCATATTAACACTTTTTATCATATGAATTCTTTATTTCGAAGTAAAAGTATCTGAAAGGCTGCCTATCATGACACTCGACAAAATTGTAGGGTTCCCCATTTCTCTTAATCACTATTTTGTAGGATCCCCATTTGAGAAAAAACAACGATCAAACTACCCGATTGAGTCCTCCCAATCAAGACACCCTTCTCCCATGATCTTCACACCTTGATGGCTAGATATCCTATGGTCCCCCCTCTTTTTGGACCATCTTGTTTTTTGATGTGCTTTCACTTTTCCCACTAACCCTATAGCACTAGTCGAAGCACCAATTGGCATGGTGGTAGGGTCTCTCCCATGTTGAGGGAGAGATCCTTGGTTCGAACTGCTTGGTAAGGCTTAGACGTGCGGCACTTTGAGGGGTAGATTTAGGGAAGGGGTTTCACGATGATAAGTAGAACCCAAATGAAATAAAATAGAGACCTTTCATTAAGATGTAACTAGTCTCAATCCGTCAAAATGCTACCAACCCCACTGGAGTCTCCTGTGATCAAATTGTGAGGTTTGCACTCCTTCTTCGGCCCTTGGAGTCAGCAGGGGCTTACTAACCATTTGGCCAGGCCGGTTCGACTGGAGCCAGCCCTTTTTTCGGTCTGGATTTTACAACCACCCCCCCCCCCCCCCCCACGTCTTCCCACTTCCCCTCTTGCCGTGGCCTCGCCCCACGCCGCAACTGAGGGGCTTACTAACCTTTTTTCTCTACTTTCTTTTTTCATGCATTGGGTGCCTCTTAATATTTGTAAGAAGGAAAAATTACGTTTTAGTCTAACTTGCTAAAGTTTATCCATTTTAGTCCTCAGGACTAAAGTGGTTAAACTTTAGTAAATTAGCATAGTCAATGACTAAAATGCCCATAACAGAGGGGCTAACAGCCCCTCACTCTCCTGCTAGACGGAGTTCATCCTCATCCCCTTCCCCCTTCTCATCCCCTTCCCCTTTCTTCCCCATCCCCTTTAGCAGTCATCCACCATTAGAGGAGCTCCAAAGACCTTCATCTGGTGGTTCATCCTCATCCCCTTCGCCATCCCCTTCCCCTTTCTCATCCCCTTCCCCTTTCTTCCTCATCCCCTTGTAGCAGTCATCCACCATTAAAGGAGCTTTAAAGACCTTCATCTGGCGGTCCATCAACGCCCCACTAAAGTTTGACCCTTTTCTCTGGAGAGCTCAGATTTTCACTTCTCATCTCGCTTGTAACAGTCATCCACCATTAAAGGAGCTCCAAAGACCTTCATCTGGTGGCCCATCGACGCCCCACTAAAGTCTGACCCTTTTCCTCTGGTGACCTCAGATTTCCACTTCCCATCTCACTTGTAGCAGTCATCTACTATTAGAGGAGCTCCAAAGACCTTCATCCGGTGGTTCGACGCACAACTAAAGTCCGACCCTTTTCCTCTGGCGACCTCAGATTTCCACTACTCCTTGTATATGAGATGGCGAAAGTAATTGCAATGGACGCAGCCACCTCCAACAACAACATTCTGGGCATCCAAAGCGAAGATGATAATGCTGGACAAATCGGCAGAACCCAAACAGTAGTTGCAGATGAAGGTAGTGGACATACCGGCACAACTCATGTGGCGGAAAAATTGAAAGTAAGTAGAAAAGCTACTATTTTTCTTGTCATTTTATATGTTTGGTCATTGCTGAAATGTCTAAGTAGCGATGATAGGTCGAGTAGCTTAAGTTATGAATTGTAAAAGAGGTTGTGATAATATATAGATATGTTGTGATGACGAAGTTATGATTTCTAAAATAGGTTGTGGTCATGTGTAAATAGGTTGTGATGACTTGTAGATGTGTTGTGATGGAATGTTGTATTATCGCTTGGTGTGTTAGTTATAGACATGTTGTGATGGCATATAACTTTGGCTATGATGTCTATTAGTTTTAGTTGCGATGAATATTGTGATTCAGTTGTGTTGGCTTAGAATTTAGTTGTGATTGTTGTAATTAATATTGTGATGATTATTGGCATGAGTTGTGATGTTATGTTGTGATAGCGCTGCTACGTAAGTTGTGACCTATGTTGTATTCTTTTGATTTATTTTATAACTCTAGGATGAAGCAGGCAAGCTTAAAATTTTGGTTTACTATTGTGGGTGTATTGAATCCAGCCCTGATGGAACTGTGAAGATAGTTGGAGGTAAAAACACAGTGTTGTCACTAGAAGAGAATTAAACTTTGAGTTCATTTGTGGAAAAAATTGTTGATGCCTTCAACGTTCCTCCCAAAAATTTGAGTGTTGCATACTTGTACCCTGATGTGTATGAGCTGACTTTCTTGATATCAGATAAGGGAATGGCTGACTTTAGAGAGTTATTCCGTTGAAGATTTTGTAAAGTGTTGGTGACCCATGATGGAGATCAACGACCATTCATGAGTTTTCAGGACAGTGTGTACGAGTGCAAAGTTAATCCTCTTCCCACCAGTGGTAGTAGTCAGCCAACACCACTATGTTCGAGAGTCTGGGATAACAACGTGGTGGGGGTTGGGCAGCATTTTAAAGACCAAGTTGAAGTGAGGAAGGCATTGAAACAACTCTCTATTGCCAAGAACTTCTATTTCAAGTATTTGAAGAACACGAAGGGTCTGATTATGGCGTCGTGTAGGGTTGAAGATTGCTAGTGAAAAGTGAATGTGAGCTTGGAGCAAGCTTCAGGTTTGTTTGTGGTGAATGAGTATGAAAAGCTCCATACATGTGCTGGGGGGTAAGGAAAAAATATCACCCTCATTCTTCACAAAACTTGGTGTTGAAGCTCATTTCCAACAATTTAGATGCAGTCGTTGCAACGGCCTTGGGACCAATCAGACTTCGTGCATGCAACCAATCAACGTGGATTTAGAGTGTCGATGAACTTTATTTCTGTAATGAACTTAACCGCTATGATGACATTCGGTAGAACTTGATTTTTTATGGCTTGTAATTATAATGTTTACATTACTTTATAGTTTGTAGAATGATTCATATCGTAAATGTCTATCGCAATGCAATCACAACCGCAACGTAACCTACTATCACAACATATATAACTCACCACAACTTAATCACAACGAATTAAGAAACTACTGAAAGTTCCTTTATGTGGCAGCAGCATGCCTATCGCAATGCAATCACAACCTCCTATCACAACATGTATAAGTCACCACAACTCAATCACAACGAATGACGAAGCTATTAGAAGTTATTGTATGTGGTGGCAGCAAGCCTATCTCAATGCAATCACAACATCAACTCAACCTGCTATCACAACATGCATAAATTACCACAACTCAATCACAATGATTTAAGAAGGTGTTGAAAGTTAGTGTATGTGCCAAGCCTATCTCAATGTAATTACAACCTCAAGACAACCCGCTATCACAACATGCATAAGTCACCGCAACTCAATCACAACGAATTAAGAAGACGTTGGAAGTTAATATATATGGCAACCATATCCCAATGCAATCACAATCTCAAGGCAATCCACTATCACAACATGCATAAGTCACCGCAACTCAATCACAATGAATTAAGAAGGTGTTGAAAATTAGTGTACGTGGCAAACCTATCCCAATGCATTCACAACCTCAATGAAACTTGTTATCACAACATCCATAAGTCACTACAACTCAAAGTCATCTCAACAATGCAATCACAACCTCAAGACAACCCGCTATCACAACATACATAAGTCACCGCAACTCAATCATAACGAATTAAAAAGAAGTTGGAAGTTAGTGTATGCGGCAAGCCTATCTCAATGCAATCACAACCTCAAGTCAATCCGCTATATCAAACATAAATCACTGCAACTCAATCATAATGAATTAAGAAAGTGTTGAAAGTTAGTGTACGTGGCAAACCTATCCCAATGCAATCACAACTTCAAGGCAACCTACTATCACAGCATGCATAAGTCACCACAACTCAATCACAATGAATTAAGAAAGTGTTGAAAGATAGTGTACGTGGCAAACCTATCCCAATGCAATCACAACTTCAAGGCAACCTGCTATCACAGCATGCATAAGTCACCGCAACTCAATCCAAATCAAATTACAACATCAAGGCAACCCACTGTCACAACATACATGTCACCACAACTTAATCACAACGAATTAAGAAGATGTTGGAAGTTAATTTATATGGCAAGCCTATCCCTATGCAATCACAACCTCAAGGAAACCCGTTATCACAACATGCATAAGTCACCACAACTCAATCACAATGAATTCAAAATGTGTTGAAAGTTATAGTATGTGGCAAGCCTATCGCAATACAATCACAACCTCAAGGAAACCCGCTATCACAACATGCATAAGTCACCGCAACTCAATCACAATGAATTAAGAGGGTGTTGGAAGTTAGTGTATGTGGCAAGTCTATCCCAATGTAATCACAATGTCAATGCAACCCGCTATCACAACATGCATAAGTCACCACAACTCAATGACAATGAATTAACAAGGTGTCGGAAGTTAGTATATGTAGCAAGTCTATCACAATGCGATTATAACCTCAAGGAAACCCGTAATCACAACATGCATAAATCAGCACAACGTAATGAAAACGAATTAAGGTGTTGGAAGTTAGTGTATGCAGCAAGTCTATCCCAATGCAATCACAACATGTATAAGTCACCACAACTCAATCACAACGAATTAAGGAGTTGGAAGTTAGTGTATGTGGCAAACCTATTCCAATACAAACACAACCTTAAGGCAACCCATTATCACAACATGCACGTCACCACAGCTCAATCACAACGAATTAAGAAGATGTTGGAAGTTAATGTATGTGACAAACTTATCCCAATGTAATCACAACCTCAAAGAAACCCGTTATCACAACATGCATAAGTTACTACAACTCAATCACAATGAATTAAGAATGTGTTGAAAGTTAGTGTATGTGGCAAGCTTATCGCAATACAATCAGAACCTCAAAGCAACCCACTATCACAACATGCATAAGTCACCGTAACTCAATCACAACGAATTAAGAAGGTGTTGGAAGTTATTGTATGTTGCAAGTCTATCCCAATGCAATCACAACCTCAAGGCAACCGGCTATCACAACATGTATAAGTCACCGCAACTCAATCACAACGAATTAAAAAGGTGTTGAAAGTTTGTGTATGTGGCAACCCTATCCCAATGCAATCACAACCTCAGGGCAACCCACTATTACAACATGTATAAGTCACCACAACTCAATCACAACGAACTAAGAAGATGTTGGAAGTTAGTGTATGTGGCAAGCATATCTAAATCAAATTACAACATCAAGGCAACCCACTATTACAACATGCATAAGTCACCACAACTCAATAACAATGAATTAACAATGTGTTAGATGTTAGTGTATGTGGCAAGTCTATCTCACTGCAATCACAACCTTAAGGCAACCCGCTATCACAACATGCATAAGTCACCACAACTCTATAACAACGAATTAAGTAGATGTTGGAAGTTAGTTTATGAGTCAAGTCTATCCCAATGCAATCACAACCTCAAGGAAACCCATTATCACAACAAGCATAAGTTACCACAACTCAATCACAATGAATTAAGAATGTGTTGGAAGTTAGTATATATGGCAAATCTATCCCAATGCAATCACAACCTCAAAACAACCCGCTATCACAACATGCATAAGTCACCACAACTCAATCACAATGAAATAAGAAGATGTTGGAAGTTGGTGTATGTGGCAAGCATATCTAAATCAAATTACAACATCAAGGCAATCCGCTACCACAACATGCATAAGTCACCACAACTCAATGACAATGAATTAACAATGTGTTAGATGTTAGTGTATGTGGCAAGCATATCCAAATCAAATTACAACATCAAGGCAATTCGTTATCACAACATGCATAAGTCACCACAACTCAATGATAATGAATTAACAAGGTGTTGGAAGTTAGTATATGTGGCAAGTCTATCCGAATGCGATTATAACCTCAAGGAAACCCGTAATCACAACATGCATAAATCAGCGCAACTCAATCAAAACGAATTAAGAAGGTGTTGGAAGTTAGTGTATACAGCAAGTCTATCCCAATGCAATCACAACATGTATAAGTCACCACAACTCAATCACAACGAATTAAGGAGTTGGAAGTTAGTGTATATGGCAAACCTATCCCAATGCAAATACAATCTTAAGGCAACCCATTATCACAACATGCACAAGTCACCACAACTCAATCACAATGAATTAAGAATGTATTGGAAGTTAGTGTATGTAGCAAGTCTATCCCAATGCAATCACAACCTCAAGCCAACCCGCTATCACAACATGCATAAGTCACCACAACTCAATCACAACGAATTAAGAAGATGTTAGAAGTTAATGTATGTGGCAAACCTATCCCAATGTAATCACAACCTCAAAGAAACCCGTTATCACAACATGCATAAGTTACTACAACTCAATCACAATGAATTAAGAATGTGTTGAAAGTTAGTGTATGTGGCAAATCGCAATACAATCAGAACCTCAAAGCAACCCACTATCACAACATGCATAAGTCACCGCAACTCAATCACAACGAATTAAGAAGGTGTTGGAAGTTAGTGTATGTTGCAAGTCTATCCCACTGCTATCACAACCTCAAGGCAACCCGCTATCACAACATGCATAAGTCACCGCAACTCAATCACAACGAATTAAGAAGGTGTTGAAAGTTTGTGTATGTGGCAACCCTATCCCAATGCAATCACAACCTCAGGGCAACCCACTATTACAACATGTATAAGTCACCACAACTCAATCACAACGAACTAAGAAGATGTTGGAAGTTAGTGGATGTAGCAAGCATATCTAAATCAAATTACAACATCAAGGCAACCCACTATTACAACATGCATAAGTCACCACAACTCAATAACAATGAATTAACAATGTGTTAGATGTTAGTGTATATGGCAAGTCTATCCCAATGCAATCACAACCTCAAGGCAACCCGCTATCACAACATGCATAAGTCACCACAACTCTATAACAACGAATTAAGTAGATGTTGGAAGTTAGTTTATGAGTCAAGTCTATCCCAATGCAATCACAACCTCAAGGAAACCCATTATCACAACAAGCATAAGTTACCACAACTCAATCACAATGAATTAAGAATGTGTTGGAAGTTAGTATATATGGCAAATCTATCCCAATGCAATCACAACCTTAAAACAACCCGCTATCACAACATGCATAAGTCACCACAACTCAATCACAATGAAATAAGAAGATGTTGGAAGTTGGTGTATGTGGCAAGCATATCTAAATCAAATTACAACATCAAGGCAATCCGCTACCACAACATGCATAAGTCACCACAACTCAATGACAATGAATTAACAATGTGTTAGATGTTAGTGTATGTGGCAAGCATATCCAAATCAAATTACAACATCAAGGCAATCCGTTATCACAACATGCATAAGTCACCACAACTCAATGAAAATGAATTAACAAGGTGTTGGAAGTTAGTGTATGTGGCAAGTCTATCCAATGCAATCACAACATCAAGGCAACCTGGTATCACAACATGCATAAGCTACCACAACAATGTATAATTTATCACAACAACACAATCACAACCTCAAGGCAATCCGCTATCACAACATGTATAAGTCACCACAACTCATTCACAACGAACTAAGAAGATGTTGGAAGTTAGTGTATGTGGCAAGAATATCCAAATCAAATTATAACATTAAGGCAACCCGCTATCACAACATGCATAAGTCAATCACAATGCAATATACGATATCTAACACAACCATATCAGCTTATTCACATATTGGACACAACCACTATCACAACCTAGAGACATATCATCACAACTCAAGATAAGATCTAACACAACCTACAAGTATATCATCACAACTCAATGTTTGACATGCATATAATCTATCATAACCTCTATCACAACCTACAGTTACACCATCGCAACCTTCATTTTGACATAGATCACAACCGAAAGAAAGATCATCACAACCTCTATCACAACCTACAGTTACACCATCACAACCTACATTTATACCATCACAACATAATATATGATATCTAACAAGCATCACAATTCAATGTCCGACTCTACATATAATCCATCACAACATTAAAAGGGTTATCACAACCTATATTTACACTATCACAATACTAAAAGGGCTATCACAATAACATACGTAAAGACAATGTACAATGATCATCATAATATGGCATCACAACATTCCTATCAACACATACATACATATTCACAGTATGAACTGTAAGAAATAATCACATAACTACAATATAATTAGCCACAACTTATAATGGTGAACACAAGGCATAAGATATAACGTACCTATAAGACAGTTCCACAACCAAACAAATTGTATCGATCTTTCCTCTCTTCCTTATCCTCATCGGCGTTACTAATGTCATTCCAAAGCGCATTGCAGACATCCCTAGCCCAGGGATATGCATCAAAGGTGGCAAGGTTGGACTCATCCATCATTGTCCAAAACTTGCCGTCAACCACATCCCCTGGCCTGGGTTGGAGGAAAACAACAATGCAATACAACAAGGCTAACCTTGCCCTATCATTTACCTTCAAATTCTTGTCGTCAAACTTTCCCTTTATCATCTTTGTGGTAATCCTACTTACTCTAACACCAAGGGACATCCTCTCCTAGAAGGTGGGGGCCTTTGTGCGTTGCGATGATTTCCTTCAAACTACAAATCCATCGTGCAGTGGCAACTACATTATCATACTCACATCTATCGGCTTCACAGTGGCTGACCGCCTGCCAATTCTGAAAGTTAAGCCGCTTTCCCTCCTGACTAGCATGTGGCCAATTAGACAATGACAAACCATTGTGTCTGACATCTCGAAAAAGACTTTGAAACAATTTTTCATTAGTTGCTCGTGCACCCCTCCCTTCAAATCCAGGATGAGGTTGAGCACTTTTGAAGTTGAGCATCTGCACTCAACTCTACCAATCTTCAAAATGTAATGCAATGCAATATTAAGTACACATGAAGCACAACCAAATGCATTTAGGGAATAAACACAACTTCATCGCAACCATAACACAATCTCAACACAACCATCATATAACTGATGCATCCCAACCCTACGAAAGAACTATCACAACGTAACCAAAATCCATCAGAGCTGATGACCAACACGAGGCCCTCAACTTTTCCATCACAAGTTGTACACAACTATTACACGTTTCCATCCCAACCTTAAATGCATTCATAAAAATAATTGAACATACAGACACCTCGCAAGTTATCACAACCTATTAAACATCATAAAATAAACACATGCAATCTAACACAACCATTGCTCTTGTCCATCACAACTCTACAGAAGAACAACGTCACCGAATCCATCAAAGCTCATGACCAACACCCCCAACCGTCAACTTTGCCCATCACAAGTTGTACACATCTGCTACATGTTTCCATCACAACCCATTAAGCAGTTGAACATGCAGACACCTCGCAAGCTATCATAACTTATTAAACATCATAAAACAAACACATGTAACCCAACACAACTATTACTCTTGTCCATCACAACCCATTAAGCAATATTATACAATACATGAAGCCCTCGACATGCATAAGCCAAGAGCAGGAAAAAGTTAATTCATCAAGTAATCATGAAGGGAAGTAACTTTTACTATAAAAAATGGAGGTTGTACTTACCTCTTCTTGGTGGGCGGAAGAGGTCGAAGCATCTGCCATGGAGAACGCCACCACGAGGGGAGAGCTCCGCCACTAGGGCGATCGCGAGGGAAGAGCGCTGCCGGTAGGGGAGACCACGAGGGACAGTGCCTAGGGGTGTAAACGGCGTCCGGATATCCATGTCCATCCATTTTTTCTGTCAAAACAGACGCAAAATTTTGTCCGTCACGGACACAGACAAGTTTGATCGTCAGGTAGATGGGCGGACACGGCTGCAGATAGAGTGTGTCCACGTCCGTAGCCGTCTGTGTCCGTGACAAAATTTAAGGTTAAAATGTCTGTGTCCATTTGTGTTCGTGTTGTCCGTGTCCGTTCGTATTCAAAACGGACACATGCGGACAAACACATAGGGATGTCCGCACGGACACGAATAGACGGACACCAAATTTTCAAGTAAACAGACGGCTACGGACATAACTTGTCCGCGCCCATGTCCATCCGTTTACACCCCTAACAGCACCGCCGCGAAGGGAGAGCGCAAGAGGACACCGCCGCCGCGAGGGGAAGTCGCCTTCGGGGAGGGGTGAGTGCCGTTGTGAGACAGGAGCGCTGGGGAGGGTTGCGTTGTGACAGGGGAGCGTTGCCGTCATTGTGGGAGGTCGCTGCCGTGAGATGGGAGCACCGCCGCGACTGAGGGAGGGTCGCCGCGAGGAGGCGGTAGAGTTGCAAGATGGTTGGGATGCGAAGTAGAAACCGTAGTTTAAGGTTGTGATGGAGAAACACAAGGTTGTGATGGAGAAATACAAGGTTGTGACTTTAAATACCCATGTGGACAGATTTTGATTTTTTGAAATCGCGTGGGTCAAGACATGGAAAAGACGTTGAAACGACGTTAATGACGCCGTTTGGAAGGCAGTTACGTTGTTCCACGCGGGGAAGGGTAATTTTGTCATTTTAAAAAAAATTGAGTGTGTGGGAGCTCATGCGGGACTAAAGTAGATATGAAATTCTGGGTACTTTGTACCAAAGTGAATACAATATTTTCCCATTTGTAGTATTTTGGTTAAAATGCACCTACTTGAACTAAAATGTAAACCACCCTTGTAAGAAAAGTTATTTTCAGCTGGATCCCCTACAAAACATTGCCCTAGGCATAGTTAAAAACCAGCCCGGCCCGGCTGGTTTGAGGAGCTGGCACCATTTTCGGTCGGGGTTTTATAAACCCCCTATTTCCCACTTCCCACTTCCCTCCCCCCTCTTCCCCTCCTGCCATGGCCTCGCCCCGCGCCGCCACTGTGTGTCACTGTCATCGCCCCCACTTCCCTCCCCCTCTTCCCCTCCTGCCGTGACCTCGCCCCGCGCCGCCACTGTGTGTCGCTGCCATCGCCCCCCCATTGTCATCACCGCCACCTCGCCATGGGAGCCCGACCCCCGAACCAACCACCCCTCTCCCACTGGCTCGACGGGGTGACACCGCCCCGTCGAGCTAGAGCCCCCCCGGCAACCGGGTCAACCTGGCAGGAATTCCAGATCGATGACCGGTCCGGTTTTTATCTTTATCCTATTACAGACGGAAGTATTATTTTTCTGAGTCACAACATGGACTTAACAAAGCCATCTTTTGTTATTGTTTTGCAAATGTAAACCTGCAGTGTAACAGTTATCATAACCAAACAATATGAGATTGTTTTCTGCAGTGACTAGCCGGTCAATTTTTATGGTTGCACATCCATCCACACTTGGCCATGTCTTACAAAATTACAAAACAGCAAACGGGCATGCTCTTTCTCCAATTGACGTCACACAAGCAAACCACATTTTACTTTCATAAACAAAGCATGCAATATAGCTCAAAAACATGTGGAGACTCATAGGCCTAAGCTGAATGTGTTAAGTAACTTACAGCATAAGAGTTCGTGTTGCGACTTTTGCAAGAAAGTCATGTAAAAAATGGAACTTCATTTTTTGACGTCCTTTGCTGTCCTAAGAAAAGAGTCAGATTGCAATAGTATATTAATATAGCTTCAAAGTTATGTTTCCCTGAACTGTAGCCTTCAAAAAACTTTTCAGTCCATCCACGACAGCTAACATTTTTCCATGGTGCAATGAAAATCAAATAAGTAGAATCTTCCATTAGCGATGTTATAAAACCATATATCTTGTACCCTTTGTTGAATATGAAGGCTGTGATCATGGAGATGGTTTCCCAGATGTGTAGCTCCATTTGGAATCAAGTTATACCCACATTTATATGAGTTATACCTCTTGACTCGCTCCATCGTGGAAAAGCATAAATAACAAAAAATATTTGAAGATATCTCAGTTGTATGTTGCATTACAATTGGAAATTCATGCAAACGATTATTACACCCTTATTAAGTCAAACAAGTGCAATAAATCAGAATTTTTAACTTTGAAATTAATATTCCCATTTGAATGATAAATACATAGAAAACGAGGCAAGCAGCCACATGTTATTCCAGCAATTGCTACATGCTAGTTTCGAAAGAAATGTATACGCAGAACTTAATAGCAGAAAGACAAGGGAAGAAACAAGGCTGGAGATTGCCTACTGCCACATTTGCAAGTTTAAGAGCCCAGAGAAGGAATTTACTGGTGAGATACAAAAATTGGAACCTCTTAAAGTTGGGTACTGGGAGAAAGGGGAGAGACCTTTCCCTTAATGCAACTGTCATTCCTTCAGTCCAGCTTTTTGTGCCTCTCACAGAAGGACTTTAGTCTGTCCAGTCCATCCAAAAGAGAAGCTGGCTCTATAGCAAAAGTGATGCGAAGCCAATTTTTAAGTCCCACAGCAGTTCCTGTAAAAGACATTGTAGCTCATATAAAATAAGTTTCTCGCAAGCTGCATTCCGCCCCATATTAATTACTAGCTGAGTACTTAAACAGATTACACAATTTAAGTTTTTAATTCTCTTAGCTATGGGTCGTTATCCATAACTCCATTCTCTTTTTCTAGATGATGTTGTTTCAGTTGATAAGACCAAAATAGGTTTAAATGCTAAACTATAATTGTGGGGGGAAGCTCTAGAATAAAAAAGTTTTAAAATAAGTAGGACTAAGACGGAGTTTATAGAATTTAAATTTAAAGAAGGTATAAATATCCGTTAGTTGAAATAGATGGTCATGAAGTGCCAAAGTGTGAGCAATATTGCTATTTAGGATCTATTTTCCACAATAAGGGATATATTGAGAGTGATGTGGTGCATATATAGGATAGGAGGGCAGCCTCCAGAGTTTCTCATTTGTAAATAAAGTATAGAATACTCTCTCCGTCTTATATCAATAGCTGCATTTGGGAAACATGTGTCCCATATTAGTTACTACAGTTGGCTCAATTGAAGTGGTTGGGAACTTAAAGCATCTCACAAGCTTCTTACAAGTCATCTGTTTCGATGGAGGGAGTATCAAATAGTAATATAAAGATTCAGCAAAAATCCTAAACCTGTTAACTTTTGTGATAAAAGATACATCATACAACAGGTTGAAGCTTTCTTAAGAGGCTAAAAAGAATAGTACATTTAAAATTAAACTGTGAATGATCTATGGAATTTAGTAATATTCAAGATACCTATTCTTCTCATAATTAGTTGCAGAGCTTGCACAATTACGATGCACATCAACGTCATATAAAGTGTATTAGTAGCATCAAATTTAAGTGTAAAACGGAATGGCGTTTGTATATTTAGTCATTTGACAAATCATAAGATAGCTGCAAACAATTATGGCAGGTAAGCCATGATCACAAAAACATTAGAACTTGCTTACCAGGCAAAATGATCACTTTTTCTTCTTTGGCTAGCTTGAAGCAAAGATCCAAATCATCATAGATATTGTCCAAAAGTGACAAGTTAAGTTTAACCTACATTGAACATACAAAATAAGTTGCAGCAACAAATCCCATATCCTGAGGCCATAATATTTAAAGGCAGCAAACTCGAAATTTTCTATTCCCTGACCATGGCAAACATGGATCCCTCTGGTCTATGGGTACAAGTAAGGCACTCTATCTTCTGCAATTTGGTGTAGCATATGTCTGCTGACTGCTGCAGTATCTGAGTGGTTTTCATGAAGTAGTCATCCGTTGTGTCCCTGAGAATTTGAGGAAGTGCGGCCTAACAATTTATTACCAAGATGACATTCAGAACCAGCAAAACATGAGGATAACAAAGCTCCTCCCAGAAAAGAAGGCCCTATTATGATATTTCAGATCACCCTACGATGGTATTGTAATTAGCTGCTATGAGAACAGAAAAATATAATGCAAGCAAAATTGTAGCCTGATTGAGAGAAGTGCAAGTATTCTTTCTTCATATTGTTGTCACGGATCATTATATTTACATTTGATCATCCTTAACAACAGTACTTTTCAAAATATTATGAAATGGGTAAGAAAAGGTATATCAAAAAAAGGATGAGAGAAGCACATTTAGCAAGCAGAAAACATTTTTCATACAAGCATGATGCAGCCCACAAAAAAAAAATCAAAAACTGAATCTTATATGTAGTTGGGAAGTCTCTGAACTTAGCAAAAAATGAACCCCAATCCACAATGAGACCTAATTAAGTAATCACTCACAAGAAGAAGAGATAATATTCAAGACATGGCAGACAGACCTGAACGAAGGTAGGGGGATCAGAAGAAATGTTAAGAAATCCCTGGATGGAGTCAAGAATCTGCAAAAAAAGCTTGAACAGTTACCACCATGATCACCATAACAACTTAATTCCCTAAAACAACAGAAGCAAAACCTAAAATAGCATGTTATCCAAAACAATTTGATGAACAAGTTTAAAGCATGTAAGAAACAATATAAAGGACCTTGCTTTTCATCAAAACGCCATTAGGATCTGTCACCACAAGCCAACCAAGCCGCCATCCGGGCACGACCCACCTCTTCGATATCGATCCCAGCGTCAAAACTGGAGCAACCGACCCAAATGCCCCCATGGGCACAAAGGGGTTGCTCCCAAACGTAAGATGGCCATAAACCTCATCTGCTATCACAAGTATCCCAAGCCTCCTCGCGGTCTCTGCAATCTAAAACCACTAAAAACCTTCACCAAACCATGGTTTCTCATTTTGCAAATCTCAGTCTAATTGTAGAACAAGTAACCAACCTTGGCTAGATGCCGATAAGAGAAGACATTCCCACAAGGGTTGCCCGGGTTTATGATGACCATGGCAGCAGTGTTCTCGTCGGCCAGAGCTTCAACTGCGTCAAGGTCGACCTCCCAGTTGCGGTCAGGGAGAAGATTGAAGTGTCGTGCTTGGATGCCATTGAAAGAGCACTGAGCTTCATACAGAGGAAAGCCGGGCCTGGGGAGCAAGACATTAGCATGTGGTCGGGCGAGAGCAGCCATGACTGCTTCAATGGCTTGGCTACAGCCCAGCGTGAGGTAGACATCGTCTGGAGAGAGCTTGTATGGAAGGTCTTGGTTCAAGTACTCTGCTACCGCCCTTGTGAAGGAGACAGAAGACAAGAGTGAATCGAAGGAGAAGAATAAGGCGACATGCGTTCTTAAAAGCAGCTTCAGCGGCGCTTTCAAATCGCCCCTGAAGCTATTATGACCAAAGAGGTTAAACATATGGGCATGCCAAGGGGTGTGGCGACTGGCGATATCCCCTTTGGTAGTGGTACTCTACCATTGCTATTAAACCGTCCCAAGGTTGCTATATCATGGTTCCAAGAGCCTTACCTTCTAGCCGGGGGATATCCGACGTTGGAGGGGTAGGAGTTGAACTGGCCGGACCTCAACGCCTCAGCGACGGCGTCCTCTGCCACCACAGGGGTGCGAAAGCAGGGGAATGCCGAGGGATCGCCATGGCCCAATGGCACAACTGGCCTCGGATTACTCTCCTCGTCAATGTTGGACCTGATTGCACGCAGCATGCCCCGGATGGAGCTCCGGCCGACGGCTTCAAGCACAGCATTGGGCCCGAATTTCCACCTTACCTCTGCCCCTTCTCCGATGTCCACTTCCTGGCCACAGTACTCCCCCATGCCTCCCTTTCTCCCTCCCTCCCGTGGATGAAGAAGAGGCGTGAGTGTTTCTGTTTGTCTTTGGAATGAAGGGATGTGGATGATTTGGAGTTATATATAAGGTGTGGGGGAAGCAGAGGCGTGAGAGCCACTCATTTGATAGCTAAAGGTGACAAGGGGGAGTCCCAGTTCTACGTTCTACGTAACTGGCACCATGGGCATGATGCTTCTAACGTAGTACTTCTGGTGGGGAAATTCATGTGGACACTTCAAGATTGAAGGGTTTCCTGCCTCGGAAGTTTGGATGGCCATCTTCGCGCCACAGTGCTACTGTGTAGAATCGTCTAGCTTCCTTTTCTCTGATGGATTTGTTTGTCTTCTGATGACTAAATAAGAAAACAAAAGATGCATGGCATATTGAAATATCATTTTTTTTCATGTGGAATTGATTTTATTAGTTTTTTCTTTAATTTCAGAAATTTTGGCAAACAGAGGTGAGTTGTCCAATTATACACCAAAGGACAGACAAATGAAGAGTGAGTGTGTCCGTATTTATCTGCTATGAATAATAGAAATATCCAGCCAAAGACATTATTTAATATTCCTCCATTCAGAATCAGCATTAACATTTGGTTTCCAAAATGAATTGAATTTAGTTAATTTTGAAATATTAACTGTTAATATTAATACCAGCTGGAGGGAGTATAAAAATGCTGCAAGCGCTTGTGCCTTTTCCACTTGCCAACCATGCATGCATCGGTAGCATGAGATCCAAAAAAAAACAACTGCATCTGCATGCTGCAATGATGCTAACAGAACGACATGTGGTCGTTGGAAAATTTTTGCATCCTTCCGGTTACATCCTTCTTTTTTAAATACTTCATCGACAGAATGCAGCCATGTCATCCATGAAAATACCATAAAGAATCAGATGTTTATCACTTAAATGGCATGGCCACATTCTACTGGCGGAGTATTTGAGGGAAGAGCAAAGCCAATGCGCAAGCAGTCATAGCATTTCTCTCTTGTTTCAAAAGCTCATTGGAAAAAAAAAGACCTGCTTTTTATGCTCTATTTGGTCAATTTAAGTTGATTTTGTTACAAGTCATGGAAGTCATTTTTCTAAAAGTAATATTAGTAAAACAGGCGTATATTTTACTCAAAATATAAATCCTGGGAATATTTCCTCCAATGATGACCGCAACCTACCAACCAAAAGTGGAGGTAAACAATCAAACATGGACCAACAAAAGTGGAGTACGATTCCAAGCAAGACCCTCACTGATATTTGATTGATCAAATTCTAGCCCTAACATGGCAATTGAAAAGCTCAATCACATGTTGATTTAATATTTGGGCCTCACAAACGGTGATTTAACTACACCTCCAAAGTATTGAAGTATGATTAAGCGGCCGTTTGGATTGTGAAAAATCCCAAACATCCACTCCAAAAAATTCACTAACCAAGTAAATTTTTGGGATTATCCAGGTGTTTCAGCTGGTTAGTGGATAATCCCTGTTGGTGGATTTTTAGGAGTGGATGCTTCTCATTTTTCACAATCCAAATGGCCCCTAAATCAAAACATCCCAACAATTTGTTATTCGTTGCCCGCAGTTATCAAATACTAGATAGATATAGAGTTAGGCAGCTGAGCCCGACAAAAAGGTTTATACATACACATTAATTATTAGTGAAAAGTGAGGCATGACAAAAATGGCCATGGCCAAATTTTAATATACATGTTCTACCTCTATAGAAGCTTTTTATAGTATATCTCTGTATATGTTTTAACATTTCATTCAACTATGAACGCGTTTCTGGTTGTTCTCATTGGACAGCTAGTGACATGTTTAGACCCTGAACCAGTCATTTGCCAGTTCCCCATAGTTGGGCTAAATGACTGCAACAAACATGGAGGAAGCATGCAAAATTACACACATTTGACTTAGCTCCATCAATGAAGTTATAAGAACAGTCCATTCAACCCTAGAGCAAGTTGATTTTATTTTAGATTTCATGGAGAAAGGGCTACATGAGGCTTATCAGCCTATCTCTTAATAAAACTTCTGCAACGTATCATACTTTATAATCACAATCTGTAACTTCATTAGCAAGCAGCAGCAAAAATGGGCTACAATCCATCCAAAAAAACATGTACATGATCCCTGCAGATGTTTTCCTTTTTCCTTTTTTTTTTGTTGGGTGAGAGAGGGGGGGGGGGGGGGAGGGGAGGGTTGGTTATTGCTAAGGTCATGTCGTTACTGTTTGAGATTCCAATCTGGTATCCATTTTGGAATTGAAAATTGCAATTATCCCAAGATCGAGTCCAAGACTTGCTACCTCAGTACTTGAAAATTCTCCTCAGCAACGTGTTGAAGCTATCCTCTGCCTGACCCTCAAAAGGAAGGATTTGCAGTGAGGAACAAAGAACCAAAACTTTGTATTTATACAGCAGTTTTAAAATATCTGGATCACGATAGTAGTCCTGGCAGAATAAAGACGTGTGAATTCTCATAATTTTTTGAATTGAGTTCTATCAGAGTCCTCATGAATTACAAATTCTCATAAAAATAGAAATATCAGTTTAACGGTCCTGCCAATATGGTAACATAAGCCATCAAATCAACACTGTTAAGAAGAAAGTTAGAAATATAAAGATCCTCATAAACCACAAAAAAGACTGCAATTGTGGCACCAGTGATCTCAATCAGAAGAAGCTTCCAGATAAGAACAGACACGGCCATCACCAGTGATCTCAAACAATAGGATCTCAAGCAATAAGCACAGAAAGGGCCACAAAATCATCGTCTTACTGGACAATTTAATTAAAAAAATGATCATCAGGGCAAGTACCTTTTCTGTCAGTACAACAATAGGCTTTAAACCAAATTGGTTATTTAACTTTGTGAGACGCTTCTCAATAGCTTTAGTATCCTGTATAGACAAGGAAACAGTGCTAGCAGAGTACGTAATTAGTAGTTTGAAAAAGAAACAAGCCAACTATCAGATGATTCCACTGATTTCCCATAGGTATCCTGATCATAGGGTTTGCTTATTATGCTTTTTTTTTATAGGTAAGAAGCACATATCCTCACTCTTTTTACGCCAATGTAAAAGTAATATAACCCTGGAATCTCTCCTACAACCAGGAGAGATCCAACCAGAGCACCAAAGACTGAATTGCTTATCATATTAGTTTTACCTACATGTATCAAGGTTACATGTCAAATAAATGCAAACACAACCTCCATTCACATACTCATATAGGAGCAGGCGAGCACTAAGAATGAAAATAAATTAGAACTTCTACCTGATCTTGAAAATGATGATGGTCGCCGAAGTCCAATCTATCAACATGCAACGGTCCAATCTGAATCAAATTAGAATCATAATAAAAGCTTAGGCTGCAGCTATTCTCTGAACAGAAATCAAGAGACAGGGTATTAAATCATGAATTGAAACCCAAGATGAGCCAAAAATGTACGGTCACAAGAAAAAAAAATGGTCATAGATACCTTTATTATTTAAGGACTTACATACCTAAGTAGCTTTTAATATAAGTCATCAAGTCAACCATTACACTGATAAATAACAGTAAGTTTGTAAAGATTTACTTATCCAAAATGTGCTTTGATGTTGGGACAAAAAATCCTAACACAAGGTAAAACCAATAAAAGTACTAATTATGCATTTGCTTCATCAATTGAAACTAAATTGTGGTTGAGAAGTTTCACCCAGAATATACATGCACACAAAGAAAAAAAGAGGTAAGTTGGTTATCTGACAATTCATACGAAGCAAGAACAGATATAATGTACACATATAACCTACCAAATGAGGCCAAGGTTTTCACCGATCACATGCATCATAGCTATCATCTTAAGACTATATTCCAGCTTCTTTAAGAAGCCAACATGTTTTCTGCTTTGGCATCCTACTCTACATCAAGTGATAGTATCTCTTCCCTTTCACTGAAAATGCTGGTCATTATACCCAGACTTTGGACAGTGTCTTTATGATTCAAAGATTTAGATAAAAATTCCATGTGTCATGACCTACCAGATAATGGTTTCTAAACATAATTATTTTAGAATATGGTGTTGGCTGCAATGTTATTTGAACTTTCCAGATCAGATTATTCCTCCAGAAAAAATGGAAAACCTCTCAAAAACTTCCATGAAATGTTATATACGGCACGAAAACAGGTACCTGCTCAACCACTTGTATGAGGGAATCTGGAAAACCAATTGCAGACACACATAATACAACCTTGTTGCCAACAGCACTTAATGGCAGTGTAAAATTTGAATTTTGAACTTCAAAGAAGTGTGATGGCCTGAGTCTGATATAGGAAGGTCTTTCTTCACTTCTGAAATTGTTGATACAATAGCTTTAAGTTGTCTAGGGTACACCTGCAAGGAAATAAGTACGAGCACAGCCCACTAATCAGTATTAATAGCCACAAAAGGGGGGGGGGGGACCAAAACAAACTATACTGAAATAATAATCACTAAGTTGATGACAAAAGAACTTTAAAATTTTAAGACATCTACACTATATTTCGTCAGTTCGCCATCTACACTACATAATGGCATATATGTGTTATTCAGTTTACCATATCAGCATGATGTATGACTGCAAGATCTGCTCGTTTAAATGCAGAGAAGGGCTCCCGCAAAGGACCTAGTGGGAGTAACCATTTGTTACCCCAAGGTGCCATACCATTAACCATCACGATTTCCAGGTCTTGATGCAACCTCCAGTGCTGCCTTCAATAAAATTGAAATATTCATTAACTATCATTAACAACATTCAAATTCTGAAGTCAGTTATAAAATAACTTATAGAAAGTAGCAATTAAGCAATAAAAAATATAAATAACGTTAGTAGAAACTGCCATGCCATCTAATTCAATAAAGACGCAATGACATGGCATAGCCAGCGAAACATTGCAAATGTAGGACATTATGCACATCGTGTGTGCAAGTGTACTTGAAGTATTATTAGCAACAATCTCAGGTATGATGTCTGTTCACTGCTAAAGTAACCATCTATAACATCCATCATATTCATGGAACAGAGGCACTTCAATAATGTAACCCCAAAACAACTAACTGATGCGAAATTTTTACAATAATCAAGTTCATAAAAAAGTATTTTCCTCGTTTTTAAACTCCAGAATGTATGTCACAGAAATCTCTACCTGCATTCCATCATCCAGAATCACAGCATCAACAGTACCCTCATCCGAGCTGCCATCCATCTTCTGAATAAAAGAAGTAGCAACAGCAGCTCTGTTAGCCCCCACTCCAACCTTCACGGAAGTTTTTCTCAAATGCTCCTGCAGCATCCTGGCCTCATCTCCACCAGCATAACCCTGAGTTCACAATTAAAGACTACAGAAGTAAAAGAATTTTGATCAAAGTATGACAAATAGCCACATGTCATCCAAGTCATTAAGACAAGAGCATACCCGAGTGA
This sequence comes from Houttuynia cordata, assembly GCA_039654745.1. Classification (NCBI taxonomy): domain Eukaryota; kingdom Viridiplantae; phylum Streptophyta; class Magnoliopsida; order Piperales; family Saururaceae; genus Houttuynia; species Houttuynia cordata. The sequence continues at coordinate 13,744,403 of CM077506.1, forward strand.
GAATAAGAGGCAAAATCCCAGCCTTGTGGAGTTCAAGGGCAATAAGCTCAACCATTGGAGTTTTCCCATTTCCACCCCAAATTAAATTCCCCACGCTTATAACAGGAACTGGCAGTCTCCAACAAAGAAACAAAACTTCTAAATCAATTATCATCATTATATGCTTTATATATACAATAATCATCATCACCATACGCCTTTTATACACAATAATTGTTTGTTATCGTAATCAAAATGATGGTACAGAGTTCACGCAAAGAAACATAATGACAAGTTTCCACGCCGGATGCCCATCATGACGCAACCGTCTGAAGAGGGCACAAGAAAATGAAGGTCCAACATCATCATCATCATCATCATCCCATTCCAATTACGTGGATTGGCTTAATAGATGATTGCACATGAAATATTACTATGATAATCTCTTATCACGAAGCTGGTACAACAAAAAACAGTCTTCTTTCACATGGAAGAATGACTGAAACCTTGTACACCCACATGCCAACAATACCGACATTATCAGATCAAGAGACAGTAATCAAACAATGTGACTAAAATCGAGTAAAGAAACAGACTTTCGAGGAAGAAAGCTACAGGAATGACGATCCATTTGAGGAAATGAAGTAATGAGTGAGAATTTACAGTGTTCGACGGAAGAAGCCTATGGAGTATAGGCCACGACGGATGAAGAGGGAGATGCTGTAGAGGGAGGAAGCGAGAGAGAGGAATGGCAGCAGAGAGATGCGAAGAGGGGGAAGTGAGTGGAACTTGTTGGTGTCTGTGCAGGCGATTTGGGTCACTGCGGTTTTCAGCTTCTCCATCCAAAGAGAGAGAAAGGAAGCGAGAGGGACGAAGTCCTGGGAGTGGCAGCCCGAGACTGTGCCCTTGTCGAAACAGCTGCAACTCGGGTGCTGTAGCCGACCCAACTCACGTTCCGACACTCTTTAAAAAAAAAAAATTCCGATTTGAGGCATTGTTGAAAATATTTCCAAATTGGCTATCTGACACTTTTTAAAAAAAAAATAACCCGAAAGTCGGTCAAAGATAAACAGCCTCTTACACAATGAGTGTTTTTGTACCAATTTAAAGAGCCGATCACTTTAACTATGTATATATCTCTTTCTTTTTTTTATTCTTTTTTATTTTTAGTATTCTTTCTAACCATCGTGATATCATAAAGATGTTGAGCCATCATATACTATTTATCATAGTTTTTGTGATATTTTTTTATAAATAGCATACAATGGCTCAATATCTTTGTAATATTACGACGACTAAAAATAGTATTAAAAATTATGAATAAAAAAATAGACAAAAATGGATCAGAAATGAGAGAGATATGCATCGTTGAAGTGATCAGTCATTTAAAGTGGAACAAAACACTAAGTGTGTAAGAGGCGTCGGTTCGCCTTTCGGATTAATTTTTTAAAAAAAAAGTCACGCATGCGCCAGAGCCTGCATGACTTGTCAAATAGCCACTTTGGAAAATATTTTCTATAGTGCCTCAAATCAGATTTTTTTTTAATAATTTTTCCTTTTTTTTGTAACAAGGGGTGTCCGAGTCCTGAGGACCCGACTACAAGGGGTTGGGCAACCGATGTTTTAGAGCACCATATCCTGCCACTAGTCCCTTCAGCTGCACACACAGCCGACTCAACATACGCATTGGTTAAATCAGAAATATAATCCTGCACACACAACCGACCTCTTGCCTTGCTATCACACCAACACTATTTGGTTTGTAACTCATGCAGTTGCACACAACAATAGTATACAATAATTTATACAATTAAAAGGAAAAAATTAACTCAAATTTACACAAACTCAAACTTCTGCCAATGCAACAATTACCACTCAATGCCACAAACAAGTAATAGATGGATAAAAAAATATTCAAATTTTTTTTATTTGTAATAATCTTAAGCGCAATTATCAAACACTTAACTAGTCAACAAATGGCATAGAAAACACCAATACATAAATTTTATGGGATTGAAGTCCAATAAATTATAGGGGAAATTATATAATAAATCATAAAAAAAATTGAAAATGACTCATTGTAGTAAATATTTTCTAAAATGGTGCTCTGACAAGCCATGCAGGCGCCCGCATGGCGCAGGTGCTTGCGTGGCTTTTTTTTTAAACTAACCCGAAAAGTGTCGGTTAAACCGAGCCTCTCAGTTAAAAGAGAAAGGTGTCGGTTCAATGCCTTATATGTTTTTGTTCCATTTTAAATGGGCAATCCTTCAACGATGCATATCTTTCCCATTTTTAATTTATTTTTGCCTATTTTTTTCATTCTTCCTTATTTTTAGTGCTCTTTCTAGTCATCATGATATCACAAAGATGTTGAGCCATCACATACTATTTATCGTAGTTTTTATAGTATTTTTTGATAAATAGCATGCGATGGATCAACATCTTTGTGATTAGGATATTATTTTTAATCTGTTTTTGCCAAAAAAAAATTTTATTATTCTTTATTTTGAGTGCTCCTTCTAGTCATCATGATATCACAAAGATGTTGATCCATTGCATGTTATTTATAAAAAAAATATTATAAAAATTACGATAAATGGTATGTGATGGCTCAACATCTTTGTGATATCATAATGATTAGAAAGAGCACTAAAAATAAAGAAGAATAAAAAATAAATAAAAACGGATTAGAAATGAGAGAGATATGCATTGTTGAAGTAGTGGCCTGTTTAAAATTGGACAAAAATGATAAAGGCACCGAAAGGCTTTCGGTTTAGTTAAAAAAAAAGTCACGCAAGTGCCTCCGCCACGCGGGCGCCTGCGTAGCTTGTCATAACACCATTTCAGGAAATATTTGCTACAATGTGTTATTTTAGATTTTTTTTGATATTTTTTTTATATAATTTCCCCTTGTAATAATCTTAAGCGCAATTATCAAACACTTAGCTAGTCAACAAATGGCATAGAAAACACCAATACATAATTTTTATGGGCTTAAAGTCCAATAAATTTTATTCATTGTATAATCCAGACGAGCTTCATTAGATAGTGCAGCAGAGGGAGTAGCATGTTAACACGCCTCTTCAACATGGCTGTGCTTACTTGCCCAAAAATTCACCACTGAGATATAAAGACATGGTCACGAACCTTTATTTCTCATACAAGTTGTGTTCTAAAAGACGTCCCGATCGCCCATCGGAATCGACGATGCACATGCATTAATTGTGCGCTCTAGCAAAAGGTGTTGATTCTAATAATCGACGTCTCCAATTTGTGGGCAGAAAGCATGGGGCAGATAAAAAATGCTTCTGACTAAAAATAAACTTGACCCCGCTGGCAATGTCACTTTGGCTCGCTGCCTAATACTCCATTCGTCCAAAAAAACTTGGCTACATTTGAAATTTTACCAATTTATATCCTCATAAACGTGCATATGGTAAATGGAGGCATGAAATCTTGTGAGCTCTACCGGCAATAGAACTCATTTTCAAATGCTGCTGAGTGTTTTTGGACGGACGCAGTATGCACAACTCGAGCCCGAACCCCATATATATATATATATAACCTGGCCGGATTGACCTTCCCAGACCGACCCGGTTCCATAAGTTCAGTCAGCGCTGCCGGGGACCGGTGGGACGGTCCGCGGAAATCCGGCGATCGATCGAACGTGATGGGGAATCCATGGAAGCGATGGGAGCTCCGGCTACTCGTCCTCTACGCCCTAGCCTTCTACGCCATTCTCATCCACCGTTCTCTGCAACTCTCTCATGGTGCCACTTCCCTTCTCTGTACTTAATCTTCTCGCTATGTCTTTGTTTTTGGATTTGATTCATTTCTTGCGGTTCTTTCGCAGATTATTTCGGAAGTTTACGCGGACTGCGTAGCGGATGGATTTCAGATTGGATGAATGTAAGCTGAAACATTTCTTCATCTGATGCTTATCCAATTCCATACTTGCCATTTGATTCTTCTGTGTATGTCTTTGAGTTTTATTTGTTTCTAATTTTGAGAGTTTTACTTATTTTATGATGAGAAATTGCCTTTATAAAGTTCAACTATAAATTTCAAGAGTACTAATCGTGTAATTTAGGAAATTTGGTTGTATCAAGACAAAGTTGGGAAATTTGCGTTCATTGTAGTCATGAACTGCTACTTATTATCATTCTGAATTACTCCCTCCGTCCAATGAAGCTCGTCCACATTGCGAAATTAGTGACTTTTTGTTGGATTCTTTTGTATGTTTTTTTCGCCTTGAGGGAGCAAACACAGTCATGTAATGTTGAGCCTGTGTTTTTCGACATCCAGACGAGCTTCATTGGATGGATGGTATCCATGGTAATAGTTTTTAAAGTATTTCTTTGAGTCTTGTTTGTTTCTCATAGCTTTTGACGGTGTAATTCGATGTGGTTCGAACATTGAGGATTTTAGTTATTCTATGTCGAGAACTACCTTTCAAAAGTTCAATCAGAGAATATAAAAATATATGGTGTTGTGCAAGTTTGGAAATTTGTGAGCACTGTGGTGATGTACTACTACTTATTGATCTATATTAAACAATTCTCCAAGGCAATGCTCCCGCTCCCTGCATTACATATTAATTGTCCATTTTTGAAAAAAAGTGATTTTTAAGAAAATCAATTTATTTACCTTTTTACTCCATCCACTAATTACTCTGAGAAGGTTAACAGGAAATAGGACCATTAATATGGGACAATTTTTTTTTCCAAATTCAGACAATTAAAAGGGGATAGAGGGAGTAGCTTTTTCAGATATCTGGTGTTTCTGTATATTTGGTTTAAGATCATAATTCTGTGCAGGATCTTTCTGATGCGCAATGGAGGAACTTTCGGGAAAACTTTCCTGTTCTTACTGTAGTATTTGCAATATTTACTTTCTTAGCGAATTTCTTAAGATCATGGTACGAACTAGATTGGAGAGGGATGTCAGTTGTTTGGCTCTTAATCTCCTTGGTCTACCTCATATATCTGCATGGTGCATGGTAATTTGTTTTTTCTTTACAATAACAAATTTTGGTTGGGTTTTATTTTTGTCATTGCTGGTGTACGCCTAACTTTGTTTTGTTAAATTTCAGTGCTATTTTTGTCCTTTTGATTGCTACTGCAAACTTTAAACTAGCAAAGGTTTGTCCATCCAACACTATAATTTTTTAATATATTTTTTTAAAAAACTTTTTCTACGTTTCGTTATCTATACTGTTCTTGGATTGTTTTACATAATGTGGTGGTCATTTATAATACAACTTGTGTAGGTAAGCAGCACACATCAACATAGTGCAGTTTGTGCATGACTCTGCTGGCAATGCTATTAACATGTGAGGAAAATTTGTGTTAAGTATGTTGCTTGGCATTAAGTGTGTGCAGCTGACCCAACTTTATCTTTTCAAATTAGAGAGTTGACTCTTACATTAGCTTAGAAGATAACTAAAACAAGGTTTAAGTCTATAATATTAACTTTTTTATTCTGTAGAAACCACGGCCTAAAAAATCAAAGCAAGTCATTTAGTCTAAGCACATAAACTAACAGTCTGTCCTTCTCATAGGGATTGATAATTAATCTAGCTACTTTTTACAACAATAAAGTGTGGACTACTGTGGTTTATTTTTCTAGCTTGTTCTTGATTAGACTGTAAATAAGTGATATGCTGAATGAAAGATATGAAAGCCGTGCCTTTTAGTAACAAAATACTATGGTATGAAGCACGATAGAGACAAAGCTTTCCTAAGGTCAATCTTTTTACTAAGCTTTCCTAAGCACGATAAAGACAAAGCTTTACTATGGAGGTACAGTGTTGAAGCTGGTGCTTGTTTTTGTTCCGTCTCTTACACATCAACTTGTTATTAGCTAAAAAAACGCTCAACATTATAAAGCAGCAAAATAAAAAATAAGAATGATACAGTCCATGAGGTAAAGGTTGCATGTGCTCTCTCTCTCATATGGCATAAGTTGCATGTATTTATGCTGTTTTTTTTTTGTCAATTTAATATATCTTGCAAGTGATTTGGAGAGAGGAGTATGAAAATTTATTGCAAATTGAGAGAAATTTAAAAGATGTCCATGTTCAATATTGTGGATATGTGAATGTAACACATTAACTTTCCTGCAGATATTTGCCAATACGCAATATTTCTCTTTTGTACTTTGGTTGTTCAACATAGTCATTCTAATTTGCAACCGCATTTATGAAGGATGTTCATTCTCCTTGATTGGGTTAGTTATGCTTTTTTTTTCAATCATACCGGATTTTTCAAAAGAATAATAACAAAACATTCACTGTGTGTACATAAGTTTCCATTTGTAGGTACTACTAACAAATTGTTAAGTGGTATGGTGTTGGATATGGTTAATATGTTGCTATAAAACAGGGGTTGATGTCTTTACACATGCTTTGATATCTGGGATTTCGTGCAAATCATGAAGAATCTGAAACCAGCCTAAGTTCCTGATTGACATGTTATATTGTGATTGAGTAAAACTTGATGAGTATGTTTTGATCGGTACGTGCACAAAAATACTACTCCCTCTGACCAAAAAATTCTGGCCTCATTTGAAAATGAGTAAAATGTATTGGACCCCCAAAAAACAGAGTTCCCTCCACCCACTTCCGTGTTTATTGGGTGTGAGGGACATATATTTATGGACTTGGTTTTTTTCCAAATGAGGCCAGAATTTATTGGATGGAGGAAGTACATCAATCTTCTTTTCTCTTGAGTGACATGGTATTTTCTCCGCTCATTGTGACAGAACCAGTTTGGCTTTTTTGGACAACTACCGTGGTGTTTTTAGATGGCACATCTGCTTCAACTTTGGTATTTTTTTTTATTATATTTTGGTAACAAAATATGCTATCTATTCTGTACTTAAATGTATTTTTGTTCTTAATGCCTTATGCAAACCATGAATATCTGTTAATTTTGTCACATCTGATGAAAGAGGTAGAAATTCTTAGGGAAAGAAAATATACTTACTCTGACATGTGCAACTAAGGCATGTGGTGGCATTAGTTGTTCCTAGAGTACTATAGGTATATAATATTATTTAATAGATTTTTTTTGCTTGCTCTGAGAAACTGACAAAGAAGTGCACTAGCAAAATTGATAAAGAAGTGCACTAGTGACTTAAGTGTCAGAAAATGGGTTGCATCTCGTCCTCTTATCACTCATGAATTTCCTCTTATTATTTAGCTGATTCTTGTAATCTGGTCAGAAAATGCTTCGCATAGATTCTTGTAATCATTGATTGCCGGGCCGGGTCAATGGCAGGTCAACTGAGGCAACCCGGGTTGACCCAATTGATTGAAACCGCCACATGTGAAAGATTACATATAGAGCTCTGAGGGTGATTGGGGCGATCTCCTCCATCCTGGCTTCCCTTTTCGGCGGCCAGCCTCTCCGGCTGGCCGTCGCATATGCTTCCCCTCCCTCCCGCAACCCTTCTTCTCAACCCATACAACCCCCTTGCAAGCCCAGCCCTCTTCTTCCATTCATCCACCCTTGCAGGCACCTCTCCTTTCCTCGCGCTCTCAACTCATTTGGAGTAATCTATTCTTTAATGCTTATCCTTGCACAAAATTCACTCATTATCCATATCTCCTTTGTAAGCCCTCAGTGTATATTATAGGGGATGTTATTTTTCCCTTGTTGGTTACGTTCTAGGGAAGAGGCCCTATTACATTTGACTTAAGAATGTCATTTCCAAAGCTTGGAATGTCAATTTTTAGATGCAGTCATTGGTGGAAAGTTTTTTCCTGCTACAGTTCTCATGTGCTCAAGAATATGAAAAAGTCTACTACTCAATGTGGACTGGTGGAGGTTGCCCTCTTATTTTTCGTCCTTCGAAGCCTAGGATGAACCAGTATGAGAAATCATTAAGACCATCCCTATTTAGAGCCATCTCCCAGAACTGCCAGTGGAGCATTTCAACACAGATAGTTTGAGCCGAATTGGTAGTAATCTAGGTACTTCCGTTCATACTGATAACCGAACTGCCAACTGGAGTCGTCTGACTTATGCATGTATCTGTGTAAAGTTCTAGCCTGATTTTGACTATCCAATAAAGTGAAAGTTAATTTAAGGTTACTTATGAGTGGATGCCTAAAAGTTGCTCTAAGTGTCATACTTTTGATCACCGAGCCAATGTCTAGCCAATTCGAGAAGAATGGCGTCCGAGAGAAAATCAAGTTCATGATTATATTACTCAAATTACTTCGCAACAAGCACAACAAATGTAAGCTTTAGATGCTTCTTCCATGGCTGCCTCTGATGCCAAGAGAGAGATGATGTCTAGGGCCCACCAAGCTCAATCACAACGTCAATCGATGGGAGTCAGACATAAAATATAAAACTAATACTAAAGCAGCATAGTCAATTCCAGAAATCAACTAGATAGGCGCAATGGAAACTAGGCTAGAAACTTCCAGCCTTTTTGCCCGACACGATAAGCCCCGGACATTCCAGGATGCTAGACTGGTCATTTCTTTCCAAGGGATTTAGATCCCCAGTTGTGGCTTCCGCCTTAGACAAGTGAACACTTTGATATTTTCAAATTATTGCAGGTTTTTGGCTTGTGGAACCAGATGTAGAATTATGAATTCTCGGTGCATCATCTTCTGGCATCTCCTTGAAAGAATCGAAGGAATTCAAAGACCGGAGAAGAGGCATTGTAGATGGAGTAATCATAGCTTTGAGTCCCCTGCGCCGTGGCTACTTGTGAAGAAGATTGATTTGAAGAGATGGGAAGCTTATCTTAATCTTTAAAGATAATAGAAGATTTCCACAATAGGCACCTTATCAATAGAAGAGTTTTGCTTTGGAGCAACAGTTGGCACCAATTGGGAGTCCAAGTTAGGTAGGAGTCCTCCTGGAGATCTTTCAACATCTTCAGTGATCTGATTGGGCATATCTTAATAAATTGGGTCGATAACCCTCGAAAAGGTTTGACATATATCCACATCTTGGGGATTAGGATGCTGGGCATCCATGGACCCCACAGGCAGCATTTCATTGGGTAGATCCAAAAGAGCATTAGAACATGTGTAGTGAATTTTCTTTATCTTCTAGATGTTTTTTCTTTAGTTTCCCTCTCTTCTTGGATATTATTTGTTTCCCATCTTTTTTGGTTAATAAAATTTTTAATTACCCAAAAAAAAGTAAACATATTATTCTGTTAGGAGAATACCGCAAATTCATTGCAGTCCAGCTAGTTAACGCCTCGTGCTAGTCCTTGATGGGGCTTGAGTTCAAATCCTGCCTCACGCATAACTTTTTACGCCCTCTTCCAACAGGCAGGAGTCTGATCCGACTGACATGGTCTGCTGTTCAACTGGCCGGGCCAGTATGAACCGGCCAGGTCAAACTGGCCCAGTGACCTTCTTTGTCCACTGCATCTGACTGGTCCGATAGGCTGGGCTGATCAAGGTTTAAAACACTGCCTGTAATTGCCCATGAATGCAGAATTAGGTGGTACCTTGAACTATTCTCAAAATTTGTTCTATTTTTCTTTTAGAAAATTTGGAGAACATAGCTATATAAAAAATGTATACTTGACATCGATACAAAGTTGGGATTTAAAACAAAAAATTGACAGTTAGTTTGCTAAACTTCAGTATACATATGGAAGTTCACATACCTCAAGAATTAAATGACAATTATTTGTTTATAAAGCAGTACATTTGGTTACGACTTATGAGTATTTCATCTCTTATAGCATTGATGCAGAATTGCACTTTTGACCAAATATGTAAGACCTATATGATTAGAAAGGAGTTTGTACGTTTATGTTGACACAGTTTATGCCACCTTGCAGTTATTTTACGTATGATAAGCTTTGGCTATGATTATCGTTGGGCACATAAAGATTCTTGTTCCAAAAAGGTATTACTTTATGACTAAAGAAACTTTTATAAACCCAAATGACTGTTAGTAATATCATTTCATTTTTTCAGGAAAGATCTATCAACATCGACAAATTCTCCTTCACTACATACCTATGTTACTTAGTATTTGCTCCCCTTTACATAGCTGGGCCAATAATTAGCTTCAGTGTGTTTGCTTTACAGGTCAGTAGTGCTCTTTAGTGTAGATTTTTTTTCTTGATGATATGATGCTTAATATATGAGCAATGCGTGCAAGATGTGCTGTGTGTTCTGCACAGTTAACATTGATACTTGCAGACACAATCTCTATATGCTTTGTGATATGTTCAATAAACAGTGGATCTGTATTCTGACGTGAAAAATACCTTACAAATAGTTCTGGTTGATCATTAGGTGTTTAATGATAGTTCAATCAGATACGACTTTTTGTTTATGCAAGTGACATATAACAAATTGATGTGCAGAGTAGAAACTGCATCATTAACTCGAAATAGTGTACAGGAGGTGAAGGGATAAGGGTTGAAGAAGAAAAATTAGTAATTTTGGACTGGATATACATTGTTGTGTTGTCCCTTTAGAGCTCAAGCTTTTGAAGCAACTTGGTTTCTAACATGGTATTAGAGCCAGGAGGTCCTGGTTTCAATCCCGCCCTTGCCCCATGTGCTTGTATGTGTAAGGGGGTGATAGATACTGCCTATCGTCTGTCTGCATCTTTTTGTTTGGTATACTATGTTCCTCTTTTAATCTCAAAGAACTGTATACTATGTTCTATAATGGTGCCATGGCGCCTTCCCTTCTTGAAGCATTGGCATGGTAGACATTACCTATATGGTCTGTTTTGATTCTCAATTCATAAACTTGCTTATGCAGTTAGATATGCCACAGAAGAATAATTCTGTTAGACAAGTTGCTTGGTATGGTGTTCGATGGCTTCTAAGTTTTTTCCTTATGGAGCTAATGACACATTTATTTTATTACAATGCCTTTGCTATCAGGTTAGTTCCACCTTACTTTTTACCATACTGTAGACGTGCGCCTAGCAGCTTTTCTATCTGTTTTTTCTTTACAAGAATCTAATACTGTAAATATTTGGTTTTAGTGGTTTATGGATCCATTTCTCTCCTTGGGAGGTTTTCATTATTGGTTATGGGGTAAGATATTCTTCTACTTCTACGTTCTAGAATGCCAATCTTAATCTTCAAGTCAGTTCAATATTTATAAATTTAGAACTCTCATTATATAGGCTTGTTGAGTAGTTGAGTTCAGGAGTTTAGTACTTAGTAGGGATGGATGGTAGTTTGTGTATTTTTTACATAATCAGGTAGGTATAAGGTGTTCCAGGTTTGTTTTGATGATGGGATGTGGCTTTATATATAAGTTGATTAGTAATATTGATTTAATATTAAAAGATGGCCTCAATTGAGGTAGGTGGTGTTAGAAAAATTGAGAACAGAAGTTTGGAGGAAGAAACAGAAGGAATCTTTATTTAAGATGCTGTGCCATATACAATATAGAAGAAGACGACTCTTGTGTTTAGAGAGAGTTCAACCCTAATAATAGCAAAAGACCTAAGTACCCTTCACTTAAAGAAGGATTAACCAATAAGAAAGTCATTAAACTAAGTTGACCAAACTACCTTCTATAGTGTAAATACTAAGTTAAACACAGACAAAAATCCGGACAATACTCTAACATGGTGGGGGTGTGATTGGTATTAAAGGCACACGGATGAGGTAAAGAAAGAAAATGTTTGTTGGGTCCAGGCTGGGCAATGGAAGACAGGTGCTGTTGCTGAGAATTTTTCTGCTGGAAGGGGTTGCTATTTCTGTGTGGTAAGTGAAAGTTTTGGGTAAAAGTAATGGCTTGAAGAAGGGTACGAAGAATCTATTTGGTTTTGCAGAGAATTGAAGGAAAAATATGAAGTTGCAAGAAGATGAATTTTGCTGGAAGAACTTCTGGAAAAATAGGAATGTGGAAGGAAGTGGTTGAAAATGCCACACTGAAGATGTAGAGTAAAACTGAGGGTCTGTTTGGTTAGCAGAGAAAAAAAAGAAATGGAAATACATTATTTATGGAGAAGAAAAGAAAAGAATAGAAAAGAAATCACATTTTTCCTATATGTGTTTGGATAGAAAGAAAAGGAAAATTGAATTTTCCTTCATGCATTTGGATGAAAGGACCAAAAAGAAAATACCTTTTTCCTTTATGCTGAAGTTTACTGTTAGAAAAAAAAAAGCAAGAAAAAGTTACAAAGGCATTTCTCCTCTGGGCTTCACATGCGGGACATGTTTTCTGTTGTTATTTTCTTTTCTAACTATCCAAACACTGGAAAAGGAAAACTTTTTGGATTTTCTGTTTTTTTCCTTTTCCTTTCTAACCAAATGCACACTGAGAGAGGCAAAGTAGAAAAGGAAAGAGATTGCAGCAAGGAACAGTGTCGCAGTCGAAATGTAAGAGGGGAGAGGAAGAAGACAATGAATGGGGGGGATTAGTCGTGAGGGATAATTTTCCCACAATCACCGAAAACGCAGGAAAAAAATTATACAGGTTAGTCGCACCTGATTTTCTGATGTGGGAAAATTTTCACACGTACAGGGCAGGGGGGGTTAGATGTGAAGGATTTTATTTCCACACCATGAATGGGGAAAAAACTCCCCACTGCCCTTGTGTTTTTGAGGATTTGTTGAAGTTTCTTGTGTAAAATAAACTACTTAAAGTGCTGGTGCAAATGCATGCGCTGACAATGTATAACAATTTGATACTTCCTCCATTCTATTTTTATAGTCTGATTTTGTTTTTTGAAATAAACTGACCAAAAGCCAAATCAAACTATTAACATGGAACAAAGGGGGTATTTGCCCAACCAAAGAAGAAAAACCAACTAATATGAATATACAATGGAGTTTATACATAAATGTAGTCAAAAGTATTCGTCTTTAGTTCATTAAAGGAGTTGAGAGTGTGATTGAGAAAATAAAGGTTCAACATCTATAACTTCAAAAAAGACTAAAATGAAACATTTGCATTCGTGGTTACAATCATACTTGTAGCTAACAAATATCCATGCTTTGAGCACAGTTTGAGCTTTCTCTATTTCAATATTTCTCAATTCTAACAGAGGAAGAACCATTATTAAATTGGAAAAGTTTATATGAGCTTAGGCTCACACACATCGGCATGAGCCAACACCATCTAAACCATCGAATTGTGATCTGACAGCATGCAGGGTGGGCTGCGATTAACGTTCACCGCGGGATTGAAACCCCACAGCCTAGATCGTTTTGGCTCGTATAAATAAGATTCTTATTTAGCAATGCATAAATTACTTTTCTGTGTTCACATGCGAAGTTCACAAATGACTTCAATATACAATTCTACAAAAGAGACCACATATCTATTTTGAAAAGAATAGAATATCTTCAACTCGAAATTTCTTTTTGATCTATGTCTGCTTTAATCTTTCTAGCTTTCCTTCCACATATTGTTCGGTATTTCTAATAGAAAGTTGTAGATCAATCCTCTATTCCTTGGTTTACTCACATACTACAAAAAAAAATAAAAAGGTTTCTATTGTGTGGTTCCATATTTTCACGCCATGCATTTGCTAGAGCTCTTTGTTCAGCTTGAGACTGTATGTCCTCATCTGAGTCTGAAGCTGCATCAAGTGTCGTAGGCACATTACGTGGTGCTTTGACTTCTTCTTGTGGTAGGAATAAATGATCTTTATTTTCCCTCCGAAGATAGTTGTGTATTGTACACCATGCAAAAACTAACTTTACCTGGGACTCATGGGAATGATGGTGGTGCAATCCCAAGCATCATTCATCTGTGAATAGGACAAATTATTATCAAGGGAGAGGGAGAGAAAAATAAAAAATATGCTTACATATTAGAGAAGTCGTCCATAAGGAATGATGAAGGCGACTGTAGCAGCTAAGGTAATACCCTGATATCTATCTATCTATCTATCTATCTATCTATCTATATATATATAAATACAGACCCATTTATATGAAACCGGTCTCATCTAAGGAGCATGAGACCACCCGTTTCAGCCATTGGATTTCAATTCGACGATGCTCCTTAATATAAGGGCATACTTAGGCTTATCCGGAGTGCCGTCGGATCTCAATCCAATAGCTATGACATAAACTGGGCTCATATAAGCTAAATGAGACCGGTCTCGTTTAAACTTTTCCCATATAAATATATATATAGATAGAGAGAGAGAAATGTTAGAGTGGGCAGCCCTTAGAATGAGCATAATGAGTAGCCCGCTTAATAGCCATCAATCTCTCATCACTTGAACCAAAAAAAGGCATTCTTCCAGCTAATGAGCTTTTGCTTAATTCTATTTATTTCAATTCCAGAAATGCCCTCACCTGCTTCACCTCACTCCTTCCCTCATCAACCAACCCTAGGACCAGCCACCACCTCTCTCTACACCGCCTCTCCACCTCACTTGCGCCCCAATCAGAGCCTCTCTCTCTCTCTCTCTCTCTCTCTCTCTCTCTTATTTCCTACATGCCCACCCCCTTCTTCTCGGACGTTGAGTAGAAGGGGGATGGCCTGAGGGAAGAGGAGAGGAGGTGAAGCAGACCGGCGAAGGTGGGGGACCAGGTCTGGTGACTGGTCGGAGAAGAGGGAGAGGAGATGAAGGGTGACTTGGGGATGGTCGGGTGAAGCAGGTGAGGGTATTTCAAGAAATAAGAAAAGGTATTAAAAAGAAGCTGATTGGCTAGGATAATGCTCTTTTTCAGTTTGTCTAATGAGAGATTGATGATTATTAAGTGGGCTGCTCATTCCAAGTGTTCCGTCCTAAAATAACTGGCACATCTTACTACCCACTTTTTTAGGTAGTGGCAACTATTTTAGGATGAAGGGAGTATATATATATATATATACACACACCTTGACAAGCAGCATGAAAGAAGATCAGTAGGGAAGAAGATGGTCTGCTTTTGCTTTCAGTACGTTGGGGGCATGGGGCCCACAACCAAAAATTGTGCCACAATTATGTAAAAAAAATTTCACTCAAAGAAGTATGAAAACAATCATAGTTGTGGAGCCAAAATACATAGAAGTGTGTAAATGTTTAAATTTCATTAAAAGCCACAATTGAGATTGACTAACGCTCGGAAAAATTGTCACGCTAAGAAAATGTGTACAACTAATGCATAATAATTTTTCCACACCACAAAAGCACACACGTGGAACTTTTTCTTGAGTTTTCGGTGGTTATGGAAAAATTATCCCTCACAATTAACCTCCCTTATGCATTTTTTTAGCGTGATAATTTCATCCTGTATTAGTCAATCTCAACCGCGGCTCTTGAGAAAATTTAAAAATTTTCACACTTCTATGTAATTTGGCTTCATAAATGTGATTTTTCTCCACGTTTCTTCAAGTGTGAAAAATCTTACACTTGTGGCTACCTATATGACCATGGGCCTGATGCCCCAACGTGCTGCTTTTCTGAGTGGAAGCAAAAGCGAGCAGTCTTCTTCCCTAGTTGTCAAGATAAATATATATGTGTGTATCAGGTTCTTTAACTCGCCTTAACCCTAGCTGCTACAGTCACCTTCATCATTCCCTCGTGGGCAACTATTCTAGGTATACATGACCGTATTCTTTATTTCTCTCTCCCCTCTCCCTTGATGATGGTTTTTGTCCTACTCACAGATGAATGATTTGCTTGGTGGTTTTTTGTTAATCTCTCTTTCTTGGTGTTTCATGAATGATTCTCTCCTAAACATTGAAAGCATAAAAAAAAGCCTAAATATTTGAGATGTGAACCTAATTTTGGAATAAAAAGCTCAGGTTTGATCTTCTTTCTTACTTTTCTACTTTATAGAGATGTGAACCTAAAGAGAAGTCAAAAGTTGCCGCGTTTCTTTGCGCATTCGTGAGGGATTATTTTCCCCGGCGAAAATATTTTTGTACACAAGAAACCCCAACGAATCCTCAAATATGCAGGGGGTTGGGGAGTTTCCCCCCTCATGGAAAATTTATCCCTCACGACTAACACCCTCAGTATGTAGTCCGACTCACCTAAACTTCATATATATATATATATATATATATATATATATGTATGTATATGCATGTATATATTGAATGTATGCCAAAGGAATTCAATCCTTGGATCTCTCCTACAACCAGAAGAGTGCCAACCAGCCCGACTAAGGCTGAATTGGCATTGGGGATTTAGTGTTTTGAGACAATTTTAAAACTGCACATGCTTATGAATTGGTTTATTAATCATTTTCAAACTAATAAATCGACTCTAAAGCACTCACCTTAAGGTAAACATATAATTCCAAAATCATGTTTACCTTAATGCTATAACTAATTACGGTAAACATATAATTCCAAAATTATCTTGATAATAAATACCTAATTGGACTCCACTTAGGAAATTATTCTTACCCCATCCAAATTACAACAGTACCCCTCTCACATAAAGTTACAAAATAACCTTTACATTTACATGTTTTACCTCTGAAGCTTAAATCATGGAAATACATTCACTGTTTCCCGGAGTATAGTTCTTCAAAGTATTTTCTATGTTTGAACACCATTTATTGCTGAGTGTCTTAAATTGCTGTATATACAAGTATTCTCTGTTAAAAGTTATTTCTCCTGTGAAATTATTCAATATGTAGTATACACCTATCTACAGAATACGATTTACAACATGGGCGTTGAGGGCTTCCTATTATCTTGTTTATTTTTTGTCCCTGAAGTGATAGTCAAGTCAGCCATCACTGCCTATCGGGTATTTAATTTTTCTTGTTGACTTTAGTCATTTTTGCATATGGAATTAGTCACAAATGAATTCTTGTGTAGAACCGTAAACAGTTTTGTTTCTTATACTGTGATGACCAACGGTAATGGCCTCATAAAGGTAAAACTAACTAAATCTATGCTGCTCTAAGATTGGAGATTACTGATTTAATGTCAATTACTGTTTTTTTATTTGCATTTCTTTATGCCCAAACATTAAATAATTGGTTTGCACCTGGCACTATTTTAGCGGGTCCAGTATTTGGAGGCACTGAGCCACCGATGGGTGGTTTACGAATAAGTATATGCCAATTACAAAAATACAATTATCGTATATTTTATATAATTTGTATAATCAAATTATATTTGGTTTTTTTATCTTTTTTATAGATTACTTTTTAGTTGATCATGATCTGAAACAACTTAGAAGTATTGATTTGGTCACATTTCAGTACAAACTGGCATTAAAGTAACAGCTTTTTCTTTAGAAACAAACATGATTAACTTTTGATGATGCTTAAATGTGTTTGGGAAGCCGCCATATGATTCATTGTCTTCAAGCTTGTCTCTGTTTTTCGCTTGATTGATTTTAAGGATAGTCAGTGACGTAATAAGTAATTATTCAACCAAGAATTCAAAGTTCCAGGGTTTTAATGAGGTCATAACTTCAGCTATGTTAGGAAAGCGGGACTGTGAATCACCGAGTACTAAAGAAGAAACCAGAAAAATAAAAATGACCATATACTGAGCTAGCGTTCCAGTGGCTTTACCTTTTGACAAAGCATTTACCAAAAACTAAATCCTAGGCTAACTGATTTTGTCTGAAGTATTGATTTCCTGTCAAAATAAAAAAGAACTTTGATACTTGCATCCGATATCCTTGTCATGTGTGTTGCTGCTATCCAATCTAGTATACTTGGCAGTTGGCACCTAACTAAAGTAAGTACTACAATGTGGCTCAATGGGGATGCTAAAATTGTCTTAAATATTCTGTTTACCAGTTCCTGGTCGTAATTTGTAAATTCAATTGCTATTAATCATTTTGTTCTCTAGAAAAAAGAAATTGGAACTTTATGTGCTATATGTTTGAGTTCTTTTTGGCTTATTGCCTCATAATTGGCCAAAAATGATATCTGATCAGGCTAGAAGTGTACTTGATGAATTCATCCTTCGTGAACTTAGTGCAATTGCTGGCGCTGTTACTATTACATGTCTAATGGTATGTACTTTAAATTTCTACTGGTTTCACTACCCGTATGTCTAATGCCGCTGAATCAATAATTTATTGATGCAAGGCTCTTTTAAATGTTTATTTGTTACAGGTGGCAAACCTTGTGGGCTTTGTAATTGGACCTTCAGGATTGAATCTCTTTATTTCTAAATTGCTTCAGAAAGATGGTAATATTAATGCCTTAGTACTCCATTTTCAATGCAGATTGTCATTGAGCCTTTTTTCCTTTTTGGTTGGTAATTGTCACTGAGCCTATACTTGTTTCCTCTTTCTGGGCAGGTCTGCATACTCTTGGTGGCATCTTTTTGACGTTTTATGTAGGAACTAAGGTAAAATTTGTTTTTTGCTACATAATTGGCTTGCAGTATTGCATTTCGTACTTTTTTTTTAAATTGCGCGTTTTTCAGCTTATGTTTCACATTCAAGATGCCAGACGGAGATGAATCGTGACCCCTCTAGGACAGGATAAAGATGAGTTTTGAAAACAGGAAACAGCTGGGAGAGATTACAACAGAGGGCTTAAGAGGCCGATTCATCACCCGCTAAAAAGCGTGAGGTTGTTCTCAATACATTATCCTCAGCGTTTGACAGAATATGGTGCCTCCCCATGTCAATTTTCGCACTGAACCCACAAATGTCTATTTTTTATTTATATCGAAATCAGTTCGATTTTCCTACAATATTCAAATTGCTATCATTACTGCTAATTTTTATATTGGAGTTCCCACTGTCACTGCAAATAAAACCATAAATATAGTTATCATTGTAATTGTAACTACTACTAGAAATGTATCTATCGACACTGATTCAGAGCAAAGGTAATTATCAATGCGATTATTAATGTACCTATTCCAATTATATTTAGTATCATAGATGAAACTATCATAGTCACGATTGGTGCCCTTTGTTTTACTATTGTCTATGTGGAATTGTCACGCCCCAAATTTTTAGCTTCTGATTGGAATAAATATCTTTTTAAATTGTTGAATACTTGAGGTGTCACATATTGATACGTTGTCATTGACACTAGTACAGTGAAATGATAAAATTCAAATGATAGGTTATTTATAAATAAAATTTAAAATAAATAATAAAATATTAATATGATGTATTTATTGATCTAAAGCCATCATAATAATTTAAAAATAAATTAAAAATTTAATATCAAAACCACGAACTTCTTCACGCTTATCCTCTTTATCCAACTATCCTTATGTGTTATCCATTGTTACACCTACATCGAAGGATGCACGAGTAGTTCGAGAAATACCTAGTAGAATATAAAATCGTAATAGAAAATAACAAAATAATTTAAGGATAATATAAATATGAACGTTGGGATATATATATATATATATATATATATATATATATATATATATATATATATAAAAGATGAGTTTACATGAGATCGTTCTCATACAAGGAGCATGAGGCCAATCTTTATTATCGTTAGATTCTGATCGGAGGGTGGATATCAAATCAGTGGGTAGGTAAGTGTGTCACACCAAGGAGTGGGTGAGATCATTATAGATATTTGTAGCCGTCAGATCAAGATCCAACGGCTACGATTCAAAGTGGCCTCATATAAGCAATATGAGAGCGATCTCATATAAACTTTTTCCTTTAGCATAGAGGGTTCAGATAAACCCTAAACATGAAACCAGATTTTATTACTTTCATAGCTAGACGATAACTTCATGGATTTGGACAACAAGGTCACAACATGAAGATACCAGCAGTAAGGAAAGACACATACAAATCAGGGTTCTTATCTTAATACAATACATGCAATAGAAACACGAATTAGGTAAACGATTGCAATCGATTACTACAAACACGACAACAATGCATATAATTCAAGCAAGCTTTCAAGAGCATAAACATGAATATAATTCTATTCAACATCAGCAAAAATAACTCTAGTATTTAACTTCAAACGTAAGAAAATTTAGGCACTGTAGAAAACATAACTATAGAAATAATCATGTAAAAACATTACTCCTCAAACCATTCGTTGAAACTCCTCGCTTTGCATTTATTCCAGTCGTCCTATGCTTTTACTCGGTGCTTCCTTAGGACGAGAGAGATCCAAAGGTTTCTTGCTCCTGGTAGGAGTATGGGCATTCTATTCTATTTGAGTTGATCCTTATTTATGGTTATGTCTATCTGAAAACAAACAACTTCTCCAGTGTTGAATCGCTGGCACCCACTCGAAAACCTAGCCTGAAATGTTTCTTTTCCACCGTCCATCTAACTCATTATTAATTATAACTCCTACTCTAAGTTGAAGTATATCTCGTAGAAGATTGAGTTGATCCACTCCTCTACAACTGTGGCACCAGACTAATCCTCCAGCTGATCAGACTCCCAGTTATAGGTTAATCCCTCGTGTTATCCTTCACCAATTCTACTTCAAATAGAAATCTACAATAACTCCAATCAAACTTATCCAACTAAGACTTACTATAGTCCAAAACAATCCCTAATTCCAAATTTAAGATGCCAACAACAAAGAAATTTATTTATTTTTATTTTTACAAAATTTGGGTCATCACAAGAATTGCTTTTGTAGCCCTATTAATTATTTTAATTTATGTAGCATAAAAATGAAAGTTGGCCATTGATCTACACATGAAATATGCATTTTATTATCTCCTAAACTTATGTTTATGTTAGTGTTTGATTAGAATTAATGCTACTTTAATATAATTTTTGGTTTTGTAGGAAAATAAGAGCAAAGATGCAAAAATATGGTGAAATAAGACTTCAATGGTTAAACCTTCATAACTTCGTGTATATATATTTGATTAGACTGATTCAAGTCTCATGTTAAAGTTCAAGAAGTCATCTTTCCAACGCCACCAACCACGTATAATTCGGAGTTCGGAGCAAAAACTTATGATTATTGGAAAATTGTGCTGCATGATGAATAGTAACCGATCGATCGGCTAAATGAGGCGATCGATCGCCTGAGAAAAAAACCAAAATTTTCGCAATCGATCGTCGCCGTTTGATCGATCGTATCTTTTGGAAATTTTTCATGAACAGTACCGATCGATCGCTTTATATGGAAAATGCGATTTTGACCTATTTCGACTTAGATTTGTAAGGGGACTTCGTGGTTTTCTCTTCACTCTTATAAATAGGCCTTATAGGAGAATGTTTTGGGCATTAGAAAATACATCAGAGAACAAGTTTTTGAGCTTTATTGGAGGCTAAAGAGGAGCAAGAGAAGGAGTCTTTTGGAGCAAAGAAGAAGAAGGATTCATGAAGATGGATCTACATAAATAGGCTTTTCTTTTCTCTCTTTCTATGTGTAACTAAAATTCCTTGTCAAGGCTTGATGAAGCCCTAGATGTGTATTACTACTCTTGATAGTTTAATTCTATAAAGTTGATTATGATTCATGCTTAATGCAATTTCATGAATATTCTTTTGAGTGCTTGATCATAGACTTGATTGATTATAAATGGAATTAGATATTGTGATTGATTTTATGCCCGATCAAGGATAAGATTGATTGCATTATAATAGAGTTGTGATTGATTCTATGCCCGATCAAGGATAGTATTGATTACACAATAGTGGATGAACTTTCGTGTCCGATCAAGAACGTTAGTGAATTCATTAGTAATTCGTATGTCCGATCAAGAATACGAATTACCATATCATGTTAACTTATGCTTAATAATAATTGAGAGTAGTAATTGCATGTCTAGTGGTGGATTCATTGCCTTGATAATTCTCTGCATTGATTAAAACTCAGATTAGTAGTTAAAGTTCATAGCTTTATTTAGATTAAACAAAAACTGCAACTTTATTCCCTTGAATTTGGTAAAAAATTAATCCGTCCCTGAGGTTCGACAACACTTTAATACTCGCCGTAGTACAATTGCCTTGCGCACTTGCAAGGGTTTTAATTTTAAACGATCAGCTATTGGCTTCTAATGACTTTCAAAGTTGTAAAAAAATATTTATTTTTTTCTTATGAGGAGATTTAACTTCTATTTCATGGCATATTCTAGCCATGAAATTAAACATTCTATGGCTGCCCATGCAAGCCTGAGATTTGAACCTATATAACCAAAGTGAAAGTGCATCCACCGGCAAATTCTTGGGCCTTGGGGGCAATGGCCAGATGCATAGTTAATATAAGACTACCAATACCATATAAAAAAAGAAAAAGAGAAAAAAATGTAAGATGGTGAACATACCCAACAAGAGCAGGCTTAGTGTCGATAGGGTTGTTCGCGAGCCGAGCCGAGTCAAGTTTTGACTTCGCTCAAGTCGAGCTCGACTTCTAGAAATTTGGCTCGAAACGAGTCTAGCTAAGACATTAACAGCTCGAGCTCGACTCACCCTGTAATTCCTTAACTCGGTTCGAGCTCGAGCTCGAGCTCGACCCTAGCTTGAGCTCAGGCTCGAGCTTGGAGTTCGAGCTATTTTTTTTATAACTCACGGCAAAAAATTATTTATGGGTAAAAATTATTTTTCCTAGGATTCGAACCCAAACACAAGTCCAATATATTAACACATGGTAACCAATTGCACTGCAAGTTTTTAAATATTCATTGTGCACAAAAATATTTATTATATATTTGAAGTAGTCTTCATTAATGACTTTTTTTATAACCAGGGGTGTCTGAGTCCTTAGGACCTGACTAGAAGAGGCAAGGAAACTGACTTCTTAGAGCACCACATCCCGCAGCCAATCCCCTTGGTGCATACAAGGCCCACCCATCATACGCACTGGATAAATCAGGATATAATCCCGGGTGGCCAATAGAGTGGGGGTTCGAGCTCAGAACCTCCGCTCAAGGGAAGCGTGTTCTATCTATCACACAAATACCCCGTTGGTCAACTTCATTAATGTTGCTTCCTAGTATCAAACTTAGGGTCAATCCAGTTCCACCCGCGATCCAACCAAACCTGTCAATCTGCTATCAATCAGGGTTAATAACTGGTCCAATTTTCTATGCACGGGTAGTTTGGTTGAGAACATTTACTTCATAACACAATAAAGTAAAAAATACAGAGAAAATAAAAACAAGGAAAGCCAATAACTTATTTTTATTATTGGCTAAGACAAACCCGGTTCGGTTCAACCGCAGTTGAATCGCAGGTGGACCAGTATAGACCGGTTAGATATATATATATATATATATATATTTATATATATAGCTATATGCTACAAGTTATGATGTAGTGTAAGTAGTTACAGTATTTGATTTTGACTATATTGTTTCCATGGAATTCCGTGTTGGATATCGGTATCGTATCGGTCGGCTTAAGAGACAAAATATCGGAGATATTTGTAAAAAAATATCGGTAGTCAAAAACTAATTTTTACCATATAATTTCATAATCTAGCTTCTAAAATGAGTTATACTAATTTAGACAAAGCATAGATTTTAAAATATGCATATTAGGATGGGAAACAAGTGGGAAAGTTACTTTTTTCCCCTTTTTTTAAAATTTTTTTTTTGAATTTTTTTTTCCGAAAATATTATTTTATTATAAAATAGCGATATATCGGTCCGAAACCGACCGATATATCGGCGATATTTGAAAAAAAATAAAAAACGATATTTTTCCGTCTCATTTTATCGGGTGGGGCCCGATATCGATATATCGGCGATATATCGCCAATATGGAATTCCATGATTGTTTCTACTTCGAATCCCAAAAATAGTGGTTAAAAAGACTTTTGTACAAAAAATAAATATCAATACATAAAAATAAAAACACATGAGCATAAGAATGGCCTAGATAAGTTGACTAATGTATTGAAGAATTAATCTCTGGATAAAAGTTCGAATCCCCCATTCACCTTTCAAAAATTTTTGAAAAGATATTCTATCAGCAAACCGAATCTGGTTCCAGTTTGATAGTTTCGTCGGTTGAACCAGCCTCAACCGGTTAACGGATCGGGCCGTCTTGAACCGGACTACCAGATCGCTTTTTAGACCGGTTCTGGCTGTCTGCAGTTAAACCGGCAGGTCGGGTCTGATTTTAAAAATCATGCCATTAAAAGCCCCCAAGATGGTCCCACTGTTGTTTTCTTTTATTTTTTATTTATTTTTTGTGCTGTCATCTATGATTTAACCAGAGAATTTCCACAGGTAGCTTTTTTTTCCGGGCAGAGAGGGGAGAAAAAGCATTTAATGAGAGAGAAGACGACAAAGGAGAAGGCCCCATGTAGAGGAATTTGTACAGTTGGGGCGGTGGGCAGAGAGACAAGACAAGACTAAAGGAAAACGAACGGGCAGTGGGCCGCCGGACCGGCAGGGTAGCCCACGTGATCTTGGGCCGTCCTGCAATCATCATCCCTCTCTGAAACACCTCTCAACTCCAACTGCCCCTTCATCAGTCTACTCCTGCACTAGCATGACCTCATCCTCCCCCCATGGCTCAACCCCTATTGCCCACCCTTTGTCAATTAATCATCATTCACTCTCGTAATTGTTATGTTTGCTGGGACACCGTTGACCTGTAATGACGGCATTTAATCCTGTAATGGTGGCTGGTACATGACCTCGTCTGGTAAAACCTTGGATAATGGATAGTGTGGTTTCAAGGTTGAGATTAGAATGCTCGACTTCCTCAAGTCTCTCTTAACTTGACCTATAATAACCTATTTTGTTAGGATAGGCCCAGACGCTACAGTGATAAAATCTGGATCACAGGTGTAGCCAAGTGACATAGGTGAGAGCATGCACAGTTTGGTGTGGTGTGTCTACTGTTATGTGGATAGCATATTGCACCGCACGGGTGTTTACAAAGCTTTGGTGACATCTGAGGGAATGCCAATGCCAATGCCAGGCAATCCCAACATTTGGAAAACGTGCATTTAATGCCTGGCCTTCGCCGGTAGGGACATATGCTCCTAAAACCTGGACGCTCGCCCACTTCCATAAATGCACATTCTACATTCACACGAGTATCCCCACCACACGTGTGAAACCCCCAACAAAAATACTCGTATAGTACACGTACAAGGGGGTCGAGGGTAGTTTTGGGAATTTCGAATTCGGTGGGACCCACAGGCTGGGGGGCGGCGGCTGACGTAGGACTATTGTCAGGTGTGCCTGGCCACGTGCCCTACCCTTTGTCTCTTTCACCCAAGGTCAACTGCCCTTACCCGGTCCGGTTCCCTATTTTCCAACCCTACCAGCCATAAACCGTTCAAACCACCACTAGCTTCCAAGTCAAGGAGAAACATTGTAGTGTGTGTTGCACACCCTGCTGGCCATGTATCTCACCATTCTCCACTTAACATGTGGGCACACCGATAATCGAGAAATAATTGAGTACAACGGCCTGTCCAAGTCACTTTTATGCCACACATGGGAATAGGCCCCTCTCCCCTCTCTCATGCATCTAGTAGTAGCTCAGACACATCTCTTATCTGCCATCACTCTCACTACTACAGAGCCAGGCCAGGCCCCAGAGCCCAAGGAAGGCCCAGGAGGATTTGGTTTGATAAAATAGGAATTTTGTAGCTCGTTTTCTGGAGCCCGGATTTTCCCTATTCTACACATGCAAACAAAAGCCCTCCCATGCAAGGGAACTTGTCTGGCATAAAACGAGCTACAAATTCCTATTTTATCAAACCAAATCCTCCTGGGCCTTCCTTGGGCTAGTAGTGAGGTGATAGCAGGCTACTAGTAGATGAGAGAGGGGAGAGAGGCCTATTCCTGCCCTGCATGCAGATTGAGGAAATGATTTGATGTAAAGCCTGCTTCTTGATGATGATGGCCCATCATCAAAATCCGAGCATGACGAGTCCAAATCGCATGAGGGGCATCACATCAATCCTTTTTCTTTGTTTTTATCTATTTTTTTCCTATTTTTTTCCTTTTATTTTCAGGTTTGGAAGATATTCTTTATTTCCTCGGTTTCTGCTTGATGCTGATGGATGGATGGTTGTCGTGGCTGCACTCTGATTTTGCATGGATGGAAACAAATCACTCCCATGGATAAAAGAGAGATGAAAACTTAACTAATTTTGATGTGTTTTGCTGCTGTAAAATCAACGTGCTTTTGATTTGCTTTGCTATCACCTTGTTTTTTAGTTCTTGGAGTTTGATGCTTTGCAACTTCAAATCACACATTTCTGCAAAGAGATCATTAAATTAGAAGTTTGGAAAGAAGTGGGCAAATTTCCTTTTCTTTTTTTATTACAAAAAGATGCTGGGTTTTTAGCTTATTATGATTAAAGTTGTACTATTTGATTTGACAAATTAATTGGTTAATTAAGTTTTGAATGAGTATTTACTAGTACCCACAGGAACTGCGAGTGAGTGTGTAGTATAGGCTGCTTCATTTATGTACAGTACTTTTGGAAATAGTTGTGGGTGAAAGCTGTCTTCAAGACATAATCATGCTTTATTTGAGAATTCAAAGAAGTTGAATGCGGCGAAAAGAAAGATGATCACAGGTGAGGTGATTGCAATAAATTTTGGACAAGAACCTAAATGCAACATTCATAGAGCTGTTTACTACAAGAATATGGTCTGTCTTGTAACACATGTAAGAGATTGCTAGACAATGCAGCTGGGTTGAAGATAGTATAATCTGTCTTTTTATACAAAACTTCAGTATAAGGAAAAACTGAAAAAAATCCTGTTTGAAGAATGCAAATGTCTCATTAAGATCTCCGTTGGCATTTATATGTGTGCATTACTATATAACCTAGACACTACTGCTAATTTTGAGCAAAGTAGAAGCATTAAATTAGTGGAATGGTATTCAAGCAAAGGAAAAAAAAACAGAATTTAAAAAGAAAGCTGGTTCCCAACTTTTTCGAAGGCAAAGTTATACTCCAAACGGAAACTATTCACCATGCAAATTTCATAACGCAGTTCAGCTGCCCACTCGCATGCACAATTACTTGCGGTGAGCGCATCTGGTCCTGCAGTATCGATTGTAAATGTGTCCCCATAAACCAGAAGCAACCTGGTTTTAATAAATCGCACGCCCCGAATATTGACATTAGTTGGATCTCGATCAAATTAACGTGCATGTGCCTCAGCGCGTCTATATGGCCATAGCGCATATAACTATTTTCATACTCAATTTTGATCTATGATCAGTTTGTACGCTTAATACAGTGTCACAGTACCAGAGTGTCGAACTAAAAATTATGTGACATGATGTCCAAAAAATGTCATCTGATGGAAGAAATGGGTTTTTAACTTTCAACCGACACTTCCTTAATACAGCTGAGCTGATTAACAAATCAAAACAAATGACCTGATTAGTCATTTAAATTCACATCAACATTACCTCAGTTTTCTTTCTTTCAAATTTTTTTATTTGTTTGCTGAAGTACAGTGAAAGATGTGAGCTTTTCTCTGTTTTTCTTATATAATTTACTTTTTATCTGTTTTGGCAACAAGATAAAGAGGTGAACTTGAAAGTCAATTAATTACTGCTACAGTGTAGTGTCATCAAAGAGGAAAGCTGTAAAAACAAAGACACAGAAAACACGGTGAATTCCAGTACTCCCTCTTTTGCACCTCCTCCTCCCCATGCCACACATTCATAACCACTGGAAAAACAAAAGAACAAATAGAACAAACGAAGAAACACAACAGGAGAAGAAGAACAAAGAAAAAGCTCAAAAAACCTTTTTTTTATGGAAAGAGTGGATTTTTACCCTTGTCTGAGACTGTGTGGCATGATATAAATCTTGTACTGTGCTGACAGATGAGATATGAAGCAGGCTTTATCGATAGTTTCTCTTTCTCTCTCTTCACTGACAGAGAAATACCTGCACTCTTCCTCACGCACGCACGCATACTCCAAAGTAGCCTCCTCTCTCATTGCACATCTTCTTTTTAAAAAAACAAAGAGAAAACACAAGCCTCTCATTCATATAAGTAGTAGTGCAGCTCTTTCTCTTCCTTAGCATCTCCAAAATCATACAAACTCTCTTCTTCTTCTTGTTGTTCTCCTTTCTGGAGCTCTTTTGGGTCTCAGGGAGTCGTGTTTGAAATGGCTACGGAGATCTTCAGCCACTTCAACAACAATGAGGTCCAGCTGCCTCCTGGTTTCAGATTCCACCCGACTGATGAAGAGCTCATCACCTACTACCTCATGAAGAAGGTCATTGACTCTGGCTTCACCGGCAGAGCCATTGCTGAGGTCGACCTCAACAAGTGCGAGCCCTGGGAGCTCCCATGTAAGTCCTCTCCTTTGTCACACAAAACTAAAACAAAAGATACATGGTTTTTATAGTTTTTTCAACTGATTTGCAGTGAGGGCGAAGATGGGGGAGAAAGAGTGGTACTTCTTCACGCTTTTGGACAGGAAATACCCGACGGGGCTGCGAACGAACAGGGCGACGGAGTCCGGGTACTGGAAGGCCACCGGGAAAGACAGGGAGATCTACAGCACCAGGACTGGATCACTGGTGGGAATGAAGAAGACTCTGGTCTTCTACAAAGGAAGGGCTCCCAAAGGTGAGAAGAGCAACTGGGTCATGCACGAGTATCGCCTCGAAGGCAAGCTCTCCTACCACTGCCTCTCCAGGTCCTCCAAGGTAATGCAATAGCTCTTTTACTTGAGGAAAACACTCCCATTCCATATTGTTAGTCCTATTTGGTCCAAATCGGACTATTTATGTATATCATAAAGTGTAAAAATGAAAAAAAAATGCTGTGAGTTCTTAAGTGTTCATTAATAATCTTATGTTTTTGCTGCCATTCTGCACCGGGGCATTAAAAAGATGGGTTCTTTTTGTTAAAAAGAGAGCTAGATAGTGATAATCTGGTGCAAGATTGTTTTACATGAGGCCTGTTTTATTGAGCAGCAGCTTTTAGGACTGGATTGTCTTGTTTCATGCATGATCAATGCTTACTAAATTCTGCAATGTTGCATCAGAACTTCTGTTTCAGGCTCTTCTGCAATTTCTACTTGTTTAAATGACACTCTGAAAAAGCTTTACTTTCCTCTTTGCTCCTTGTTAAAGTTGTCCGTTGAGCTGAAGCTTGGTTCTGAAGGGACATTGAGTTGTTGCATGTCATGTCCATTCATTTAGTAATAGTGTTATGAGTTTACAACATCACGTCTAATACAGAAGATTGACATGAACACCAACGTACATGATCGTTTGGCTTTTCAGTCATTGTTCATGATGCATGATTCTGTTCATGAATCTGAAACGCCAACATACATGATTGTTTGGCTTTTCAGTCATTGTTCATGATGCATGGTTCTGTTCATGAATCTGATCTTGAGCTTTGTCTTTTTACGTAGGACGAGTGGGTGGTCTGCAGGGTCTTCCAGAAGAGCACCGGCGGAGGAAGCAGCGGGAAGAAGGGCCGTGTTGTGATGGACGTGGGCTCCCCTTCCTCCACCTCCCTTCCGCCTCTTCTGGACTTCCCCGCCTTCGGTGGCGCCAGCGTCGGCATGACCGACCGAGAGATCTGCTGCTCCTACGAGGTCGAAACAGCACGGGAGCACGTGCCCTGCTTCTCCACCATGATCGGCTTCGGCCAACCACCTCCGCCGGCGCCGCAGCATCCGCTGACCACCGGCACCTCAGCCGCGCCATTCGGCCTCAGCCTCGGCTTCCCCGGCCTGGGGCCGCTGCAGGAGAGCCTCAATATGCCTTTCTTCTTCCCGGCTCCTTCGTCCGAGCACGGCGGCGGCAATGCGGGTGGCGGGCCGGCGGGGGGATGGGCGGCGGAGGACCAGAAGCTGGACCGGGTCCGCATGATGATGGGCCACACCGAGCTGGACTGCATGTGGACCTTCTGAAGATGAGCAAAATGACCGGAGCACCCTCGTCTTGCGTAGCTTTTTTCCTTTTAGGGAACTGTCTGACTGGTGTATGACCTGAAGTGACATGATGTTTTTTTTTGTCAGTGTTTTGTCGTGTTCTGATCGTGTTAAGTTCATGGCAAGACTATTATAATACTTAACAGCTATTATGACCGCTAAGTCGTTGTAGTATAGTGGTGAGTATTCCCGCCTGTCACGCGGGTGACCCGGGTTCGATCCCCGGCAACGGCGTTTTTTTTTTCTTCTTTACTTTGCCCTCAGACCTGACCAGGCGCTCATGCTTTGCAAATTTTATGCGACTGTGGATACTCTATATTGGCTAAGGTCAATAATATAGAGATAATCATATTCAGACAGATGATGCTAATTGCTAAGTTTGTGTCTATACCTTTACTATATGGTCTAAGGTCAGTGAAACTATCACATCTATACCTTTATGTGTGAGTGTAGTTTGAGCTCCTGTTACAACATAATTTATACCTTTATATTGGCTAAGGTCTGTAAGATGGAGATCAGCTTATGCAAACTGATGGTGCTAATTATAAGGTCATGAGGTAAAGAGAAGCATACTCTTATCATAGACATGGTATCAGTCAAGAAATTTGAGCCATTATCTCAGACCTCCCCGACCGTGGAAGCCAAAGATAAACAGGAATTTCTTATTATCACAAATTGTAGCCCGGTTGATTCTACCATGGAGGCTCAAAATAGATAAGACCTATAGGGGGAAAAAATGATTGTCACCGGCTGAGTCGACTACCATGGAGGCCAAAGCTAGATGAGTTCCTTTCGATTCCACACTAATTGTCTCATTGAAAAAAAAGCTTTTCCCATTGATGGTCACATTTCATAAATCATTCTCATATCATTTGAAAAAAAACAGTCGTATTATCCTTCTCAAAGCAATTAGTGGATGTAATAAAAGGAGAGAGTTGATTCCTGATTACAAGTATTCTCAAATATCACAGTTTTTCAAATAGGGACAATCAAAGTGGGACGGATGGAATAAGACTTTTCAGCACTCAAGAGTTAACTCAGTAACAACCATTCCCATGTACAAACTAAGATCGTCTGGTATTGCTACTAGTGAATCATTTTACAATACTTGATCCTTCTAAACATTCTGGCTTACAGATGCATCCAATATGAGAGTATGTAGGAGGGAAGGTGAAGCATGGGCCCCGGTGCCATGCACAGACATGGCCAAGCACGCGTGCACTTGAACTTCAAACTGATGGTGATGGTGGGACTGCCGGGGTTTTGCTACACATTCTTACAATGGCAAGGGACAGGATCACAGGAGAGCTCAGAAGCACAGAAGATGAGTATGGAGATTTTCTGATAGAAGAAGCTATGATTGCACTATGTGGGCCTGTGACAGTGGGACTACCTCAGTGTGGGGCCCATGTTGGTACTCTAGTTTACAGCATGCATCCATCATTTGGGTGGACATCATTTCACTGGTTTTTCTGTTTCACTTGGATGATGTTGTTCTTTATTGGCCGGGGAATTTATATAAAAAATCATGAAAAATTTTTTTTTTACCAAAATGTGGCACTGTAGCAAATATTTACCGAAATGGTGTTCTGACAAGCCACGCAGGCGCCAGCGCTGGCGCCTGCATGGCCTTTTTTTTTTAAAATTAACCCAAGGGTTGAGAAGAAAGACGTCGGTTCGAGGCGTCAGTTCAACCGACGCCTTTTACTACCTTAACGAAATAAATTCTTTATAACAGAAAGGCGTCGGTTGAACCGGCGCCTTTCTCTTATAACATAAAGGCGTCGGTTCAACCGATGCCTTCCTTTATGAAGGACGGAAAGGCGTCGGTTGAACCGACGCCTTCCTTTATAACGGATTCGTATATAGCCCGCGCGGGCTCGGTCTCCTCCCCACCGATCCCTAACGCCGCCGCCGTTGTTGCCTCCTCTTGCTCTCCGCCGCCGCCACCGCCGTTGGTCGCCGTCGCCATCGTTCTCCTCCCCTCGCTCGCCTCGGCCTCCGTCGTTCTCCTCCCCTCTCTCGCCGCCGCTGCCGTTCTTGCCCCACCGACGCCGCCGCCGCTGCCGTTCTCGCCCCACCGACGCCGCCGCCGCCGTCGCGTCGTTCTCCTCCCCTCGCTCGCCTCGGCCTCCGTCGTTCTCCTCCCCTCTCTCGCCGCCGCCACCGTTCTTGCCCCACCGACGCCGCCGCCGTCGCCGTTCTCGCCCCACCGACGCCGCCGTCGCCGCCGTTCTATCCACCGACGCCTCGGCCAGTCGTCACCCTGCCTCGCCACTGTCTCGTCGCTCCGTCTCACCGGTAATATACGTTTAATATCCGTTTAAAATACATATGATTGTATTGATTTAACTTTTGTATGGTTTGAAAATAATTAGCTAGTGTTTGTTAATTATTTTGTGAGAAAAGATGGCGGGAGAAATGGTTCCGTTTGTGTTAATGTATGGTGGTAGAATTGATAGAGGTGAATACGAAGGCGGTGAAAGCGTAGGATTATTGATTAATAAGCCAAGTACTTACGATGAACTAGAGATGCAAGTGGTCAATAAATTGGGATGGGATCAAAGATTGTGGAAAATTCGTATGAAGTACAAGATGCCTGTTTTGGGAACAAGGACTACCGTAATACCAATTGATGATGATAATTCTATGCATGTCATGCTCCATTTTGCGCCTCGTGTGTTTAGCTTCGAGCTATTTATAGAAAAAGAGGCACGCATGCCTAGGTTTGCAAATGACGGCGAAGGCAGAAGTAGGAGTGCTCGCAGAAATAGGTCGAGTGAAAATTCTAGAGGAAGGCGTGTGGAAGATAATGAAGAAGATGATTTGTCTATATCACTAGCGTGCAACGAACCTCAACTTTCGCCGAGTTGGAGGTAAGTTTATTTACAAAATGTAGTTTGACCATTCAACTTACGATTAAGTGAATTGTTTATTTATGATATAAGTTTTGTTTTGAATAATTTAGGCACACATCTCAAGCTCATGAAGCGATGAATCTTGGCATGGCACGAGGTGGTGAATGGTTTGACACACAAACATCATTTCGTAACCCCTATACTTACCCTGGTTCAAGTGGTTGGCAAGAGGGAAATATTAATGAGGAAGAGGATGAGGAAAATGATGAGTGGGTGCCTAATTCACCTGAGGTTAATGTTGAAGATGTACAAGGAGAGGATAGTGTGCAAGAGATGGTTCAAAATGAGGGAGATGATTTGGTGGATATCGCAATTGCTACGGATAACTTGGATGATTTTGAGGAGGAATTGCCTTACGAGGAGGAGCCCACGTGGACGGTTTGAGAAGGCGTTTTGGGCATTTGGGCCATGTATCGAGGGTTTTAAACATTGTCTCCCCGTCATAAGTGTTGATGCTACTTTCCTATCTGGTAAGTATGGAGGAGCTCTTTTGGCGGCGACTGCAAACGACGGGCACAAGGGTTTGTTCCCTCTTGCATTTGCCCTTGTTTCGGGTGAGGATTATCCTAACTGGAGATGGTTTTTACGTATGTTGAAGGAGCATGTTATCCTTGATAGGATATATATCACTATCATATCCGATCGACATAAAGGGTTGCAAAAGGCTGTGCCAGAGGTGTTTCCACAGCCGCATTTTTGTCACCGATATTGTATCCGACACATCAAGGCAAATTTTCATAAGAAGTTTAAAAATGATGTATTGACGAGGTTGATAGGGGAAGCTGCATATGTGCTTACTGTAGACGAGTTTGATGAAAAGATGAAACTTATCGGTGCAGAAAGTCAAGAGGCAAAATGGCTACTCAGTGAGGAAGGTGGATTATCACCTCAATTGTGGGCGCTTGCTCATGATGGTTTTAGAAGATTTGGAATGACCACAACAATTATGGCTGAAAGTCTAAATAGCGTGTTGAAGGGGGCTCGATCATTACCTGTGCAAGCCTTAGTGTCGGCCACATTCTACAGGATTGTCAAATTCTTTGTGAAGTGACATTCGGCCGGGTTGGCTATGACAACCCCATACACCCCTACTATTGAATTGAAGATTAAAGAACAAACGCGCCTGATTGGCAGCATGTGGGCTGACCAAATCAATTCTCACTTGTATGAAGTGAAAACAATGCGTGGTATAAAATATGCTGTGGATGTAAGCGATCATACATGTTCTTGCAATTACCCTCAAGTGTACAAACACCCATGTCGTCATCTAATTGTTGTCCAATCGAGGCGAAGAAGACCCATCGGCGATTTAGTTGGATATTGGTATACATCTGATGCATATAGAAAGGTATATGCAGCCGAATTCTATCAACCTCCAGATCGACAATCTTGGGAGGAAAAGTCACCTGAGTATGTGGTGAAGCCCCCAAGGGTAACACGAAAACCCGGTCGTCCACGCAGTAGGAGAATACATAATGCGATGGATAGTGCGGGCATGAGAGCAGATGGTCGAGCTCACTACCATTGTGGAAATTGCAACCAAGTTGGTCATAACAGGCGTCATTGCCAAAACACACCTTCTGCTGATTGGTACTTGCATACAATGATCTTAATATGTAACTTAACTTGTTTTACACATTCTTTGAAGTTATGATTAATTGTTCGTTTCTTTGTAGATATTATGGATCCAGGACCGATTGATCCCGCCGTCCTTACAGAGCAGAGCACGCACAGATCTGATGGCATCTGGAGGGGAGAGGTATGTGCATAATCATTATCTCCTTAGTTTTAGATATTACATATATTTAACAATTTTCCATCCATGTAAATTGTATAGGATCCCGGGTGCATTGAATGCACCGAGCACTGGCAAAATGTGCGTCATTGGCTAGTTGATGCGTGCATTTTGCCGTACATTGAGATGGCTGGATTTGAGCACTTCATATGATTACAGTACATCAGGATTGATAGGGCTCTCATCACCGCCCTAGTTGAGAGATGGCGGAGGGAGACACAGACATTTCACTTGCATTTGGGGGAGATGATGATCACATTACAGGATGTTGTAGTACTTCTCGGACTCCGAGTTGATGGCATTGCTGTGTGTTGCTCGACTGTGGGAATTGATTGGAATGAAGTGTACTTGCACCTTCTTGAACGGGTACCTCCACGCGAATCATTGAAAGGACGAACTAGGGTCAGTTTATTGTGGTTGAGAGAGCAGTTCAGTCCGCTACCGGAGGATGCCACCGAAATTGAGATCGAGCAACATGCAAGGGCGTATTTACTCTATTTACTTGGTAGCACTATATTTGCCGATAGCAGCAGCAGTCATGTACACCCCATGTATCTCCTCTTGTTAGAGGATTTGTACAGTGTGGGACAGTATGCATGGGGCAGTGCCACCCTCGCTTACCTGTACAGAGAGTTGGGAAAAGCTTGTCAATCAAGCACATCAAGGATTTCCGGGTGCGTCACCCTTGTCCAGGTAAACCATCAATTATCTTTGACTAGTATATTTTTCATAAGTATAACATTTGATTCATGTTGGGTGTGTATGTGGCAAACAGTTATGGTTTTGGGAGAGATTGCATGTCGGTCGTCCAAACATTAGGAGCACTCCACTAGATGGTTTATCACCGTTAGGAGTTCGGTATGTGTTATTTATTAAAGGTATTTGATGATGTTATATTTTAGATAATTTATTCCTCATCCTCGTTATGTTAGGTGGAATGCGAAGAAGACAAAAACTGTGAATCCTCACAGTGTCTTGGCGTTGTATAGATCGGAATTGGACTATCAACGATCCGGCCAGGTATTACTCCTTTATATTGCATGCGTTATGAATATGACAAATGTACATTTCACCAAAAAGTAAAGTATCATATTCATATGTTGTGTAGGTAATATGGCAACCATATCATGATGATGTGTTAGCACAATTACCTGGAATTTGTACGGATGGCGCGCATGTGTGGCTATCTAGGATGCCGCTTATATGTGTGGACATCGTCGAGATGCATGTTCCGGATCGGGTCATGTTACAATTTGGATTAGAACAAGTTTTCCCCCCTCTTCTGGTTGAGTTCATTGAACGAGTATCGTGCCGAGGCCGAGGTAGTTTTGATTGGAGGTCGCATCATGCGGCCTACATTACTAGATGGGACGACCGGACGATCACTCTCGTTCAAGGGGAGCCTGCTATGACTGAGCGAGATGCATACATGAGATGGTATTTGAGCATCACTAGGAGACTTATAATGCCACCCATGCATGAGCCGGAGATGTTATATCAACCAAGAGGCGACACTGAGCGGGCGTTGGTGAGTATCATTAACTTCATATTTGATTTTATTCACTAGTGTTTTGTAATGAGTAGATAACATACCTGTGTTTTTCTTTCTAGCTTACTCTTGCACGACAGACATTTGATCAGACGGAGGGAGCTTTGGTGGACCGATCATATGAGAGCTTGCTAGCGGCCTGTCAGACGCTACACGATCGCTCTGGACATGTTCTTGCGAGTTTGCCATTGCTTCGACCAGTTGTTACTGAGATTCCAGGATTGGAGGTTGTTCCAGAACCCGACATTCTGACATCATCAGCTGACACGAGAAGTTTTACCCCATCACCTATTGTTCCAGATGCCCCGTTGGAGCAAGTTGAGAGGCCTCTTTCTTCGAAAGTATATACTCGGCGACAGCGTGCACTTCGTGCTCAACGTCAGGCAACTTCGTCTTCAGATGCTTTACCTGACATTGAGCCTGAGGATATTCCAGTTCGAGAACGAGGACGGGGTAGGAATAGGTTGAGGAGAATTGAATAAACACTTCTTGTAATTTTATAAATACATTTGTAATAGTTTGATGTGGTTTAATATATTTTGTATATATTTTGTGTCATGTCTGTTGTATTATCAGAAAAAATTTATCTTGTTATCATGTTGTGATGTTGTATTGTCAGGTTGTGATGTGTGTGTATTATTAGGTTGTGAAAAATTGTAGATTTCGTCCAAAGGATAAAGTGATTTGAATTAAGTGTCGAAAAGGCGTCAGTTCAACCGACGCCTTTCAAAAAAAACTTAATTTTGAATAAGTGTCGAAAAGGCGTCGGTTGAACCGACGCCTTTCTTTTATCTGTAATAAGAGAAAGTCGGTTCAACCGACGCCTTTCGGGCCGGTTAAAAAAAAAAGGCCACGCAGGCGCGCCTGCGTGGCTTGTCAGAACACCATTTCGGTAAATATTTGCTACAGTGCCACATTTTAGTAAAAAAAATTTTTTTCATGATTTTTTATATAAATTTCCCTTATTGGCCTCTACCCAATACGGATGTTTGAGACGAGTTGTATGATTGTATCAAAACTTATCCTTTTAGTTTAGGAAAATGTTTTTGGTGACCCATTTTCGATACCAGATTAAAGGACCAAGCTGGTATTGAAAATGGGTCACGCTAGATGGACTCTTTAGTTTAAATGCGTTTCAATTACGTGTGAACTAATAATAGGTGTAGGGCATGTCGGATTTTCAAGGACACATGATTTTATACCATATGGTCTTTACTTTGCCAAGCAAACTTAAGTAGAAATCAATAATGAGTTGGAAGACTTCATTCCTGAATCTTAGATTCTTTATTTTCGGATTCTAAAGCCTCGAGATATATGATTAAAGACTAATCAATAATGATGATGATAACAAGAATGATATATAAGCAAATTTTAGATCAATTAAAAAGCCATTCGGTTCAAACAGGGGAATCTTGGTCAGGTCGGAGTTTGTCAACTTGTCCAAGTTGACAATGAAATAGACCAAATTTTTTTTTCTATTTGCAAAAAACCTATGTAAATTGCTAGGATTTCATCTAAACCAAAATGGCAATTCAAGGTATTACAAAATGGGTAATGATATTACTACACTTTTCTACTCCATTTTCCTACGCTTTCATGCTGGCACAAAAGTTGATTGGCACGTCAACCCATGAACCCACATAAGTGGAGTAGGAAAACGGACTAGAAAAGTGTACTAATATCATTACCATTAAAATCTCCATGATTGACTCGGTCTACACCAATACTGCATTTACGAAGTGTTCTTGCTTGCAGCTGTTTGGATAAAGAATCATGGAGTATTGCATAAATAGGGATTAATCCGCATCTGATATACCCTAATTCTCCCTAAACAGCTATTGACATAGCATTTACCTGTTCTCTTAGAATCTTAAGAATTCTGCACCTGTGAATTTCTTTGAATGTAGGTAAGAATTTAGTTAAGCTTAGAAGTCCTGGATTCGTAGACATATCTGGATCTGTCTGTTCAAACAAAGAAAGTTTAAGTTTCTCAAAAAGGAAAAGGAAACCTTTGATTTGCCTAAACAAACAAGATTCAAGGCCCAAGTTTTCTCTGAATCCTGCCCTGAATTCATCTCCTAATGATACCAGAAATCTCAGGGCTTGATAAAGGTTCCTAAATTTCCTTAATTGGCATAGAGGAAATCAGTCTTTAAGTTCAAGGACATGGAGCAATGGTTTTAATAGGACGGATAGAGTAGAGGGCAGAAAATCTTAATTGTATCGTTCACATGGTTCATGTATCAAAAGAAACCACAGTAAATCCAGAATGATTTATTGTATCTCATACTCAAAGTGATAGTGCAAAGAACATATGAAAACAGTCAAACACACTACCAAGCTTCAAGCAGATTCTAAATCTGTAGACCATTGTCATCAACTCACTGTAAACCATCCCGTTCATCAGATGTAACCTTCATGAGATGGAAGTATGAAGTGCAAAAAATTGAGAGACAATTTCTAGCTATTTATTGACAAGCTAATCCACGGAGAAGGAAGATCAAATAGCCTTGCTGCTCCTTTCAGAAGGGTAATGGTATTACTACTCCACTTCTCTACTCCATTTCCTTACTCCGCTTTTGCGGCGCTAACCCACAACATGAACAAGATGTCCTAAAAAAAACAGTCCCTTGCGTAAACTAACCCCCGTATCCTTCACCATGTTCTTCTTCCCTCCCTGGCATCCCTAAGCTGCTAGCACCTCTTCTCTGCCTCACGTCCGCCCTGGTGGTTGTCCAACCCTTACGTCCACACCTCCACCACTACTAGATCTTGTCCTCTCTATCCCAACCAGAATATCGCCCAAGAATCTCCTTCTCTCCTCTACTTGCGACCCAACATGACGTTGTCTATCTATCCGCTTCATGTTTATTGGCCGAACTGTACTCTCATAGACTGAATCTCGACAATAGGAAAGAGAAAGGTATATATCTTGGAAACTTTGTTTTGATTTTTATGTTGAGTTTTGTGTGATAATAGTGTGTATATAAATTTAAAAAATTTCTGCTTTTGTGCACCATTGCATGATTCAGTGTCACTTCCATTGTATTAGATCAAGCTTATTGTTTTTTTTCCCTCAAATTGCAGTGTCAGTATTGAATTTTCGCAATGTACATAGTTTCACTTCCATTTGCAATGTTTTTTTTTATTTGTGTAAGGATTAATAAATTCAAGCTGTAATGTTGAAGTGTGCTCTATATTTTTTTATTTTGGCAATGTGTTCTTTATAGCTCATAGACTCGCATTTATAGCTAGTAGACTTGCAATGAGACTAATATAACACTATCTCAATTCATGGCAATGCTGGAGATTTGAGTCGGGAGGTCATTCAAATGTTGGGTTTGTAGAGAGAGACATTCGGAATTATCATGCACTATGTAGAGAGGCCAATAATAATACTGATGCTCATGATTTATTGGCTCATTTTGAGGAATTACGAGAAATGAATGACTCATTTTATTATGCTTATGAAGTGGATGAAGATGACAAGTTGATTTGTTGTTTTTGGGGAAAAAGGACCGCTAGGCGAGATTATCATTTATTTAGAGATGTTGTTTTTGACACAACATATGAGACTAATCAATATTGCTTCATTTTTGCTCTATTCACTAGAGTAAATTACTATAAGCAATCAATTAGCTTTGGGTGTGGCTTTATGAGAGATGAGACAATTGAATCTTTTGAATGGTTGTTTAAAAAATTCTTAGAATCTATGTCTGGTAAACATCCAAAAGCGATTGCTACAGATCAAGATGCAACCATGGGAGTTGCTATTGAGAGGGTCTTCATAGAAACACATCATCAATTCTGCATGTGGCACTTATTAAAAAAAGAATCAGATAAGTTAGGGTCCATTGCCAAGAAGGAATCATTTACTCAACCATTTCATTCTTGTATTTTAGGATCATATACAATCGAGGAATTCAAAGAACAATGGAAGAGGATCATGGCTGAAAATTACTTGATAATGATTGGAGAGCAATGGGCTCCAGTTTTCTTCAAAAATGTTTTTTTGGCTGGTATTAGGACCACTCAGCGCAATGAAAGTGTTAATGCTTTTATAGATAAATATGTGTGTAAGAAGAATACTTCAATTGAATTATTAGAGAGCACACATTGTCTTTCAGTTTTGAAACAGAATGATGGACCTTCAATTTTGTATGACATCAAGATGGCTAGTGGTAAGACTCTCATAAGAGAGGTCGAGTTTTATGCCTCTCAAGGATTTGTATGGTGCACTTGTATGATGTTTGAGTTGGAGGGGGTCCGTTGTAGGCACATATTATATGTTCTAAGAAACAATGGGACTGATACTTTAACAAGAGATTTGGTTCTAAAGAGATGGACTATGTCCCTAACAAAAGAAGTTGTCTATGATAGTCATGGGTGATCATGAACACATTCCTAAAATATTGGATAAAAGAGATAGGCTTTATTCTATTATGTCTCAGTGTGTGAAGAAAGCATGTTTGTCGAGTGATGAATCATTATTAGGTTTGGAGGAAATGGTCACTAACATGTTAAAGCTCATAGAAGAGAATACCCCAAAAGGAAATGTTCGAGAATTTCGTGACATGTCTACAATGCCTACATTGATCAAGGTTCACAACCCTAACATTTCAAAAGCAAAAGGTTCGGGAAAGCGGCAGAAAAGTGCAAAAGATTTAGCCATTGAAGAAGCTGTTAAAGGTGGAACGTTATGTCAGGGTTGTAACCTACAGGGACAAGGCCATGATATTCGCAATTGTCCCGCGAGGAAGGCAATGAGGTAAAACCCCTGAAACTTATCCATACATGAGTTATGTATAGGTCATTTTGATATTACTTACTTGTTTTTACATACAGGGAAGACTGAGTGATTCAATCAGCATCAACATCATATTCTGTATTAGAGACTACATGACAACATTTATTAACCAATTTTTTGCCTACCACATTTTTTTGTGATCGTCTTTAAAACTTGACTTTTGACTAGTTTTCTACCTTGAGCTTTTTTTGTATTACAAATTGTCAAAAACGTTTGAAACAAGTTTTCTATGACATGTCCTTCATGTTTCCTGAATAGAGAAGATATTTGTCTATTGCTTAATGTGTTAGATGTGCATGGAGGAGCTAGGTTTTAGTTAGGAGACTTGATGCTTGGAACAAGTTCAGATTTGTGAATTTAAGATTCCAATGTAAACATTTATGACTAGTAGATAGTTTGTCTAATTTTCAAACAGATATGTATCTAATTTTGTAGTTCAAACATATAAACGTACAGGGCCTGCTGCAAAGAAAGCCTGCCTTGATACATATAAACAGATACGTATTTATGACTAATATATAATTTGCACTAATTTTCAAACAGATATGCATTTAGTTATATAGTGCAGATTTTACAATTAAGATCTCCAAAGCTTAGTTCAAATTAAAAGGTTTTTAACAATCTATAATATGCAAAAAGTAATAGGAAAAAAAAAGATCCACAATCAGATTTAAAAGACAAGCTGAGCACGAAAGTAAAGACACCATCTGTATAATGTGTTTGCTATGCAGTCGTATAAGCTTGCATGTGATGTTGATGGTTTTCAAGATCTTGATGGCTTCGAACCACCACATTCTCAAGGGTTCACCTACCTCGAGTGCTCTTATTGAGCTAAAGATCCACCATTAAGGACTAAATTTTGAAAATTTAGTTGCGTTTGCTTCAAAGCCATAAAAACACATTATTATAGGCAAAACGGCATGGGAGATGGTAAAACTGGAATTGTTTGGCAAGGGAGATATGACACAAATCAAGTTGACAACCATCAAATTAAAAAGTTGGACAACAACATAAACTATTAAATGTTTGTCCAAGAGGGAGTCACAATATGATAGAATTATTAACTGGGGATCATTGTAAAAGCAGTAAAGTCAAAGAGCATATTGCCAAATCAGGAAAAAGAAACGAGCACACTTTAACATTGCAACTTGATATCTTTTAAGCCTTACACAAATAGATCAAGAATGGTGGTAAACATCACAAATCCCATCAAAGTATCGATCTATAGTTAAAAACTATCACAAGTTGATTCACTTTAGAATAATAAAATTATGCAACAATTACGAGAACAGGATAAACTTACCTAAATCCCTGCTAAATTTTTTCTCAAACAGTTAGAATGCAACTCCCTGTAAGGTTGTAAGCCTCCTGCAAGTTGAAGTTTTCGCTTTCCATTGATGTCCCCCATTATGAGGTCGAGAAAACCTTGAATCCAGTTATGGTGAGGTGAATAGGAGGGAAGGATTGGGCACCCCGAGGTGAGGTGGATAGATAGACAACGTCATGTTGGGTCTCAAGTAGAGGAGAGAGGGAGATTCTGGGGTTGATATTCTGGTTCGGATGGAGAGGGCAAGAGGATATGTAGCAGTGGAGGCATGGACGCAAGGGTCCTTTCAATCAGATACATTGACACCAAGAGTGATGGAGTTGGTAGTGGGTAATGGATGAAGATGATGGCCGTTATATCTATTATGTTGGGAATTCATTGTGTAATGTTTGAATTACCCCTTGTGTCTGTATTAGGTTGTAGATAGACAGTTGATCGTTTAATATTTAAACTCTTGCAAGTGCACAAGGCAATTATATTACAGTGAGTATTAAAGGATTGTCGAACCTCAGGGACGGATGAATAATTTTACCAAACTCAAAGAGAAAGAAAAATTGCTGTTTTAGTTTAATATAAGAAAAACAATAAATTCCAGCTACTTAAAATGAATTGAACTAATATAGAAAATTGTTAAGACTTCGAATCCACCACATAATAAACCAGTTTATTGTCTCTCTCCCTCTTTTGTATAAATTCCTAATTGGCTAGCATATTCCTCTCGGACATATATTTGTCAATTCAATATAGCTTGCTCTCCTCTCGGACGTAACACATAAATCAATTAAAACATGGAACTGCGATCTATCTCTCTCGAGCATAAATTAATGAAACCTTATTCTTTTATAACACCTTAGTCTACTCATGTTCCTCTCGAACACGCAAGTATTCATCGAATTAAAATTTATAAGAATCACTCGCTTCTCTCGAGCACAAAGAATAACTCTCAAATAAATTAATAGTGATTATATAATAAGATCCATAAACCAACTAAGATAAAAGGTAAAATTAAAGTTGAGAGAAAGAAACGATACAACCAATCTAATTGGGTTTCATCTACGCATTGGAAAGAAGTCTAGCCTTGTATTAGAAGAAAAATAAGCATCATATTTTTTATCATCATCTTCTTCTTCTTTCCTTTACTCTAGCCTCCAAGGTCTCCAAAAGAACTTAAAACTCTATTCTCTAATGCCCAATACGCTCTCCCTTGAGGCATATATATATAGGGGTGAAGGAAAACCATAAAATCCCCTTCCAAATCTGAGTCAAAATAGGCCTTATTTGAGTTTTGCGCATACGGTGATCGATCGGCACTGTTCACCGATTGATCGATTACTGT
This sequence comes from Houttuynia cordata, assembly GCA_039654745.1. Taxonomy (NCBI): domain Eukaryota; kingdom Viridiplantae; phylum Streptophyta; class Magnoliopsida; order Piperales; family Saururaceae; genus Houttuynia; species Houttuynia cordata. Next base: position 13,787,813 of record CM077506.1, read on the forward strand.
TCATGTTGATACGATCGATCGAATGGTGACCATTGATAGCAAAAATTTCATTTTTTTTAGGCGATCGATCGGCTCATTTGGCCGATCGATTGGTTACTATTTATTTATACATGACAATCTTCCAATGGTCATAACTTTTCTCTTCAAACTCCAAATTGTGAGCGATCAGTGGCGTTGGAAAGTTGACTTCTTGAAATTTAACATGAAACTTGAATTAGTAAAATCAGAGATATACACATGAAGTTATGAAGATTCAACCATTTGAGTCACGTTTTCACCACATTTGTAGCTTACACTTGTTTTTCCTACAAAAACCAAAAACTACATTAAAACATCACTAAATATAATCAAAATACTAAGATAAACATAAATTTTAGAGCTACAAAAATGCATAATTCAAGTATAGATCAACAGTAAGGGTAAATGTGTCTTTCTAAAATGTTTTTAGTATAAATAGAGGAGGAATGATCGGGTAGAGTTAGCTTTGAGATTTCTGTCATTCTGGATTCGAAGCTATGTTCTTGAGGTGGACTCCTCAAGCTATTGGTGTATCCAGCCTTTCAGCCATAGCCTGTGGATGTAGGTTTCCTTATTTTCTTTTGATTTTTTAAAATCTTTTACAGCAGTGTACTGTTTCATTCAAATTCAATTCAATACAAATACATTTGTTGTACAAGTTGTCTCTATTGTGTTCGTTGAATTGACTGCACCAATAGTGCTGCATCAAAGAGCATCGATTAACCACCAAGGCGGACATCAGGCGAAGAAGAGGTGCTACTAGCTTAGGGATGCCGGGGAGGGAAGAAGAATGTGGTGAAGGAGGTGGGGGTTAGTTTAGGAATAAAATAAAAAAGAGTTAAAAAGAACTTGATTGACTAATGAAGCGCGCATTTTTGGGTCGTGAGGTCATAAACCAACGGATCATAGATGAGCTGCTGCTTAGATGAGAACAATCTCTAAACTAATCTCATTAAACGGATCATTGGATTCCATCCCACAGTGGGTAGGTGAGTCTGACCCATCTCTCACCCTTGTATCCATCTGACGGCTATGACTTGAACTAGCCTCATATAAGCCAAGTGAGAGCGATCTCATTAAAATTTTTCCTAGGGCATGATATATATATATCATGCCCTAAAATTCTCGGCTTCATTAGAATGAAAAGTTGTTGAGATGATGAATATATAAAGAAGCCAGAAGTTTTAGGATGCGACTGAAATACAACCATCATAAAAAGACGCATAATTGAAATAACATAACCTGAGAATGAAACACTAAAATAAAGATTATGTTCTAATGAGAATCCAGTAACTTAAAAGTTTGGCCCACATGCCAATATTAATACAAGTTCCAAACTAAAACTTAAAGTAAAATCATAGTTCTTCTATTGCATGCTTCAAGTTCCTTCACTTCTTGCAACTTTTCCACGCTTAATCCATATATATACCTGCATCGCAGGATGCATGAGTATTATGAAGAAATACCCAGTAGGATTCAAAAACCACAACAGAATAGGGATACTCAAGACATGATAAAGAATATGATCAATATAATAAGAACTGAATCATCAACAATTCCAGAATTGGAAACATCAAGCTTTCATCAAATGAGAAATATCAATATTGATATATACAAAATATATACATTTTTATATGTATTTTTACCTATATGTTAGTCATAATTTTTAGTTAAAATAATGATAAATATTGGTTATTAGTATTATGTTGGTAATTGGGAACTTTATAAATAATTGTGATTAATTATTTTATTTAGATGCATTAATTGGATTTAATAGAGTTATATTTTATTATGCGTCTAAATTGAGTTTAATTTGATTTTATCATGCCCCAAAATCTCCCACCTCAATCGGAGTGCGGAAGTGTTCGTAAATATCATCTGTGGTGAGGTAGGAACTATGGGACGTGACTTCGGATAATCGAATCAACCGGCTAATTACATCATCTCAAAAGGTTGTGTAATCGCCAATACCAGGATCACTCAAGAACGTGGGAACTCATCGTCAAATCTCAAAATAAAACATTGTAAATGTATTAAATGAAACCTACTTAGTCTTTATTACATCAAATATCATAAATTGTCAACCAAAAGAAATCCTAAAAGCAATGGCACACAACAACTAGAAAATATCAAAATAAGCCAATAACTGAAAATTCTCTAATCATCTTCACGCATCTGCGTCACCTTCCTGTCTTGCAATCGTCCTAAGTTAATGCTCTTTCATGCCTGCATCAGAGGATGCATGAGTATTCCGTAGAAATACCCAGTAGGATGTAAAATCCACCGTAGACACAATAAATAACGTGAAGAAAAGTTTACTCAATAGAAACAGGAACATATATAATATCTGAAGGACTGATCACAAGGTTTACTTCACCTGAACAGAAAGGTTAGTCAACAATACACCCAACTCGCAAGTATAGGGAAAGAATAACAATAAGACTTCAAACAATCACATGTGTAAGGAGAGAATAATAATTTTATCGAAGGCTTCAGGCATCTATAGTGCGAGGAGTTACAATTTCTGCTCGCTGAACTTACCACTCGTAAGTTACTTAATAATCATACCAAAACCACCATAGGAGTTCTCTCTTTGGAACTCTGCCACACGTCTAGGATGCTCGCCCCACCAGTGCTTACGAACACGATGGGCGGAGACTGAGGACCTTCCGTAATGTCAACAGTCTAACGTACGTATAGTGCCTCCCTTCGGGCATAAATAATAGGAGACCTCTCGAGATCTAGCAATGGATTTAATGAGCATACTAGGAATCCACTTCGGAGAGATCCTCGCAAGATTGACCTCATGCTCCTTATATGAGACGATCTCATGTAAACCGTCCTATATATATAAAGAGAACGGTTTGCATGAGATCATTCTTATCCAAGGATGGGCATCAAATTAGTGGGTGGGTGAGTGTCAAATCAGAGGGTAGGTGAGTTCTTTGTAGTTGTTTGTAGCTGTTAGATCAAGATCCAACAACTACGAACTGAATTGGCCTTATATAAGCTAAATAAGAGCAATCTCATTTAAACTTTTCCTATATATATATATATATAGAGAGAGAGAGAGAGAGAGAGTTCAATTTATATGAGATTTGCATGAGCTAAGTAATCCTGAGCAGTCGGATTTCATCTTGACGGTTGTATCAAATCACTGGGTTGGTGTGTGAATCGTCACCCCTGCCTTAGAGCCGCAGATCAAGTCCAATGGCTCAAGTTTACTTTGGCTCATTCAAGTCACCTGCCATCATATATCGATTTAATGGTGGGTGTCAAATCAGTGGGTAGGTGAGAGTATCACCTAGAGTCAAACGATCAAGATCTAATGGTTCAAGATTACTCTTGCTGATGCAAGCAGCATGAGACTAGTCTCATTTAAATTTCTCATATATATATATAGAGAACGGTTTACATGAGATCGTTCTCATATAAAGAGCATAAGGCCAATTGTTTAGGTCGTCGGATTCTGATCTGAGGGTGGATATCAAATCAGTGGGTAGGTGAGTTTGTCAAATCAATGGGTAGGTAAATTCTTTATCGCCGTCAGATCAAGATCCAATGGCTATGTATTGAATTGACTTCATATAAGCCAAATGAGAGCGATCTCATTTAAACTTTTCATATTATATATATAGAGAAAATTAAAAGCTAGACTCCCTAGGCCATGTAAACAGTGAAGTACATCAATAATATTTTGATGATCCCTTCCTGTTCAAGCTATGTGAAAGTATGATCAGTTGCAGCATCAAAATTTCCCAAAAAAAATTTCATCGAAACACATAAAATAGTAGAGTTTTCAGGTGAATACAACTTTCCTGGATCCATTTTTCTCATTCACTTGCCAGTGAATATTGTGTTAAATTTAAAATTAATAAGGGAATCTGTCAATATGCTGTATAATGCATTATAAGATCCAATACATTGACAGTGACACTGGTTCACAAATTGAGGGAGAGTGTCCATGTAAGATCCCTCATCTTGAACCGGTTTATTTTAAGGTTGTTTATCGGTTATCATGTGTTTTAAGCATTTTTCGGGTTAAATTTAGTAATTTTAAAAAATAAATGGGTTTATAAAGGTTTTAATCAAAACCAACTTCACAATCATGAGTTTTAAGTGATTTTGGATCAAACCTGAATTTTTGGGATTTTCTGATATTTTCACCAATTTTTCAAAAATTAGGGTTTGACGAGACCCATGTGGGTCCCACCGACAAAATCAGGTTTTTGTGACCAAAATGTCCTTGACGTCAAAGGAAGTTGTTATAAAAATTTTAAGAATTTTTCTGGACCTAATTTCGAATTAAATTGCCAAATTTTCCAATTTTAGCCAAAAACTCTATTTCTACCCCGTATTTTACTTAGGTTTACCCCAATTTTTTCTATAAAAGAAAAGTGATGTGCCCTTTCCCAATTTGGGAATAGGCTTGGCTGGGAGATTAGGAGCCTCTTCCCCATTAGGCTTGAAGAGGAAAGGATTAAAGGTAATTAGCTTAATCTCTCCTTATTTCTTTAAGGTTTTCTTAAACATTTCTTAATCTTGATTTCTCCATTGTTTCAATCCATTTTGAAAACATAAAAACTACTGTTTTATATCTCTTCTCCAAGCCCTAATCTTCAAAATCTTGTTTTATGCTTTCAAAACTCTATTTCTTAGGATTTCCGTTTGATTTTCAAAGCTAAATCAAGATTAGTAGTGTATTAACATAAAATCGTGTTTTTGGAAGGTGTTGGAGGTGATTGAAGGTTCATTCTCATCAAGTCAAGGTAATGGGTTCTTTAATCGCAGCTTTGGGTAGAAAAGGGTGTGTTTTCATGACTATTTGAATATGTGATGTTTTTAGGGCTCTCATGGTGGGTTTAATAAATGCTAATCTTTGGCTATGATTTCTTGGGGTTTCATCTTAGAATGATATGTGGATATGTTCTGGAAGGTTTGATGGCTTTTTATGAGACATTTATGAAGCTTCCATTTTGTGTTAATGGAGTCTCGGTTTTTGAGTTTTTCGAAAATGAAGAAGAAAGGCAGCGATCGATCGTGTATACCTTGCCGATCAATCGGCTGTGCGAAGTTGCAAAATTATGAAAATTCCACTATTTTCACTCTATTAACTGATTACAATGCTTATGAGATGTGTTATGTTGAAAAATAAGACTACTGAAGGTGTGAAATGATGATGAAAGTTAATGTAAACGTGTGTGCAATATTGTATTACATGATGAAAATGATGTATGTTGATGGTGAATTACATTATGATGAAATTCTTATGAATGAAGCATGTTTACAGCAAGGATATGATATTGTAGACTTGAGATTTGTTCTCTCATGTCATGTATGGCTTGTTTGGAAATGGATGTGATCATGCTATGACTCGATGTATGGAAAGCAGATATACTTGTAGGAATGATACTTCGACTTTACATGTTTGGATTTAAGTCTTATGATGGAAATTGTTTTGATTTCGGTTGGGAATCGTAGTTTTAAATGGGGTTAAGCATGTGTATATTGACTTGTGAGTTTATGTCAAAGTATTTGCCATGTGATTAGAATGTACATGAATATACACACACATGAGAAGTTATTATGAAGTTGTAGTTAATATATGCCTTGATTTTGATGCATGAGGGGATAGATTGGGAGCATGTTCCATGTGTTGGAACCCACGTAGGTCTTGGTCACGGATGTACCATGATATCATGCATCATGTATCAGACTTAATGGATGAAGTTTTATCGTTGTTTAAATGGAATTGATCGATTGTATGCAATGTGTGAGATTGTATGCCGGATTTAATCGATCGGTGGATTAATCGAAAACTTGGTTGGTCTGGAAGGACATGTTTTTGATTTCGTCCCTTAGTGGGACAAGTATACTTCCTAGGTTGAGTTGAGCTAAAATGATGTTACATTGAGATATATGGGGGCCGAGTTGTGTACTTGCCTTGTGGATGAGATTATTGAGATTGTCATCTGGACTTGAGCATCCAGAGTGGTACGCTTCGTGCACCAGCTACCACGTATTCTAGGGTTCCCTGTGTGGGGATTCGGGCTCTCTCCCACCGCAGGAGATGTCCCAGGGCGAACACACCTGCTCTAGGTTCTCTGTGTGGGAATCGGACATCCTTGGCCAGGATTGTTTAGGGCGAGCAAACTTAGGGGCATACAACCCCGACCTTATGTTTCCTATGTGGAAACCAGACTACGATACTCCTTCGTGGGCTTGACTGAATTCCACCTATGTGGCGATGCCGCCTTCGTGGCGACGATTGTGTTTACTCTTTGATGGAGGCATTCACCATTGTGTTGATACATGCTTATTGTTACAGTTATGCATGATTGTACCATGTGTTGGTTACATTTGACATACATGGCGAATTTATGTGTTATGAATGCATGACAGGATAGCATGTGAATGAGATATTAATATACAGGATTATGTGTTATGAATGCATGACAGGATAACATGTGAATGAGATATTAATATGCAGGATTATGTGTTATGAATGCATGATGAGAAAGAATGAGAATGAGATATTATTATGCAGGATTATGTGTTATGAATGCATGATAGGATAACATGTGAATGAGATATTAATATGTAGGATTATGTGTTATGAATACATGATGAAAAAGTATGTGAATGAGAATGGTGTAATCAGGTCACTCATGGATCTATATTTGTCATATTGTGAAATCATTATGATTCTTGATTATTACCGATTGCATCAAAACTATTACTGAGTTTTATACTCACCCCTCTTTCCTTGTTTTATTTTGGGGCTGCGTGGTGTGACACGTAGATGGATAGGATCCTCTGTACGAGGAGCGATTGGAAAGAACATGGGATTAGGAGTGGAGGTCTTTAGACATGACTATCTTTTCTGTTGTACTTTGTTTTAATATGGAACATGGTGTTGATGACACTTATATCATACTTGTGTTTGGACCTATTTTAGACCCTTTGTTTCAAGCCATTGTATTGGCTCAGGATTTAAGTTGTGAATTTAAGACTTGTAGACAATTTTAGACTTAAATTCCTCTTTATGTCTTCTTCTTTACTCTTGCTCAAAGTAGTTGCGTAATTCTGTTAAATAGACCACCCGTTTGTGGGGCCTAAGTCTTCCGCAATATCTCTTTAAACGTCGCCCCCGTGCGCCAGTTCAGTCAGGCGGTGTCCGGGGCATGACAGTCCATATCCTCAACCTTCAATAAACCCTAACAAAATGGCTGACAAATTGAAATTCAACGAGTTATATGATTCTTCAGTCAATTCAACGAAGTGTCAAAATGTATCAAAGTGCACGTGTTGTGGGTGTAATGGCAGGATTATAGAACTTGAAAGAGTGAAAAACTAGGAGAAAACTTCAACAGACATCTTCTGTTTAGAAAGAGTTGATCTTTCTAGAAATACTTGCCTCAACGTTTAAATGAAAGTAGAACTCTTCAGACGCATTAAACAAAAGATTAGTAATAGGCTCTGAAGGAAATAGCTGTGCCGCTCCGTATTTAATTCCTCTACTATTGATGGAAAGGGCTGCAGGCGAATTCTATTGCCAAAAACTAGGGCCAACATATAAAAGCAAGAGAAACAGGAAAGTCCAACACAACAAGAAAGACATTTTGGCAACTGTACTCAAGAACAAAAGTTTGACTCATCGGTCCAGCACTACAAGTGCAAAAACAAATGATTTGTCGACAATTTTGCAGCCTGAACAACTTATTAGTGAGCATGACATTGCTCAAGTCTGCAAATTGCAGATGTTGTTTTGAAGATGTAGGTCCCCCTGGGGTTGCACCAACTCAGAAGAGCAGTGATTGCAGCACCATTCTAACATGAGCCGAAGTATCGGCTTCTTGATGACAGGAATAACACAGAAGTTGATACTCTCTTATTCCCAATTTAAGAGCTTCCTAATAAAAGAACTCCACTGTAAGCTCAATCAAGATCAAAATGCTTACACATTGCAATGCCAGCAAAAGCAGAATCCTGCATCTCTGTTTTGATCCATTACTTCTAATCCTCCATGTACCCCTCCCTTCCCCCTAAATCTCAAACCTAGTCCTTGCAGCACATGCAGCCAACAATTTTCATATCTCTGCTGAATTTTTGCATTGGCCTGTGTATGCCCATTGGCTGTGCACCAGCTTGGGTTTTTGCTTTGCAAAAGTTCTCCGGCTTCAATTAATTTAAGAAAAGTTCTACTCCTCTAATAATTTAAGCACATGCAGAAAATCTTTGATCTGTTGCTGGTACAGAATGCATGCTCTATAATCACATAAACACTCTCTTCGTTGAAAACTCAGAGAACTGAAATTTGAAAAACATCCTGCATTAGAATCAATAAAATCTACTTCTCAGCCTGCACTGTTCACTACCAATAAAGCCACAACATTTTGTAATTACTATGCAAGATTAAAAGGAAATTTTTTTGCCTAGACAGCAGACATTAGAATCGAGACAGTGTAAAATCATGGTAAGGTCCAAAATCACTGATAGTTATAAATGCGTAAAAGAATTTACCTTGAACTACAGGTCAGTATTTGCCTTCTTGCCAGATAATATGCGAGAAATCTGTAGACCACGGCTGAAAGCTTCATTAAATAGAATCCTTGTTTGCATAGACTGGAAGCCAGGCATCCAAGATAGCAGGGCTACTGGAGCCATAACAATCAATCCAAAAAGCATATCATATAACCTTGCCACTGATACCACTGTCTCCCACACCCAAGTAGTGCGTATAAATGGCCGTAGGACCTGAGCAATGGATATAACACCCCAACCAGTAGGGATGAACGCCAAAAGACTTGTCAGAAGATCAACAAGCTTGAGGTTTGCGAATTTCAAGAGTATAATAAAAACAAGGGTTGTAGTACATATGATTAAGAACTGAACTGCACGATAGTAGATGTGATTGTTTGCTCCATACTTCTCCTGCGTGTGCTTAAGTATTACATAGATGCCGAGAGCCACAACTATATAAATCCAGGATAAAAGATAGACTGCTATACTCCGGCTATCATTAGCAATTCCAAGCTGATATACAATCCCATACTGGAAAAAGAAAAACCTCAAGTCAAGAATTATTTCTAGCAATTTCCCCCAGAGACCAGTGGCTCTTAGATGATCTTGCTCCTCATACCACCAGGTCTCCCAGCTCTGATCCGCTTTAGTAAACAGCCCACCTTGGTACCATAACCAGTTCATAAAATCATCAAAGTCATAAACTGTTTTCAGCCAGTCAAAACCCGATGGATTAAACGCAAAAGGTGCCATGATCCACGAAACAACCAGGAACCAGCTGGTAATTGTCATAGCTATATATACAAAGGTGGCTTTCGCAAGCAAACTGTAAGATGCATAAACAATTAGTACCACCCCAAGCTCAATGGCTTTCACAAAATGACTTCGGGCATACAGCCTATAGTTCTCAGCAAAACTCTTGTGCTGTACAACAAAACCACGCCCTGTGGCTCGATACTTTGCACCCCCATGCAGAATGGTTCTACCAAAGTAATGAGTTTTAGTCCCCATAGAGAAGGTGAAGAAGATTGATGCTAGCTGGAGTTGCATTGTCAAGAAATCCCATATGGCAGGGAGAAAGCCATGCTCAATAGAGTTCTCCACAACCATAGGTAGTGCCGTGAAGAGGCCAAGCTGGATGACAAACTGCTGATTAAGAATTGTGCCAAGCGCTGTATTTTCAAAAGAGTTATTCAGAATGGATCTCTCAATCCCACTCAAGGCCATATAAACGCGGCCCCAAAGGAATGCATAAACAGTGAGGACGACCAACATGGTATTAAAATAAAAGCCCACACTTGTATAATAAAATGACATCATTCTGAAGAAATCCAACCTATGACCCAACCTGTATACATCTCTGCTAAGTACTTGCTCACCATTACCACTAGCAACCTTTCCCTCAAACATGGAAATTTGATTTAACCCGACATCTCTCCCTTTACCGACCTGAATATACTCATGGTGTGTTACATTTCCACCACGTAAAGTGCAATTAAATCCAGCAAATATGTCCTCACTGATATTGATCACCCTCGAAGCCTTGCTTATACCACCACGGGTAATGAACCATATCCGATCAAAGACATCAGGGTGACCATAATGCATTCGGATCTTCAAAGGATTTGCCAAGACACGCTGCCCAAGGGTGACAAAGCTTGTCTCTTGAGCAGACATGAACCAAGCAAGAGAGGAAACTGAACCTGTAAAGATATGTTCGCGAACTCCCAAAATAGTTGGCTTTCTAATACCATAATGTCTAGGAAATTCCTCCAGCAGATTACGCATCTTGAGAGCCTCTTCAAAGTAGTTGTCCTGGTTCATATCTATGGTCTGAACTGCTTCACCCCTAGTAAAGATGATTGCATGGTTCTGGTTTTCAGGTTTGCCTTCCCCTAGCTTCAAGGGACCTGGCAGCCTAATTCGGTATATTTCCACCTCTTTCTGCAACTGCTGATCATACTTCACAAGAACAGAGTAATACTCAACTTCATCCCTTCCTGTGTAAACCTCATCCACATAAGCAACACGCAGAGCCTCATTATTTTTCATCAAGTATAAGATATCTTCAGCACGCGGGTCCTTTTTAGCCTTTTGAGCCCCATAAATCTGGCAGGTAACCACATATGTGAATTTCATAAGAGCTGTCCCACAGTCACGGCCATCTAACAACAAAGGGATGCCACAGCTGCCCCTAGCCAAACTTCTTGAAGACAAAGATCCAGCCAATTCTGGTCCATCCACATTTCCATTACTACGTGTCAGACAATCAACAGAAACAAGTTTATTTGACACTTCCCGAATCTCCATCTCTGAAGCAGAATCGAGAAAGGCAAGCATTTTTAAAGCCTTGAAGTAGTACATCATGCCCCTCACCGTCCGACTGAGTGTCTGGCCCCTGTGAGAAGCCCACAAGCGAAGGTCTCTAAGCTTGGTAGACCAAATGTCATCTTCATCAATCATTCCCTCACGGTGCATTCTCTCCAAGAAGTTAGTCCACTCATCATCATAAATTCTCTGTAGATAGAACAGAGTGGATACCCCATCTTCATTTTCCGTTCGTAGTTGTTCTTTACTGTACAAAACTTCCTCGTTATAGTAAGGAGTAAGGACACTGAATGCCATCATTTTTTCAACCTGTGGAGCACGTGGTATGTTCATGAATAAGGAATTACTGAAGAAAGCAATCCGGCGCCTGGCCTCAAGATTCTTTGGAACCTTCTGCATTGAATCCCTCGAGCACAAGATAGTCTTGAGCCGCCTTACCTGTCTATAGAAAACAAAGTCCTCTTCTCTGGGCAACACAATGGCATTCTCAAACAGCAACTCAGATGTGTCTGTCTTCAGGGGAAAAAGCTTATCTGCCTTCAGTTGTTCAGTGGATCTCTTCACCTTCGGAAAGTCCCGGATGGAAAGATCATATAAGGTCTGTAAGGTATTTACTAGCTTGGTCATATCCTTCTTCTCGCTGGTGAGAAGATCAACTAGAGTTATGAGCTTGGAATGGATATTAGGCAAAAAAGACATTTGATAATCCTGCGTGAATTTTTCCGACCGAATGGCACTGTCAATCGCATAAAACATATTTAAGACTATGGAATACTCTTCAGTATTGAGTTTGATTATTGAAAGAAGCAGGTACTTCGTGCTATCATATGCCTCCATGACTGCACATAGCCTATACTCATTCCTACAAATTTTTCGCCATAAAATCTTATCTGACACATGTAACTCCTTAGCCTGGCTAAGAGCAAGTAAGAGCTCATTGGATAGAAGGAGGCAGGGCCATCTGATGACCCTAATATTCCAACAATTAGGGAATAATTCCAGTAGCTCAACTTCACGATCACTAACAATATCTTCTTCCCTAAATGTGCCTATTATCTCATTCCATATCAAAGCGAATTTTGTGGCTTCCACCTGATTTGATTCAATTTTGTTATAAGGACAGCCTAACCCATACCTCAACTTTATTCGGCGAATTGCATCGTAGAACTTGCTCTTCAGAGTACCCTTCTTCTTGAACAGCTGCTCCTCCGGCATCAAATTAAATTGCATTGCACTCGCGAAGAACTGGAACCGAAGCCTCAACTGGCTCATGCCACGAATCTCCCCCAGATGAGAAAACAGCCCAACCAGTGCTCCGGTAATGGAAGAGAAGATTGCGTACCAAATCTGCAAATCCATAAAATAAATCAGAATCACAGGCGCCCATAAAAGCCCCACGGCAAATCTGCTCGTGTTACCGAAGAACTCGTGCCATTTGTAGTTTATCACACGCAGTTCAATCAAATCCTTCGTGGGTTGGATCATCGGTTTGATCTGAAGGAAGTAGCTGAAAGAGAATTTGGCCAGGAGAACCATCACCCAGAAGAATGTATACTTCAAATTTTCCACCAAGCCCTCCCTGAGCCCCCGGCCGACGAAAATGTGACTCTGGAACCACCATGTAGCCAAGTAAAATATCTTCCAATTCGTCTTCTCCACGAAGTTCCGAATCCAGGGGAGAACAAACAGAGCCAATGCAAGCAATTCCGGAATGACAAACACAAGTGCCGCCTCCAGCACATTCACCAGCATCCTGGTCGCCGGGACAGACCACCGCCTGTCATGGTTGCGCTGGTGCAGCGCCCGCGCATAGAGCACAGTGAAAGCAACAATCCAGGTGGTCGCAGCAATGGTCTTGAGCACCATCCGGACGGCCAGCCATGGGGTCTCGCGCGAGACCAGGCTGTACTGGGTCCCCGCGTCAAGAATGGACTGGAAGAGGCGCAGCGCCGCCCATGTGATGAAGATGGTAAGGCACCGGAACTGAATGTCCCGGTGCCGCAGCGGCTGCCACGGGAAAGTAGTCCCCTGCCACGCGACGATGACGGCAACCTGGAAGACCAGTATGAGCATCACCCACATTCTATCAAAGCTCCTGTAAATGTTCCAGAACGACCTCTGCTCGACGAACCCCGTCTTCCCCACCTTCTTCCCGCCCGGCGGCGGAAAGAAGAAGGTGCTGGACTTGTTGATCGGCCAACCGAGCCGTTCGAAGCACCTACGGCTCCAGAAATACTCGTTAATGTCGTCGTAATTCCGCCAGGCGGAATGCGGGGCGGTGCCGTTGCGGCTCGAATCGACCTCGGCCTTGATCGTCGCGTAAATTGGCATGACCACGCGAGTGAGGAAGCCGTTCTCGCCGGCGACGGAGGGCATGGCGAGCCTGCCGGTGTCCGGGTCGATGTAATCCTCAAGAATCCTGTTGAGCTCCATGGCCATGAAATGGTAGATGTAGCAGAGGCACTCCGGCGTGAACCGGAGGTTCCCGGCCTCGCCCCAGATGAGGAGATAGAGCCCGACGAAGAGGAGCTCCCGACGCAGGGAATCTTCGGCGCCGGAACGGAGGTGGCGGGTGGAGAGCCAGACGTTGGAGCGGCGGCCGAGGAAGCCGCACCAGGAGGAGTAGTTCCGGAGGAGCTTCTTGCGGATTCCTCGGGCGACGTCGACGACAAGGGATTCGGGGTCCGCCGGCGGCGGGGAGAGGCGCATCTGGGCGTTGGCGAGGAGGAGGACGAGGTGCTCGCGTTGGTTGCGGACGTTGTCCGGCTGGAAGCCGAAGAAGGAGCCGAGCCAGTCGAGGAGGTCGCGGGGCGGGGCGGTGGCGAGAGGCGGGTGGCGGAGGTCGCCGAGGGAGCGGAGGGCCGAGGCGGCGGCGCGAACCTCGGGGGAGCGGAGGGAGGGGTGGTAGGCGAGGAGGTCGTGGACGGGGATGATGTTGTAGGTCTCCTCCGCTGCCCTCCCCTCCTCTCCCAGCCGCGAACCGCGGACTTGACGGTGGCGGAGGTTCATCCGGGGGACGGTTCTGCTTCTGCTCCGCCGTGCGCAGCGGAGGACCAGGCGGCGATGGAAGAAAAACGGGCGCCCTTTTTGGCGATTTTCGGTTCCGCAGGGCGGTTTTTGGTTTGGGCCGGGCGGGGGGCACCGGTTGACTGGGATTTGACTGGTGAGCTCCACCACTGTGCATTTTGGGAACTGTGCAGCTGCCTAATAGAGTATGGGGTTTTTTTTAAAACTGAGGTGGAAGGGGGAATCTAGGGTTGCATGATTGTGGAGATCACGTGGGCTTATCTTACTTTAGCGTATATTTGGCTAAAGCGTACGAACTTTGGAAGAAAGTGAGAAAAGAAATCCCGTGCGCAAGACGGGATTTAGGTTGGATCCGGTGCTGTAATCGGAAAAAGACACTTTTGGCGTGACAAAAATAGGTTAATGGAAGATAAAGAGCTTAATCACCATTCAGCAGCCCATCTATATATGCAACAAATGTTTTTATTTTTACCAATAAAAATATGCAAGCAATTTGTATGTGGAGTTCAGCGTGCTGCAGAGAATTTTGATGTTTTAATACAAGGGCAGTGATAACCCTACAGCAGCAGATTCCTACACATTTTCATAATGGAGTTCAGCTGAGTACGGAAAATGTGTAGGAATCTGTTGTACAAATATCATTTTCCTTAATACAAAGGGCAATAAGATTTTGACGTCAGAGAGAAAAAGGAGAAGGAAAAGAGATAAGTAGATTAGTGGGATTCTGAAAGCAATAATTGGGAATTTATATAGGCGGTATGAGCAAAAAATTTGTGTGCAGGGAGTTAAATTATATTAACACGATATACTTTTCAAGCCGAATTTAGGTGAAATATTTCAATATTTACTCATACCAAGGTCGCAAAAGTAACCGGGTGCAAATGAGTTTTCCACGATCCAAATAGCAACATTCATTCAGTAAGGGGCCGTTTGGGGCGTGATTAAAAGCAAAACATCCAGATGGGATGTTTTGCTACACTGTAGCATCCGGATATTTTATCTTGATGTAAAAATCCACATGGATACTACAGTAAATATCCAATATCCAGTCTGGATATTTTGCAATAATCACGCCCCAAACGGCCCCTAAATATGGCTGTGATTGAAGACTTTGTGTAATCATTTATAATTTATACTTCACCTTATGCTTGAAAGTTTTACTTAGTCTCTCCATGTTAATATCTTTGTTAATGGACATTTTGGAATAAACGATAAAAATGTTAGCATTTTTCATTTAACGTTTTGTTTTTTTTGAATTCCATTTAACACTTGGCCTTGCTGATGTTTTTTCTTCCATGATACAAGTCATAGCCCCACCTCCCTCCAGGTGCCACAGGAAAGGGAGAGGCCCTATCCCGAAGGATTTCGTTGGATTGGTCTCCATCGTTATTGTCGATATAGAATAGACAATTTCATGTTATGATCCAAAAATACACGTGACAGTGACATTTCCAATAGGATGATAATTTCTTTTTCTAGTCTGCTTCATAGCACATTTGCAATTTGGCTAAAGATCTCTAATGCTTCTTCGTATACATACAGTTAGAAGTGGGCATTAGAACTCACTTTATTTTGAATGAGTGAATTAGTTGAAGAAATGAATAGTCTCACACCCACACAAAGGAGGTGTTGAAGATGGTATATAAGGCACAAGTTTGGCCTTTGAAGTTAGGCCCTTGGGCTACCCCACTTTTGTGGGGGAGAGAGATGTTGGACTCATGCACCTAAGTGGGTTAACCCACACGCGTGCTCCGCCTAGGTTCGGGACGAATTCTTTTGGTTTGGTTCGGTTTGTTTTCTCTAAATGAAATGACCCATTTAACGGGAAATGGTGTTTTCAACGGGCCTATACAGGATTTCTATAAAGTCATGAAAAATTACTGGACTTCGTCTTCTTCCCCTTCCTTCTTTCTGTGAAAGCATTATACACTGTGGTTCGCTGTGCGTACTGTTTGGAGGTGTTCCCTGTACGTGGTTGATCGACTTATCATGGGAGGCAGACACCCAAGAGTCCTAAGCACCGTAAGGAGGGTGATGAATACAATGAGGGAAGACACCCACATTTTGCTTGATTCGATCATCAACATTTTTACTAGCAATTTCATTATCGTATGTGTAAAGGACGCAAATTATGTCCTTAAGACAGTAACAATATTTATAATAATCTTAAGACAAAATTCTAGTATTTCGTTTGCTATTGTATTGATCTTGTTTCTCTGACATAAAATGCTCATTGCGTATGTGATGAATATAATGAGGAACCGAGTGCAAAGTGAGATTCCAACAATTTCAATTAGAAGTGATGATGGAAGACTGCAATCTCAAGAATACGTGTATGGGCTAGCGCGGCTGGCCGGGTGGTAGACCGCCATCACCAGCGGCGAAGGTCTTATCGTTGAGGACCTTGCAGTCCTTGCCGATGTTTAGGACAGAGAGCTCCACTAGGCCCTTGGTGTTCATTAGGAATCCCAGAGCTAGCTACTCCCGGAATGGCACCTTGAAGATGATGGATGCCATCTGCTCGGCACGACGACCACTTGGTTCTTTTTGGACATCGCCTTCTACAGCCAGAACCTTTTCCAGAATGACATCTTTAGCGCAGCCGGGTGGTTGCCCAGGGCAGAGAAAATGAACGCCATCGAGGGAGTCTTCCACTTCGTACGAACCCAAACCCTCATCGCGCTATGTGGTACGGTCCCCAGCTACAATAGCACCCGCGCCAACCTCACCGAGGCCCTCTCCCCCAAGCGGGAAGCATCCTTCGACACCCAGTGCGGTAGACCCGACCCAATCCCGGCCACATCAGACCCGGGTGGCTCATCGAACCAGACGAACCCATGCGTCGTCCCTTGCTCCTGCCAGAGCTCATTGTATCGTCGATGCTCTAACCACGTCTTTGCCGACCCACAGATGCCTAAGTGCATGTGTGAGATGGTGGTCGTCTTGTTGCTGGCATTGGTGGAATCATGGGAAGCATATCCCAAATGAGTGATTTTGTAGTTTTGGCTTTGAAACAGAGCAAAAGCTCCTCTGTTTTCAGATGAGCATGGCAGGGCCTTGGGGACCCTGGAGGAATCCTTGGCAAGCCACCACCGCCCATGGGATCAAGGCCATCGAAGACGCAGCCCAATGGCTACCTGATGAACCAAGTATGGGTGAGCAACGGCAACCCCGCCGAAGCGGCACCAACGGGACCCCAACCTGTGAACTCCGACGGTGGGACGACTGACATCGGAGTAGTCTCCGCACGGTGATCTGAACCATTGTGTCCCTTTTCACTTGAGGTGGAGGCCGTTGCAAGGAGCCAAAAAATCTACCTCTGCACTTTCGCACACAACGGCCTCGATTGGGCCTCTCTCTCTTGAGGCGGGCAATATCCGCCGGGATGCAACCTCATATTTCCCCGGCGCGAGACCATGGTTGGGTCGATTGAGCTCGGCGAGAGGCTAGGATGCATCCCTCTGGCCCTCTGTGCATCATTTCAAAAACCCAAGAACAAAAATTCTGGTTGGGGAAGATGATGGTTCGGTTCAGGATTTTAGGTATGGTTCGGCCAGATTCCAGTTTGGTAAAAGAGACCTGGTTCACTTGAAGAAGAACCAATTTGGTTCAGGGGATCTTGGACTAGTTGACTTTAAACATGGGTTGTCAAGGCTAGAGTTTTTCCATATTACTTGGCACCACTACCCATCTTCTCATATTACCAGTCATTAAATACTTCTTCCTCTTATATGATTGAGTCATTTGATGTGTGGCATGGTAGATTAAGACATGTTAATTATGATGCTTTAAGAAGATTGATTAATATGGAATATTTGCCTAAATTTAATATTGACTCTAATCATAAATGCGAAACTTGTGTGGAATCAAAATTAATAAGGAAATCTTTCCAAAGTATTGAGAGGTGTACTGAACCTCTTGAGTTAATTCACAGCGATGTCTGTGATTTAAAGCTTGCTCAAACAAGAGGAGGTAAAAAGTACTTTATTACATTTATTAACGATTGCACTCGTTATTGTTATGTATACTTGCTGAAAAGTAAATATAAGGCAATAAACATGTTTATATTATATAAAACTGAGGTTGGGAATCAACTTGGCAAGAAAATAAAAGTTCTAAGAAGTGATAAAGGCGGGGAATATGAATCACCTTTTGGTGAATTCTGTTCACAACATGGTATTATACACCAAACAACGACACCTTATTCACCACAGCAAAATGGAGATGCTGAACGGAAAAATAGAACTTTAAAAGAAATGATGAATGCCATGTTAATAGGTTCTGGGTTACCTCAGAACATGTGGGGGGAAGCTTTGCTTTCAGCAAATTATATTTTCAACAAAATACCTCATAAGAAAACCTTGCAGATATCATATGAATTATGGAAAGGTCGAAAACCTTCCTATAAATTCTTAAAGGTGTGGGGGTATCTAGCAAAAGTGGCAGTCCCTAATCCTAAGAGGATTAAAATTGGACCAAAGACCATTGATTGCATATTTATTGGTTATGCCAATAATAGTAGTGTATATTGCTTTCTTGTTCATAAATCGGATATTCCTGATATAAATGTAAATACTGTGATTGAATCTAGGAATGCTTCATTCTTTGAACATATTTTTCCGTGGAATTCTACATAAAAGGAAAGTTCTCTTAAAAGAACTTTGGATGTTGCAAAGGACACTAGTGAAGACTAATAGAGAGAAGATGATGAACCTAGATGCATCAAACGTGCTAGAACATCAAAATCCTTTGGTCAAGACTTTCTAACTTATGTGTTATAAAATGATCCTCAAAACTTTAAGGAAGTTATGTCCTCTCCTGAAACACAATATTGGAAGGAGGCCGTAAATAGTGAAATTGAATCCCTTATATAAAATCACACTTGGGAGTTGGTAGATCTACCACCAGGGAGTAAACCTCTCGGATACAAGTGGATATTCAAGAGGAAGATGAAGGCTGATGGATCAATTGACAAATATAAAACAAGACTTGTTATCAAATGATACAAGCAAAAGGAAGGTCAAGATTATTTCGATACATATTCACCAGTCACAAGAATAACTTCCATTAGGATGTTAATTGCTATGGCTTCTTTGTATAATATTAAAATACATCAAATGGATGTGAAAACAGCATTCTTGAATAGTGACTTGAATGAAGAAATATATATGCAACAACCTGAAGGTTTTGTTGTACCGGGTCAAGAAAACAAAGTGTGTAGACTTGTTAAATCTCTCTATGGGCTTAAAAAAGCACCTAAGCAATGGCATGAAAAATTTGACAAAATGATGATGTCAAATGGATTCAAAATCAATGAATGTGACAAATGTGTTCATGTCAAAGAAAGGCATATGTGGATGATATGCTCATTATTGGTAGCAATGATAATATTATTAAAGCTACTAAGAGGAAGTTAAACAAACAGTTTGACATGAAGGATATGGGTGTTGCAGATGTTATACTAGGGATGAAAATCACTAGAACATCTTATGGATATGTGTTATCTCAATCTCATTATATTACAAAAATCCTAAATAAATTTAATGAGAATGATAATCATCCAGCGAGAACACCTGTGGATGTGACATTGCATTTAAGCAAAAACATGGGTGAGAGCATATCACAACTTCAATATTCTCAAATTATTGGAAGTCTCAATTACCTCATGAATTGTACGAGATCGGACATTGCATACTCAGTAAGTAAACTGAGTAGATATAATAGCAACCCAGGGGAAGACCATTGGAAGGCTCTAGTCAGGGTTCTTAGATATCTAAGATATACCTTGAACTATAGACTGCACTATACAGGGTATCCAGCAGTACTAGAGGGGTACTGTGATGCAAACTGGATATATGATACAAAAGACTCCAAATCCACAAGTGGATATGTCTTTACTCTTGGACTTGGAGGTGCAGCAGTGTCATAGAAATCTTCTAAACAAACGTGCATTGCAAGATCCACCATGAAATCAGAATTCATTGCACTTGATAGAGCAGGCAAAGAGGCTGAGTGACTTCGTCATTTTTTAAAGGATATTCCAATGTGGGGGAAACCTGTGCCACATATATGTATCTACTGTGATAGTCAATCTGCTATAGGAAGAGCACAAAGTAACTTGTATAATGGTAAGTCTCAACATATACGTTCGAGACATAATACTGTAAAACAATTGCTCTCTAGTGGAATAATTTCCATTGAGTATGTTAGGTCAAAAGAAAATATTGTGGATCCGCTTACTAAGGGTTTGACCAAAGAACAAGTGAGTAATTCATTGAGGGGAATGAGCTTGAAGCCTATACATTAAGAATCACCATAATGGCAACCCAACCTAGTTGACTGAAAATATAAGATCTAGGTTCAAAGGGACAACCGAATTATGGGGGGTTCAAGGGAATCACAATAGAGATAAAATCTCGTTCCCATTCCTATGATGAGATAGTGATGCCTACATAATAAATCAGGATAAACTTTTCTTTTAATAGTTATCATGGCTTGAATTAGTTCTAGTGGGGTATTGCAGGATACTTTTAATGAGAATCACCTATATAAGTGTGAAAGGTCACTTCTATGAGGATTTTAAGGTTAAATCTTTTAAAGCATTAATGAAAACCAGGTTTGTTCAAGGCCGAATGAACAAAGTCATGAGAACCACAGTATGTCTGAGAAGTGATTGCGTGAATTCTATTGTCCTGGTTTACACAAACGGCTGAACAATTCAAGACATCATGTTCACTGATTAGCCAGTAGACCCAATAGTTTTCACAAGGGAAGGTTCAAAGCCAAAAGCTACCTATCCCCCATGCATGATCTTTTCAATATTTGTTTTCACGATTTATCTGCATTGTTTTGCATAATTATCTAACCAATTCTCATTCATGTGGGGGATTGTTAGAAGTGGGCATTAGAACCCACTTTGTTTTGAATGAGTGAATTGGTTGAAGGAGTGAATAGTCCCACATCCACACAAAGGAGGTGTTGAAGATGGTATATAAGGCCCAAGTTTGGCCTTTGAAGTTAGGCCCTTGGGCCACCTCACTTTTGTGGGGGAGAGAGATCTTGGACCCATGCACCTAGGTGGGCTAACCCACATGCGCAGCCGATCGGGTCGGGTCAGGTTGGGTCAACAAGATAATTAATTTTTGGGATGAATTCTTTTAGTTTGGTTTGATTTGTTTTCTCTAAAAGAAATGATGGTTAAGGGATGGACGCTTCCGTTTAACGGGAAAGAGTGTTTTTAACGGGCCGGATTTCTATAAAGTCATGAAAAACGGGTTTTTCTGCATACTTTTTTACTGGACTTCATCTTCTTCCCCTTCCTCCTTTCTATGAAAGCATTATACAATGTGGTTCGATGTACGTGCTGTTTGGAGGTGTTCGCTACGCGTGATTGATCGTCTTATCCTGGGAGGCAGATGCCCAAGAGTCCTAAGGACCGTAAAGAGGGTGAATTCTGTCTTAAGGGCAGAGCGTTTTACTTGATTCGATCATCAACACTTTTACTAGCAATTTCATTATCGTATGTGTAAAGGTACGCAGATTATGTCATTAAGACAGTAATAGTATTTATAACATATATATTAGTCAAAATGTTGTGGATTCAATGTAGTTAGACCAATTTACCAAAGTTCATGTCATTGTTGGCAAAACTAGCTGTTGCGGGAACCAATTGGAAGAAGATAAATTCCATTGTTGGCTTGATTTGGTGCAACCTTACGGCAACATGGAAATAATAAAATTCTTGCCATTTCTACCCAAATCATGACTTTATTTCTTTACATTTTCATCGAGAAAAAAAACTCTATCGCTTCGTAAACATTTTGGAATGGGAAGGCTTCTGAGCCTTTTAGTGGCTGACAAGGCAATCTAGGTGACTTTGGTGTGATCCAACACCAGCACTAGGAAAGGCAGAAGTTGGCGCTCCGACCAGATGAAGTTGCTTTGTATTGGGAGGCCAAGCTCATCCTCGTCCTCACTTCTTTGATTTGCAGTTCTCCTCTCGTTCCTCGTTGTCGCCTCTTTTCTCTTCCTCTCCTTATCTTCAAGATTGTAGGTTTTGTACACATGACTATATACATGCTTGGCAAGACATGCCATTACACTATCTCCTTCATTTCTTATGCCTGCTTCACTTTCCTCTTATTCCATATGATCTCCCTTTCTGGTTCCCCTACCTCGATCCCCTTTCTCCCCCCTTGTCCTTTGCCATCACTTTTTTTTTTCTCTGCCACCCTCACCTTTCTCCCATTCATCGTTCCCTCTTCATCCCTACATTCTCTTTTCCACCTTTCTTTTCTACTTACAATTTTCAGTGTAGCGTCTTTTCCTTCATGTCGTGTTCTCGTTCCATTTGTGGTGCCCCTAGCATATTGTTTGCCTTACTCTTTTTGTGGCCCGATGAGTGATGGTTTTATTTTTGCCTCCTATTCTAGAAAATATTTATACCCATGATGGTGTTTTTACTCTCTTGTTTAATCTTGTATGTAGTCCCTGGTGATGTATAAAACAATTCGAGGCCCTTCAATCAGCCTTGAAATTGTTAGGGTTTGTGGAAGGGGCTGGTGGTTAATTTATAAGTGTGAGGGAAAACCTCACCCTTTAAGCAAGTTTTTAGGGTAAGAGATGCCCAAAACCACCCAATACTATATCAAACCTCAAGTTGCTAACAAGTTTCGGCCCAATAGTCCACAAGAGGAATTATGTTTGCCTCAACCCAAGGCCCAATGTATGATAGAAAACCTCACCCTTTGAGCTAAATTTTAGGGTGAGAGAGGTCAAAGACAACCCAACACTAGTATCAAAGCTCAGGTTACCAACAAAACTCAACCCAACAATCAACGGGAGAAAATGAGTCTAACCCAACCCAATGCCCAATGTGTGAAGGAGAGATTGTTAGGTTTATCCCACATCGATTGTAGAAAGGGCTGATAGTCAGTTTATAATGTGAGTGGAAGCCTCACCGTTTAAGTTAGCTTTTGGGGTGAGAGAGGCCCAAGACTACCCAATATTGTTATCAAAGCCTAGGTTACCAACAAGTCTTGTAACACCCGGAAAATTTGTACGTTAACTAAAGGTTTCTATTTTAGGTAATTGTTCTAAAATAGGAAAGTTCATTGCCTGATTTGATTTTCTGGTTGTGCTATGTGCTTTGATGTGTTATTTGATGTTTATGATGTGGTATGATTTGTTAATCGCATGACTATTAGTAGTAGAAAACCAGCACACAAGGGTTGGTCCTAGCACTGGGCACAACCTGGCGCTGAGGCCAGCCTGGCGCCAGGGTCTGAGAACACCTGACGCCAGGAGTGGGGCCAGGCGCCAGGGCATGTGTTCAAGTGGATGAGACCTATTTGAATTTCATAATTAATCAGTTAATTTTGGTTTTATACGTGGTCCGTGGTCTACGCGAAATAGTGTAACGAGTAGTACAACCGCGGGACACTAGAGTCATGGGTGCGCAGGACTCTAGCTTTAGACGCACAGACCTGGGCGCAGGGCCATGTGGCACAGGCCCAGGGAGTCATGTGAACGTGGGTAACTAGCCACAAGGAGATCTTTAGAGGATTGGAGTGAATCTTGGAGCAAAATCTACGATTTGACCTAATAACGATAAATATGGTAAGTATCGCGGAGGATCGGGAAGTATCAGTTCGGTTGAGATAATTAGGGAAGATAAATCTTAATTAAAAAGAGATAGATATTTCACTTTTAATCAACCAATAGGAAGGGGACGTCTAGTTGGTTGGCCTAGATATGGTAGTTTCTTAGTTTGGAACGAGATATGTAAAGTATGATTAAGATTGTAAGCTCGGCCAGTAATATTTCTGTGTCGACAGTCTGTAGTAAATAAATCATAACTAATTCAGGAAAAACCTAAAAAATATAAAATTAGTGTCTTTAGAAACTAGACGCATATGGCTAACTCCAATAAAAATTTCAGAGTCCAAGTCCAAATGGACTGACCGTGGGAAGAGTTGGAAGTGGACTGTTATGCATAAGACAGTGTGCTGTAATTAGGATTAAGATAGTAAACGAATCTTATTAGAGATTTGAAATCCTAATTAAATAAGGAAAACACAATGGATTAACATGGCTGAACGTCCCTTACTAATGAGGGAGAGCTTTTAATTGGTTAGTTGGGATTTGGGATTAGGAAGGATCTAATTAGGAGTTATCCTAGTTGGAGGAGGCTTTGGCTATAAAAGCCAAGGAGGAGGACGCCCACATGCTTCACTCCAAGCTTTGGACGTCTTGTGCAAAGCCCTAGCCCTTCTCCCTTGCCTTGACACTAATTCCAGCAACCTTTTACCTCTCCCCTCAACCTCTTTTCCCGTACGATCGAAGGAGTGGAGGCGTCGTTGCGAAGGAGAAAGAACGAGCTACGCGTGGAGGTGTATTTCGCATACATCTAAGTGGTAGGATGGTTTTTCCCAACCAATTCAGTTTGCACTTCTTTGGTTCTTGCATATTGTGATTAATTTATGATCCTATTCATATTATCTCAGAGATAAGAGTGCCTAATGTTTGTTTCATGAGAGATTCCTTGTTGTTTGATAAATAAGAGTGCTCATAATGTCATACCTTGTTTAATGCTTCATGTTGATGCATATATGCCTACTTTTGATGGGAATATCTATAGGTCATGTCTCTTGAACGTGGATGGTCATGAAAGTTATCTTCTTTATTCTGATATGTCCTGATTTAATAGTTCAATATGATTAAGGGATGTATTAATAATGTTAAAAGCTTAATTAGATCAAGGTTGATGCCTTGAATCTAGTTTAAGGTATTATCATCAATTAGAATCATTATAATCATTAAGTTCCAGAACATACCAGAGTCTAGAATTACTCTAGGAGGGGAGTAATTAAGGGTATTAATGTTATATTATCATGGTTAATGGGTATTAGTACATGATTACATATTATAAGTAAGTAATGTGCTCTCGGCCAGAACTGTTTTTGCGCCGACAGTGCTCAGTATAAAAATCGTAATTAAATGTATAAAAATCATAAAAATATGCCGTCAGTGGGGTTATAAACTACACTCATAGGGCTATCTTCTGGTAAACTTTCAGAGTCAGAGTCCTTCTGTGTTGACAGTGGGGACAGTCGTAAGTGGGCTATACAGTATAAGATAGTTTACTGGAATTAGGGTTTTAAAGCACTAGTAAGTATTATTACTCATAATATGATATAATTTGATTAAAATAATATTAATACAGTAAGATAAAACTACTTATGAGTCATTATAATAGGTGAAGAAGTTTAAAAGATTAAGACTTTGGGATGAGTCAGCGTGCACAAGAGTCAATTTGGTCTTGTTTCTATGGTTCATCATGGTGTCGGTTTGAGTATCCAATTGGAGATCAAACTTTCTTAGAAAGGTATCTTGAGATTAAAAGTAATACAATTCTATACTTAGAGATATCCCTATCAAAGGTAAGACATGATGCATGACGTGTAATCTAAGAGTGAAATTCATTATTCCTCAGATTGTGAGTCTTCATTATTCTCTTCATTATGCGAGATATGTGAATCTTCTTGTTACTCCTTGAGAGAGAGCCATATATTGTTGAGAAACCTTGATTATCTGTTTCATACTCAATGAGGGAGTCATTGCGGTAAGAGTTACCCTATTCTCAGAAAGTTGAGACCTTTGTTATTGTTGAATCATTGTCCAGTTTGACATTGACCCATTTCTCCACTTATTAAAAGGTGGAATCATAGTATGCTCACGAGCCATTGCTAGGTCATGAGTGACCTCCGATATTTATGGAACATGGGTTCCCTATTGCCCGAAAGGAGGCAAATACGTACGTTTAGGCTGTATGATATTACGGAAGGTCTGCAGTCTCCGCCCATTGTGCCCGTAAGCACCGATGGGGCCAGCATGTCTAGACGCGTGGCCGGGTTCCAAAAAGAGAACCTCTAGCATGATTCTGGTATAGTCACTTGCGGGTGATCGGTAAATTCAGCGAGCAGAAATTGTAACTCCTTGCACTTTAGATGCCTGGAGCCTTTGGTATTTTGACCATTCTCTCCTTACACCGATATTTGTTTGGAGTCATATTGAGATTATTCTTTTCGATACTTTTCCATTGGAACTGTTATCATCTGACCTTGCTATTCTTGCAACATAAACCTATGAGTGGTCTTTCAGAGAGTGTTTATTCCTGTTTATCCGAGTGATCTATTCTTCATAACCTATTTTATCTTCCTGGTGGGTTTTTACATCCTACTGGGTATTTCTACGAAATACTCACGCATCCTCTGATGCAGGCCTCAAAGATCAGTAAGTCAGGATTTTGCAGTTCAGAAAGGCGTAGCAGATGCGTGGGAGATGTCTTGAAGAATTACTTTATTTACTCTATTACATTTTGTTAGAACTTCTTTAGTGTTGGCCAGTGTGTGCCTAAATTTGATGTTTGCTTTGTTTGATAGTTTTTATTTAATCTGCTGTAATAATTTCAGTAGGATTCATTTGCTACATTGACAATGTTATTTAAAATTTGAAGAAGAAGTTTTTAGTTCTCAATTTCTAAGTTTCGTTATGAGTTCCTGGTGATGTCGATTACACGTTCTTTTGTAACGATGTAATTGACCTGAGTGATCGAGTATTCGGTCGCGTCCCAAGGTTCCTACCTCGGCTTTTATTTAGTTTACTTAAAGGCTTCCGCACTCCGATCGAGGTCAGGAATTTTGGGGCGTGACAAGTCTCGACCCAATAGTCAGCACGAGAAACTAAAGGGCAGTTTGGGGCGTGATTAAAAGCAAAACATCTGGCTGGATGTTTTGCTACATTGTAGCATCCATCTTTTTTTATATCCAGTTGGATATAAAAAAAATATGGATGCTATAGTGTATGTCCAAAATCCACTATAGATGTTTTGCATTAATCATGCCCCAAACGGCCCCTAAGTTTGCCCCAACCTAAGGGCCGACGTGTGCGGGAGAGATTGTTGGGTTATCCCACATTGGTTGTGGTCAACTTATAAGTGTAAAAGAAAACTTCACTTTTTGAGCAACTTTTGGAGTTGAACAGGCCTAAGACCACCCAACAGGATAGGTGCTATGTTAAAAATCATGCTTCAGTATAAAGTGCTCTCCTGGTCACAAATTTGTATGTGATGTCACCATTTTTGTTGTATTGGAGCCTCTTTTACTCTGTATTCTGTGTGTATTCTGTGTGTTCCTTGTATAATATGTTCACTAGCACTCAACCCATGGGGCTCAATGTCGCAAGAAAAATAACACCCTTTTCTCAACCTATATTTTTGTCACCTCGCCCCCAAACAATCCCCCATTTACCCCTTATTCCCAAGGGAGTAGGGACATGAACATAGGTCTTCTCTAGTATCCACATCGGAGTAAACTCACATTGGTCCTCCCTCCTAGCCTCTCACCCTTACTATGCCGGTGACGAGCAAAGGCAGGTGGCAGAGAGGCGGGCCTGGTGCTGACTCTCGGGAAGAGGTGCGTGTGACTATTTATGAGTCGTGAGGTAGAGTATGTTTTCTTTTAATGAATCGGAGAGGTGGGGGTACGTGAAAGCAAATATGTGGGGGTGTAAGTGACAAAATTTAAATCCTGTATAAAAAAAAATTAAACCCTAGGGTAGGATTTTTTTTTAAAAAAGAATAAGAACACAGTCTATGACTCTGAGAGGCCGTCCCATCAACGTTAGCTCGTGCGGCGGCGTGACTGACCGGAGCCATTCCTCCGGCGAAAACCAAAGCACCAATCTTTTCCCTCTCCTTCGCGGCGGCATGGAGGGAGGAGGGACCATCTTCCAGTACGAAACCCTAGGCTTCCTCTCGGCCGCGCCGGAGCCCGAGCGAGCCTCGGCCGCCCCCCCGCCGTCTTACTCGGTGTTACGGAGTCAGATAACGGCGTCCGTCAGCGAGATCCCGGCGGTTGCTCCCCAGGACTACTTCTCCCTCGACGGCGAGGCTGAGGTCTCGAGCCCCGGTCACATCGAACCTCCCACCCCCTGCTCCCCTGTCCGAGAAGAAGAGGCCGACCCGGCGCTGGAGACCGCTTGGTTCCGGCCCAACGCCCGGTTCAGGAGCCCCATGCTCCAGCTTCACAAGGGTGCGTGATGTGTTCTCTTGTGCTGAATTATGTGAAATTGATTGGACCGATTGTTTAGAAGTTCCAAAGATCGTATCTTTCAGTTTGTTCCTATCTGCGATAACTGGTCTCGGGTTCTAGTGTTTTATTTTTTCGTTTTTATTAATCCAAAGAACTGAGATGAGCTATTGTGAATGTTAGTGGATATCGTCTCTGTTTTTGTTAATGAAATTCTATGCCGCCTGCTTGGACGCTAACCGTGTAGGACTTCATTTCAATGCTGCAGAAATAGTTGATTTTTGTGATTTTATGTCCCCCACACAAGAAGAACAAGCATCGCGAGCTTCCGCAGTTCAATCCGTCATTTCCGTTGTCAAGTACATATGGCCACAGTGCAGAGTATGGCAAATTGTCTTCTTTGTTTTAGTCTTCCTCATCTGATTATTGCCTCTGGATATTTGAGCAATTCTATTATTAATTATGAGACTGCTCCTTTTAGTTACATTGAATTTAAAATGACTAGGTAGAAGTGTTTGGATCATACAAGACAGGCCTCTATCTTCCAACTAGTGATATTGATGTAAGTGCATCTGTTCTTTGTTTCTTCTTTCAGTAAGGTTTGCATTGGTGTATTAGACCATTGATGCAGCTGTCTCTTCTGTTAATCTTTGTGAAGTTATTGCTTTTACTGGTGATACAACTACAGGACATCAGAATAGATTCTATAGGGCAAAATTGAGACTTGAAATGTCATATGGTGTAGAATGTTGGGCAGAGAGTAGCCATATGAATGAGTGAATGGCTCAGTGTTGAAAGAGGTGGACAAGTGGAAACTTATTAGGAATGGTAATAAAAAGAGCATATTAGGGTAAACCTAGTGGTAGTCCTAAGTAGTGATAAAAGTTGTGAGAGAGCTGATTGAGATGGTTCATCCATGTTGGAAAGAGACTACAAAAAATGCCTGCTAGGAGATGTCATTAATGGCCTTTAAGAAGCCCCTAGGAGTAAAAGTGAACAACCCAAGATGACATGGAAGGAAATTGTTGAGAAAGACTTGCCATGGTATGACTTGGTTGTCGAATTGGCCGATGATGGGGCCGTATGGCAAAGCACAACTAGTGCGTCAGCACTATATGTATGTGATAAGGTGTTGATGGCAATCACTGTATTCAACTATTTCAATCATTGAAGCCAAGGAGTGCAATAGCCAAGATCCCATCAGTGAGATTCTGCATCTCGGAAGAAAATTGAGAATGAGAATAAAGAAAATACTAGTTTTCCCTTGTATCATTGAGATCGTGCAGCATCTCATGTAGTTCTAGTAGAGATGACTGTGTTTCTCTAAATTTTTCCTGACTTTGCTCAGAACGGTGATACCAAATCTTCATTTTCTTCTCTTA
This sequence comes from Houttuynia cordata, assembly GCA_039654745.1. Lineage (NCBI taxonomy): Eukaryota > Viridiplantae > Streptophyta > Magnoliopsida > Piperales > Saururaceae > Houttuynia > Houttuynia cordata. The sequence continues at coordinate 13,817,181 of CM077506.1, forward strand.
CCTCTTCTCGCACATACCTCGTCAAATCAAACAGTCGCACCGCCTTCAGTCTTCTTTTCTTCTTATAGTGACCTAGTCCTCTCCAAATCTGTTTCTGATTGATTTCTTTGTGCCTGTAGAATGAGGTTGGGGTGCAGTGCTTGTTACTTCCATGGTCCAGTGAACAAACATGGAGGAATAAGCAGCACTTACGCCAAAAAAACTTCTAACTTGTAGCCCCTCCTCTCAGGCTCTTGCGGGGCCAAAACTCTTTTTAATTATGAAAACAACATTCAAAGAACAAGGTGCTTTTTGGCAACCATTTTATAAGTGAGGATATATGTGAATTAATCCATTGGGGGGTGGGTCCCTGTTAGGCAACTTTTTTGCACTGTGGCTTTTATGTTGGTCACGAAATCCCACTTTTTGAAGAATCTCCTGCAGAAGATTTTTCAAAGATTTTAGGTTTGGGTTTTTACACCTTTACATCTGTAATTCCTCCTACATTTAAGGCTTTTAGTTGTTAAGTATACAACGAATCTGCTCTGAATGCTTAAACTTGGCGATTCTAAGTTTCACGTGAATTAGTGCAATCAAAGAAGATTCAGAGGAAACCTGTTTGAATTTACGCATGAATGTGTTGCCAAACAGCCCTGAGAAGCGAAGATGGCAGAAGCAGCAGCAGAATGATTGAGGAGGAGGATGAGATTATTTGGACAATGGGGTGGGTTCCATGGGGGGTTGTTTCTTGTGTCCAATATCATTCGTTTACTTGATTTTAATGGGCTTCAATATGCTCCTGATTCTTTCTTGCAATTGGTCTTCGTTTCTAGTCGGATAGGTTTGTTTTGGTCTCTCTTTTTTATTTTGCTTTTGTGGGTGTGAAAGGCTGGGCCTTTTCATTTTCTTTCATTCAGTTGGAAGAGGGAATAGGAGATTCTTATTTGACTACTAGGTGTTGATGATGAACTGGAGATGCCTTTGGCTCTTTGTTGTTCTGGGGGCTGGTTTCAGAGCTGAATGACTTGAGCTTTGATTGATTGCCTCTCTTGTTCGTGGGAGCTGAAATTAATTTGGTCATTGAGTTCAAGGTTCCCAAGTTTGGTTCTTATTTTGCTGTCATTTTTTATTTTATGGAATTTGATTATGATTATGATTTTGGGTCGTTCTCCGTCTAAATAAGTTGTCAGATTGTCTCAATGTAGTAAGTAGAAACTTCATATATGACTATCTCAAATTTATTAAATGCTTTATGTAAATATGAATGTAATATGCTTATACAGACGGAGGGAGATATTGATAGTGATGTGATGCATAGGACAAATGGGGCGTGGGTAAAGTGGAGGGCAGCATCGACAGTATTGTGTGCCGTTCCAAATAGTGTTTAAGGAAAGTCCCGTAGGACATCTGCAAACTGCAACACTTCTACGAAGAAGGTTGTTGGGCCCCAAAGTTAAGTCAAATTGGTAAATTAAACGGAGTCAAAATGAGGATGCTAGGGTCAATGTGGATAGCTAGAAGAGATAAGATTAGAAGTGAGTATGTTTGTTAGAACTTAGGAGTGGCACCTTCAGGGGGAAAGCTTAGGGAGTCTAGGTTGCATTGGTATGATCCTATACAAAGAAGACCAATTGCTGCGGGAGTGTGAAGGTTGGAAGGGATGCACTTATTTACATATAAAATGCCAAAAAAGGGTGAGGCAGACTTAAGAAAATTTAAATGGAGTTAATTAGAAAGGATATGAATATGCTATTTCTTATGAAAGAGTTGGCACGAAACAGCCTGAGGGAGGAGTAAGATCCATGTCGCCGACCTTGGATTGCTGGGAAAAGCGCTACTTGATTATGATGACGATTATGGGTGAAATATGCTTAAAAGATGCATAATTTTACCAAAATCTAAGACTACATTACTTGATTATGACTAAGCATGTTTCGAGTTAATTACTTGTAGACAGTTGAATCACATTACCACAAGCATGCTTTCAGTATGTGGCATTCTTTTTCGACTGTTTGTTATATCATATTAGTGTTGTCTTGTTTAAGCAGTCAGACAATTGTTGTTGTCTAATGTATGTTTTGAATTTAAGTATCTATTAAAATGACTTGGTTAGGTTTTGAAGTACCATTAGTAGGTGAATAACATTTTGTGTTGAGATCTTAACAGAATTTTGAACTTGCAGGCTGTAATATTAGAGTCAAATGTCAGATCTCCTCAAATTGGTCTGCAAGCTCTCAAGAAGGCATTGAAGCAAAGGGGTGTTGCTGAAAAAATACAGGTCAAACCTTTCTAAAGAAAAGCAAAAGAGATACAAGCCACTCTATCAGGTTGCATTGGCCACACCTAATTAAATAGTAGTATGTCTTTGATTTTTCAGGTCATTGGCAGGGCTCGTGTCCCAATCATCAAGTTTGTGGAAAAACGAAGTGGGGTTGCTTTTGACATCAGGTATTTTGGGATATTCCTGTTTGCTTGGTCGGAAAACAAATTTTAAATCATGTCATGGCCTCTGCACCAATTAAAGGTGTCATCCTTTGTCCAAATGGGGCACACCAAATGGCGAGTTTTGCCATAATCTCTTATTGCTGGATGGTTCTATCTGACAGAATACGAAGTCAACTTCAACATGCATCATGAAAGTTTAGATTATCTAGGTGTAAGGAATCTAAATTAACTGGATAGTCATTTACTGAATTTCATGAACAGTGAGTTATTCAGTTTTTATTAGTTGTGCATCAAGAATGCTTGTAACCATCTTTTGACAATTGGAGTTGTTTCTTCATTTGTTACATTTTTTCATTACTTCTCCATATTAGTAATTGGAGTTTAAGTTCAGATACTGCTCAATTTCACACACCCTTTTTTATGCTCCAGTTTTGACATGACCAATGGACCCGAAGCTGCAGATTTTATAAAGGTTTGAGGCCATGATTGATATATTACCCTAGTTTTATCCTTGTTTTTTTTCCTTTTCTTTTAGTAGTGTGCTAGCTATAGCTGTTAGCAATGACCTTGTGTCCATTTGTTTCAGGACATTGTGTCGAAGATACCTCCACTGAGGCCTTTGTGTTTGATACTGAAAGTCTTTTTACAGCAAAGGGAGCTAAATGAGGTCTGCTATGATTTAACTGAACAGCTTAAGAGCATATACTTATTTGTCTGTTAATTCTTTACAGCTACTTAAGAATTTTTTGATGGGTTACAACTGCAGCAATTTCCTTAACTAAAATTTGTAGGTCTATTCAGGGGGGATTGGTTCTTATGCGCTTCTTACCATGCTGATAGCACATTTACAGGTAAAATTAGAGATTGTGAAACCATCATTTAATCTTATAATGCTAGTACACTAAATGGCTGCAAACACACGTAGCAAATGTGGCCCCATGAGCTCAGATGGAAGCCCACAAGTGGGCTCTTGCAACGCTGAAAACGTTCATGTGTCTGAATGCAAATAACTTTTCTAAAACTCTAATAGAAAACATATAAAAAACATAAATTAGCCGGAGCTTAGGTCATCATGTTGGAAGTGTCATTTACTTCCTGTTACTTGTAAGCATTTTAGCACCTTCTCCTATTACCCTGATGTTTGCATTTTCGGCCTGTGCATATTAGATTCACTGGAGAGGGCAAGATCTGAAGGGTCGCCAATCCTATATGGAGCAAAACTTGGGTATTCTTCTGGTGAGTTACCCCTACTTGATATGTACAATGTGATATTTATTAATGCTGTAATCAAGGCTGCAATGGATGCTTAGTTACAATCTTGTCATTATTTAGTTACAATCTTGTCGTTATTGCCATCCTACCATTATTAATACCCTTGTGGATGGAATTATTTTCCTTAGTGTCATCTTCCTTCATTTTGTTATAATGATTGTGTATTCTGATGTTATATTTCCAACTACCCATTTTATCTTTTACAATGGTAGGTAAAATTCTTTGAGCTCTATGGGCACAAACTGAACATAAGTGATGTTGGCATATCTTGCAGTTCAGCAAGCACCTTTTTCCTAAAGAGTGCAAGAGGGTACTATTACTTGTTCTTTCTGGTCCCTATAAAAGTAAAAAGTTTGTCCTATACAGCATCAGCATTATATATCTTGCGTTCATTTTGTGTTTATTCAGATTTTTAAACCGGGAAAGGCCATCCCTTCTCTCCATTCAGGACCCGCAGGTGATTTTCTTTAATGTTTCTTTTGGCATTTGAGTACAAGAATTACACGAAATTCCTAATTTGTTTGAATGTTAAAATAGGCTCCAGATAATGACATCGGGAAGAACTCCTATAACTATTTCCAGGTCTGTCTTTGTTTATGATTTTTTTCCCTTCTATTATTCTGTCATAGTATTTACTATGCCCATAGTCCATTTACTGGACATAGCTTACCTACAAATTTGTGGACCATGTATATTTGTATAAATTTGGCCATCTTTGTGCCATAGCATGGACAAAATTTTTAGGTGCACCAATTAAATTGAATGAATAATCATCTCTGTGGTTCTAAGGATTGATTTAAGCCTGAACCACCATAAATATGCTATGCATCCCAAGCACGACATCATGATTGAGTTTTTTGTGCCCATTTTAAAAGTTTACTGACGAGCTATTGTAACAGAAAATGGTTTGGGCAGTTATTAGGGGAAATGACCGAACACATCAAGCATGCACACACCCAGCACTTGATATTGGCAATAAATTTTCTTATGCCATTGGTTGGTAAGAGAATATAGAAAATGGGTAAACAAACCCGAAAATTGATGCCATAATATGGAAAACCGCATTGTGTAAGGCTGCGTGTGATACCTTAAGAGCTGAATCCTAATCTTAGTCAAAGTGGCACTATTTGGATGACTTAATGGCTTAAGAAGTTGATTCAAATTATGAAATATATAGTCATAATTTGTAGTTAATGATATAAAGTATGATAGAAAACAAAATCAGTAAGTCAAGTGCGAGGTTGAATTCTGACCAGATGTTTATTTCAGTTTTAAGTCAAACTTTGCACTTAATTGGATTCTTATGGCGTGTATTGGTCTAATTTTTATATTAGAAGCTAGGATTTTATTGATTTGGATAATTTTCCACCTATAATTGGACAGGTTAAGAATTATTAAGTTGATGCATCTTTACTAGTAAATGAATTAACCTAGCAAAGTGATGGTTGTGATAGCATCTGTTGCCACATGGAGTATATAGCTTCATAATCACTGGAACTTTCTTTTGCAGATCAGATCCGCATTTTCTACTGCTTATTTTTGGCTTACAGATGCAAAAAGAGTTTTAGCCTTGGGCCCAAACAGGAGCATTCTTGGGACCATAATAAGACCAGATCCACTTCTTTTGAAGCGAAAGGGTGGATACAATGGAGATGTAACTTTTGATCGATTACTTCCAGGGGCAGGTGAGCCTGTGGAGCAACTTACTGGCAACGGTGATTTCCTAGGTAATTGGGATTTGTCTGACGATGAGCCTCTACCTAGAGAGAATGGTGTTGCTGACGATTTGCATATCAAATCGTCTCGAAAGGCAAGAAAAATGAAAAAGAAACAGCGAAACACATCTGGTCAATCCTCAGATGGTAAAAAGAGAAAACGTGAGGAGAATGGCAGGGTGAAAGCAAAATCAGGAAGAAGTGGAAAAAAATTTCGTGACTAGAATGATGACAGCTTCCAGTATGCAGAGCCACAGCCTTGGTTCCCTTGCAATTTGCCTGTTTCCATGGCATAGAAGGATCGTAAGCGAACGATTTATGCTGATGTGGGCGAGATAAGATCGCCTTGTCTAAATAGAATCACAGTATGCATCCAAAGCGCTGCCTCATGGGTCGTTGTGTAGAGTTGATGCAGTAAAATACTAATAGATGTGGAATAGATGTGGCGGCTTGAGTTCATGATAATGTAAAATGGAACAAAATTTTGGCGAATTGCGTTGATTATTATCCCAGTTAAGTTAACGTTTATATAATTTTGCCAAATTGTGTTGATAATATCCTAGATTTTCTCCTGTTTCTGTATAACCAAGACCGACCCACACGCCCACGCCTACGTGCAAGTGCACATAAATATCCCTTGTGCCTTTTCGTTATTTGCGCCACTATCAGTGAACATTTGTTACTTGCACCCTCCATCTCATTGTAATCGTCTGATTTTCATGAAAATAAATCTGCCCGACAGTAATTTTCTCATTTCATATTATCCTAAAACGGTGGTTATCGGATGGAGTAAAATGGGTTAATTGGTTGGGTTCCCTAAAATATTATTCCATCGGTTAAATATGGGTAAAACATATAGGACTATCAATACTGAACAGGGGGATCTCAAGGTTGCGACTTTTGAGCATCCTAACATTTCTCGGTACCAATTACTGAGAAAGATTGCGGAGCTGAAAAGTCCAATCCTTTTTCAAATGCAAAACTAATGTTTTAAATAAGAATTTTTTTTTTTGGATGTTGAGCCAAAGGTCGTACATCAATTGTTCACGACACAAGGACTGCGAGAAAGCCACAACATCCGGTGTGGATTTTGGATGTCCACTGTAGCATTCATATTTTTTTCAACATCCAGCTTCACATCCTGAGTTGTTTCAGCTGGATGGAAAAAAAAATTGGATGCTACTGTGTAACAAAACATCCACACCCGATGTTTTGCTTTTAATCACACCCCAAAAGGCCCCTAAATGAGAACAATTGACATGGAACAAAGGGAGTATTATGGTTTCAACCTCACCATTGAGCAGCTGCTGTTCTATGTTTCAGGAAAGAGCTTAAAAAGCTATGACAAAAAAAAATTGAATCCAAGGAAGCAGTCGTACTTAGGGGCTGTTTGGGGCGTGATTAAAAGCAAAACATCCAGATGGGATGTTTTGCTACACTGTAGCATCTGGATATTTTATATATCCAGCTGAAACACCTCATAAGGTGTTTCAGCTGGATGTAAAAATCCACATGGATGCTACAGTAAATATCCAATATCCAATCTGGATATTTTGCAATAATCACGCCCAAACGGCCCCTTATTATATTAACAATGCTTTCCCCATTCAAATAAATACTTACAAAGTTCTTTTTGTTTTTTTTTCCAAGTGACATTTACCTCTCCACAAGTTATTCTTTAAATACGAAGGTTGTTCTTCAAAAGAAACTCATTTTATGAAAGATGCCAGAGATGACAAGAAGGCCAGAATGCGTCTACAGGCACATCTCACCAACCTCTTGGTGGTACTGCATTAAGCCTATCCAGTAGAGTGTTAAAATCCAGTTGCTGTCCACCGTCTTCCATCCTAAGCATTGCATTTGCGACCTGTTCTCTGGGAAATCCCATGCTCACAGCTTTCTCCATAAGCTCACTGTACGGATGGTTGCGCATCATATGTGGAGAGGCAGGTCGAGCCCCTCCCAAGCTAGCAGCGGAGGGCTGTTGAAGATAGCTGCCACCTTGCGCATAGTGTGGTGGGTGGGATGGCGGAGCACTGCCAGTCTCATACATCATATATCCATGCATATTGGATTGTGAGGGATGAGGCCCAGTGCTTGCGTAACCACCTTCACCTACATGAGCTCCAAAAGTGCCTTGACCGGCTTGTGGTTGTGTTTGGGTCTGTCTTCCAAGATTATGGCGTGCTGGAGGTGGACCAGTCCTATTTGGTGCTCCATAGCCATAGGTGCCAGACTCATTCCTGCTAGTGCCTAGATGACTAGAGAATGGAACCTGCATGGGCATGCTGCTAGGAAATGATTCAGGTGGTGGGTTGGCAGGGGCAGGCTGAGGGGGGTATGGAGTGTATGCTGGTGGTGTCTGTGGTCTACTTGGAGATTGTGAGACTGGCTGGGGTTGCTGCGGCCACTGCTGCTGATATGCTGGATAATGGGTTGCAACAGGTTGACTTACTGGTGGTAGAGGCTGATGTGCCTGTCTAGCTGGGTCAAGGACCTGAGACCTTTGGTTAGCATACTGGAGCTCAGCCTGTGCACGTGGGTCTGGAAGGACTTGAGGAATTTGAGACGGATGCATCACTTGATTCTGTTGTGAATAGTATGCCACCGGCTGGTTTGGCCCCTGAGTTGTCTGTTGAAGGGGCAAAGATTGTGGTGCTGGCTGCTGAACAGGCACTGCTGATTGACGAGGTAAGGCAAGACTCAGTTGCAGATTCTGAGCTTCAGATGAGCTTTCCGATTTATTAGGCTCTGAAATCGATGGTGCAACCTTGTCTTCATTGTGTTGTGCTGTGCCAGATTCTTTCTGCTTGAGCTGAAGTTTCGCAAGCTCTTTTTGAGTATCTGCAAGTTCTTGTTTGTCTCTCAGGATCTGAACAGATCTATGGACCTGTAGCAACAGGTGAAGCTAATAAGTGACAGGAAGTAACAAAACACCAGTAATTGTGCAAAAGATAATATGATCCTAATAATTTTTTTGAAAAGAGTCGAGGCACACTTCACTATTAAGTTACAAGAATTGTAAAACACTAGTTATTGTATACGAGATAACAAAATGCAACATTTTTTGAAGCAGCATGATACTCGCATGATACCCAGTTGATCATGTCCATCAGCTAACTTGGCAGAATGGGCGGGAACCATGAGGAGTGATGCTTAAGCTTTAGCCCTTTAAGAATTAGTGGTAACCATCAACTGCTTGATGAAAATGCTCAACAGAAATATCAAAGACATTTCAAAAAAGTACATTAATGACAGCCTCTTCTTGAGTCACAAAAGTCACCTGATGTAATGGGATAGGGCTATATGAATACAACGTGTCAGAAAGAGAGAATAAAACAAGGGGTACTCACTTCCTGAATATGTTTCTCAAGTGATTTAAGCTTTTGATCAGATTCATTATGATCACGTCCTAAATCAGAACGCAGCTCTCCTATTGTCCGTTCCAGACTATAACAATATAGCTCTAACTGTGATAAGCGGCCACTTATACCCTCAAGGAAACGCATAAGCGTGTCAGTATATTTCTTCATGGTCTTTTCAACTGTAGATACCACATTCTGGTAACCCGTTTCTTCCTGTGGGTTATTAGCATCTATCAACGATTTTCCCATTCTGACCTCCCGAAAATCCTGCAGGCCAAACCAAGATAAAGCTTTCAACATGCTCCAGAGAAAAATAAAAATCAAACAAGCAGTTGGGCTAAAGGAAACATAAAATGCTAACCTGGATGATCATTTTATTTCTAAAACATGGTATAACTCAACAGTAAAAATTCAGTAGGAGCTTATCTACCGGGCAGACCAATAAGCATGCCCTACAATCTCCAAAATGGTTTCACATCTGCGCTCTTGAATTGCTTTGTAAGTTTGAACTCTCAAAAATACCTCCTCCTTTTGTGATTAAAGTATATAAGTTGATGATTCATGCTGTTTACCTAGATTGTGTTTTCCCTTCATTAAATCTTAGCAAATTGTTTCAATATCCAGGACATAAACTCATTGAATATTTGTTCTACACAGCTTCACAGCTTCCTTAACCCATTTTAACACAAAATGCGAAAGAGATTAATAAACGGACACTTTTAGACAACCTACGAAATCAACGCTTTACAACAATCACATATTCAATCATCACTCATCAGCATACTTCTGGTCATAGAAATTTCTATCATTAGCAATGTTAAATAAAAAAAATCTTGAACATATACAAGGTAGAAAGTCAAAAATCCAATCTTGCCGCAATTCTCTTCTAACTCCAGACAAAAATTTGCCCACTCCAATTGGCAGAATGGGCGGGCAGAAACTTTGATCATTAGATGCGGTGTAAACAAAAACACTTAACAACAAAACGTAATTACACGCCAATAATCTACTCCCTCCGTCCAATGAAGCTCGTTTCTCCATTGCAAAATAAGTAAAATTTAGGGGACTCTAAACCCCGTATGGAGAAACAGAGTTTCACTCCCTCTCCCTGTGCCTTTCCGTCTTGAAAGAGCAAACCCAGCCATGTACTATTAAACCCGTGTCTTTCCAAATCCAGACGAGCTTAATTGCACAAAAAGAATAGCAGATTTCACCACAGTAAATCATCTCACAAGTCCTAATCATAATCAAGTGGCGCCTTTTCCCAACAATTTGATCACACAACTCATAATCATAACCAAATTAGCGGCTTTTCCAAACAATTCGAAACCACCAACATGAAATCATACACCTCCATTCTATCCTATTTTTAGCAAACCCTTATCTCGTAAAATATAGCATATCCATACACACTCGTATCATCAATTAACAAAAAAGATGAAGAAAAAAGTACCTTAGAGTTGCCGCGCATGGAGGGCTCAGCGTGCTTACGATCGGCGTCCTGGGAGCTGAAGTCGTCGTACGAGCACAGGACATCGTCGGTGCCGAAATCGAACACCCTCGACCCGCCGGCAGACCTCCCGGACGATCCAGACGCCATCAATCCGATCCCCAATTCCGATCAACAAGAAGATGACTAAGATGGAATCTAGGGTTTTCAGACTGAAATTTGTGATCCTTGCTTTCGTGTTTTTGTTGGCCTTGGGAGCAGGACGACTTGGAATGGGAGGTGAGATTCGTAAACGCGACTGTCGAAGCAATAGCGACGCGCGGGGTGGAGGGCAGTTGATGCGTGGTGGGATATTGGAATGGCGAGGCGCGATGCGACGTGGCGGATGGGGAGGCGAGTGTCGCAGTTTTGGGGTGGTAGAAATGTCGCCTTGATCGTGATCTAGAGGGATCAGGAATGGTGGATTGCTGATTAGCTCGGGGCCCATAGTGCGTTGGTTTATGGGCTTCGTCAAGGCCCATTTAAGGTGAGGGTTTGTGGGTTGTGCTTTGTGATAGGTGAAATCCTCCAGGATGGCCTGCATTTGTCAAGGCCCATTTAAGGTAAGCTCGATCTGCATGAAAGCTAAAAGAAGTTACTTTTGAGTCTCCCCCCCCATTGTGCTCAACATAAGGGGAGCTGTTTGGCTCCCTCTTAGGTTTATGGTTTAGTAATTGCTGGCACTGGTTTAACTGTCAAAGGATATGTCTGTTAAAAATTTAATAATTTACTAGGCTGCCCTCGACAGTTGATTAGTTGGTTAGTTGTGAAAATAGGGCACATAAGTCTTTTTACATTTATTATCTGTATAAAAACAGGCCGGTAGAGCTCATTTTATGAGAGTTTTTTTGGATGATTTTCAAGTTGTCTGTTCTTGGAGGTGGATTTCTTCGTGCTGCTGGTGGATTTTGGCAAACCCTAGGTAGTGGATTCCGGTTTCTCTCCTCTTGCCTATGGACTCAGGTTTCTTTGTATTCCTTTTCAGATATTATAACAGAGTAATGTAATTGATTACATTGAGAATCAATACAAAATACATTGTAATTGTGATTGCATACAAATCCTATTGTGTGATTGTCCGATTGTGTAATTGGTGTGAAAGTGTTCGACAAATTGACTGCATCATTTTGTTTCATTTTATTCAACGAATTAGTTGCATCATTTTGGTATCAGAGCAAGATTGATTATCTACCATGGTGGTCAAAGATCCTAACGACAATTAAGCGATTCAGCAACAGATTTTGCAGACTATGCAGCAAATTCTGGTTCAATTGCAGCAAATGAATATCAATCAAACAATTTTGTAAATTGCGGAAGGAGGTCCTAGAATTGCGGGACATGATCAAAGGGGAAATCCAAGGTTTTCTGGGCAACCTGAGTTAGACGGAAGCTCAAGTGAAGAGGAACCAGAGAGGTTTGCAGGGATTCGAGCTCAAGAAGATAATGTAGGAACACGAGAGTCTTGGAGAAATGTTAATGAATATGGGAATTAGGACTTGCGAACTGATCAGAGGTATGTTCAAAAGTTTCATCCTCAATCTTTTCGTCCAAAATTAGAGCTGAATGAATTTGATGAGATGCTCCATATTAAGGATTTTCTTAATTAGATAATTGAGGTGGAAATGTATTTTGATGGTATGAAAGTTTTAGCTAAAAAGCAAGTGAAAGTTGTAGCCTATAAATTGAAGGGAGGGGCCTCAGCTTGGTGAGAACAAATACAGATGGAAAGGCAACAGAGAGGCAAATCTTCAATTCAAACATGGGCCAAGATGAAGCAGCTGTTGCATTCTCAATATCTGTCGTTAGATTTTGAGTAAATTCTCTACCAGAAGTACCAGAATTGTAAACAAGGAAATCAAAGTGTTAAGGAATATGCTTAAGAATGTCAGAAATTGGTGGTTCACAATAATGTAAAGGAGACTGAGCAACGAAAGATTGGAAGATTTAACAATGGGTTACAATGGAGAATCCAAGATAAAATTGGACTGCAAACTTTTTCTTCTTTTTCAGCTGCACTTCAACTAGCTTTAAGAGTAGATCAACAAATTGTGAATTCAAAATTCCAGGTTGTAGGAGCTAATAAATTTGTTAACTCTCAGAATGTATCTTCTAAAGGAAAAAGTATTGTGATAGAAATTGGTGAATCTAGTCAGCAACCTGTACCTATTCATGAACAAAACAAGGCAAAGAGTAAGATAGTTCAACAACCCAATTAGTATGCTAAGCCAAAGGAGCAAGTGCAATCAAGCTGGTCATATTTTCAGTGAGTGTCCACTTTGAATGAAAACTGCCAATGTAGCTACCCATTCGAATGAAATAGGAATTCAATGAATCAATGGTTGCAGATACATCATTTGTGGATTTAGACATACCTGTTACAATGGTTGAAGCTGATGAAGGTGTTGATACTGATGCAATCATTTCTTCTTTGATAGTCCATAAACTTATGTTGTTACCAAAAGGTGAAGATCAATCTCAAAGAAACAAAATTTTTGTTCCCTGTGGGATTGTTAATAAAGTAGTTTGCAAAGTCATTGTGAACAGTGACAATAGTGAGAATTTGGTTTCTCGACAGTTGTTGTTGAAGCTGAAATTACCTGTGGTACAATATCCATGTCCTTATACTTTAGGGTGGATTAAAAAGGTCGGTGCTATCAAGGTAAGTGAAAGATGTCTTATTCCTTTTTCTATTGGAAAAGACTATAAAATAGAGCTCTTGTGTGATATTGTTGTCACGCCCCAAATTTCCAAGACCCAATTTACGCGGAAGCATCAATCCAATGACGGTTATAGGGTAGGAAACCTGGGACGGACCGAATACTCGAGTCTACGCTTATCCCATTTAAATATTATGGGACTTGCAGGATCGTCTTGACTTAAATAACATTTACTTACAAAAAGTAGAATAACGGAAAGGAAATCTAAATATCTATTACAATATCTGAAAATGTCTTAACAACCACAAACAGAGTTTAACATAAAGCAAATGGCACGCAGGCCGCAAGTTCAAATGTCAAAATATAGCAAAACATAAGAGACGAGTCTTCTAAGCTCCAACATCAAACCATGCCGCTGGAAAATATCACTTCTGCTCCTCCTTAAATCCTGCATCAGAGGATGCGTGAGTATTCCATAGGAAATACCCAGTAGGATACAGAAAACCCACACCGGAAAAATAAGAGAAGACTCCAAAGATGAATGGTTTAACAGACTCAGGTTCAACAAGGACTAAGATCACTTACCTGGAACCAACTGCCATTCAAGACGCATTAAGGTCAAAGATACTTCAAAGACTTTCATAAAGTAGTGAAGGTAAGATAATAAGCATTGGACAACCAAAGTGTCAAAGTACAATTTCTGCTCTCAAATCTTCATCAATACCAGAACATCCTAGAGGTTCTTCAGAGGAACCTTGCCATGCGTCTAGGGATGCTGGCCCCATCGGTGCTTACGGGCACAATGGGCGGAGATTGCAGACCTTCCGTAATGTCATACAATCTAAGCGCACGCGGTTGCCGTCATCGGCTGAACTACAGAGGTTCAATAAATCGGAGATCTCGCAAGATCTAGCAATGGCTTGTGAGCATACTATGATTCCGACTAAGAGCTTTAAATGCTACTTAGCGGAGAAACAATTCAACTAGCCCTATTGTCAAAAGGCTTAGAACAAGACTTTCTAAAGTTCCGTCTCTTCATAGGAGTGAAAAGCACAATCCAAATCAAATTATGAATTAGTCTGGGAACTCAAGTGAGACCCGACTAAGAGAGCCACACCACAAGATTTTCCAAAAGTTCAAGTTCGCTATCAACAAAGTTGTACCTAGCCCTAGAATTGATAATTCCCGACTTAGAATGACGCGTTTCAGGTAGACCACGTCAGAGACTTAGAATTCAAGCTTCGATTACTCTTGTGTCATAAATGGACCAAGGGAAGAACAAAGGGACTATTATTATAAGACACCTTATTTGGCTCTAAGACCTTAAGGTTACTGTTCTTAGAGTCTTATAAAATCATAGTAGACTTGATTAGATTCTTAATTATCAATTATTCTCAAGCTTCTTAGGTTTATTATGATTTTAAGTCATTTAAAGTCAGAAACTGTGTTCTGTCCAAAACAGAACAGCTCTCTTTATCAGGTCACTACGTTCTGAACAATTTGATTTAATCTATGAAATTTTTATCTTAGATAGCCTCTGATGTCTAGTTTCCAGATTGATAAAGAACTTAATTTTCTGATTACTGTATAATTAGTTATCATTTTTCTACTGAAGTCTGCCTGCGCAGGATTGCTCCTGGCCGAGACCAAGTTTCTATGTCATATATAATTTACTAATGTATAAAGTGTAGTAACTCCTTATTAGTCTTTTTTATACATTAATCTAGTCTTTCTTAAGATTTTTACAGAGCTTTATAAGTTCTGAAATTCTCAGTTTATGATTCCACTTTTCGTAATCTTTACTACCCGATTACTACAACACTTTCTTATCTCATTATTTAAGTGATACTATCATATAATCCCGGACAACATTAGATCTCAAATCACGCTGACAATAAAATGAACTGAAATCTCAGAGACAAGATCTTACAAGGGATAATCTTATAGTTATCATTCATTATATCATTACCCATTTAGTTGATATTATACAAGTAGTAATAGCTATGATAATACATATAGAACACGAAATACGGAAATGCACCAAAGTGCCTAAAGATCAAATCTTTACTCAAGAGAGTGAGCATGGATATACAAATAGCATTATCACATGCGATCAAGATTTAACATAAAAATCCAAATCCAATTTTCATTGGTCAACATACGTAGAAATGATTGAGTTGAAATACAATAGAGTTATGAATCAAGAGGGAATATCAATCTAGGATCGGCAATACAAATTCCAGAAATGAGTACTCAACATCAAGGCATCAACATTCAACAAATCATTTTATCAAAAAGAAGTGTAATGGGAAAAAGGCATCCTACTTGGTTGTAAATACCGAGACTTCCCGAGCACTCTTGAATTCGACAATGCCGCACCAACACCACGCCGGTCGACCTTGCTTGGACCACCACGAACCACCACGGACCACCGCCGGAGTAAGGTTGCCGCCGGCCGGATAATGAGAGTGAGCAAGAGAGAGAGAGAGAGAGAGAGAGAGAGAGAGAGAGAGAGAGAGAGAGAATGCTCAAGGCTTTGAGCACTAAGCAAAACCACCCCCCTACTAGCCTATTTATAGACTTTTTGAACCATTCTCCACCATTGATCACTCCTTAATCCAATGGCTTAGATTCAGTAGAAAATTCCAGATTTTACCACTTTCAAGATGACTCTTGGGTTTACAAGGAATGAGTTAATGGGGGTCAATTAATGTTATCCATCAACCACTTCCATTAACCCATCTCTCAACCACCTCCACTAAGGCTAACCCGACCCAAGCACAAATGGGTTTGAGTTTGGGTTTGGGTTTCTCTTTTAGAATTTCCATTAATCACTACTAACCCACTTAAGAAATATCTAATTCATAATTTTTGCTTAATCTCAAATTAATTCTATTCCCAAAAATAACACAAACTTCATACAAATACCTATCCAATATTCTTAGGTCAAATGAAGCCAAACCAACATGTAACGCCAATCATGAATCATATAATCCAATAAAATCTCCGATTAAGATCAATTCAAAAATCACAAATTTTACGGTGTTCGATCGATTCCGGCGGGAATTGAATTTTCAAAAGATTTTCGAAAATTTAAATAAATGCATACCGTTGAGCCAAGAAAATACTATAAAATTTACGGTCGTCACAATTGTTGATATGAGTGCATGTCAAATCTTGTTGGGAAGACCTTGGCAATATGATATGAATGACATTCATGAAGGAAAAACTAATACCTATTCCTTTTTATACAATGGGAAAAAGTTAGTTTTAATACCAAAACAATATCCAATGTGTGATAAGCCATTTTCTGTTGTTTCTAATAAAGTGATGCTGGTAAGGGATTTAAGCAAAGACATTCAAGAGGGTGCTGATGTATATGCTTTGGTTGTTAAAGAGTCTACTTCTTGTTTTTTTTTTCCACCAAAGTTGCAACATTTGTTGGAATAATTTGCAGCAGTAATGCCGAAAGAACTTCTTGCTTCTTTGCCTCCTATGAGGGATATACAATATCATATAGATCTCATACCTGGTGCTAGTCTTCCTAACCTACCACATTACCGAATGAGTCCTATAGAAAGTCAGATTCGACAGGAGCAGGTTGAGGAGTTATTAAAAAAGGATTGATTAGAGAAAATATGAGCCCTTGTGGACTGCCAGCCCTTTTGGTTCCAAAAAAATGATGGCTCATAGAGAATGTGCATCGTTTGCAGAGCCATTAATAAGATAACTGTGAAATATAGGTTTTCAATACCTAGGCTGGAAGATATGATTAATATGCTTGAAGGATCACAAGTGTTTTCCAAGCTAGATTTGCACAGTGGTTACAATCAGATAAGGATCAGAGAGGGAGATGAATGGAAGACTGCGTTTAAAACAAGGAAAGGACTATATGAATGGTTGGTCATCCCTTTTGGCCTCACAAATGCACCAAGTACATTCATGCGGCTCATGAATCAAGTACTAAAACTATTTTTCCACAAGTGTGTTGTATCTTAGTTTGATGATATTCTCATCTATAGTATGTCTGAGGAAGAGCATTTGGTCCATTTGGCTGAAGTTTTATGAACTCTCCAACATCGTTCTCTATATGTTAATATTAAGAAGTGTAGTTTTCTTTCTCCACAACTTACCTTCTTGGCATATATTGTGGGAGCTTAAGGCATCCGTGTGGATCAATCTAAAGTAGAGACTATTCTATCATGACCAATACCTCAATGTGCAAGAGATGTTAAAAGGTTTCATGGCCTCGCAACCTTTTATAGGAGATTTGTAAGAGGATTTAGCACTATTGCAACTCCTCTTACTGATTGTATGAGGAAAGAGAAGTTTGAATCAACTTCTGGCGCCTAGTAAAGTTTTGATTTGTTGAAACACAAGTTGTCTACTACTATTTTGGTTTTACCCTGTTTTGAGAAGGTATTTGAGGTTGAATGTGATGCTTTAGGCATGGGGATGGGAGCTGTTTTGTCTCAGGAAGGTCGACCTATTGCTTTCTATAGTTCCAAACTAAGCACAACCAGACAGAAGTGCCAGCTTATAAGTTGGAATTTTTTGCTTTCATTCAAGCATTAAGGCAGTGGAGACACTATTTGATACAAATGGAGTTTATATCACATACTGATCATCAGCCTTTAAAGTTTCTTCACACCCATAACAAAATGGATAGGATGTATGCAAGCTGGATTTTTGAACTTTAGGAATTTACATTTGTTATTAAACACAAATCAGGTAAATTGAATACAGTAGCTGATGCATTAAGCAAGCAATTTTCACTACTAACTTCTCTGCGATTGGAAGTTTTTGGGTTTGATTCTATTAAGGAATTATAGAGTGAAGATAAAGACTTTGGTTCTATATGATTGCAGTGTGTTTCTCAGTCAAATAGTTTTAGAGAATATGCGTTCCAAGATAGCTTCTTGTTTAAGGGCTCCAAACTTTGTATGCCTAAGTGTTCGTTGCACCAACAAATAATCCATGAACATCACAGTGGGGGTCTTAGAGGGCATTTTGGTCGACAGTGGGGGTCTTAGAGTACTTAGACCTTGACATGTAATTGTTGTGAAAAGTAAGGATCCGATCCCTATAGCCGGAGACGACTGCCAGAGAAATTTGACAAAGAAATACAAACAATGAAATAAACACAAGCACACGATTTGATGTGGTTTAGCCAAACTGCCTCACCACTAAGAAAAGATTTTTATTTTACTGTGTCGTAGAACATAAAGTACAATAGCATTCTCCTAAAACCTTTTGAGATTGCAAACACTCGTACCTAAACCTTTCCTCAATCTTAAAGCATGAACAAGTTTAATGCTTCAAGCTTCACTCTAAACATTAAAACATACAATAAAATAGACATAAAAGATATACAAAAGAACACTTTAAGAAGCCCTAGAACCCCCCTATATATATGCCCTTGGACGTCGCCAAGCCTCCTAGCCTAATAGGGGAAAGAGTCTCAAACAAATTTACCTTAGAATGGAAGTCTCTTGTAATAACCCGCATGAAACCGGTCTACCGCAAATGTAAATGGTCTACTGGAAGCAACATTCCATGGGTCCAGTCTACTGCAAGAGAGGACCAATCCACTAGACCTCTATCTCCTGTCTACCGCCAGAAATAGCCAATAGACCGGACATGCATCTAAGCTTCTATTCTTCGCATCTTCACCTTCTTTTATTAGTTTTTCCATTGGATAATTTTTTATTTTGCGGGACGGGCGGACTTTCCAAGGGAAATTGTACAAGAAAAATTAGGATTTTCCCATGGAAAGGTAGGCCCATGAAATCCAACGTGTAATCTCCAAAGGCCCTAAATGATCCGCAGGCCCGGCCCACCCTCTCCTCATCCACAACAATTTAGCCAGAGCGGAGCAAGAAAGAAAAGAGCAATCAGCGACCACCACACTGACCGTCGCCAATGGTGTCCACATCCCTTATCCTCACCCCTTCCCCCTCTCCTCTCCTCCGCCCCCCCAGCTCCCGTCGCCGGCACCACCCAATCCTCTGCTCCACGCCACCACCCTCAAACCTCTCGTCATCATCGTCATCTCCGGCAGGTAACGAAGATACTGAAGCTGGCTTGGTTTGGACTGCTTTTTTTTTCTTTTGAAGTGGTTGTGAGTGTGTTTTTGATTGGTTCAGGTAGCGTTGGGTACATCGAAGCAGATGGGGTGGAAGAGGGGGACGGCGGCGGCGGCTTTATGACCGGTGGAGCCTTTGATTTCAGAAGGGCCACCGCGCCGCTCACGTTTGAGCTCTTGTCTGCTCCAAAGAAGGTGACGCTGTTGCGGCATGGGTTGAGTTCTTGGAATGACGAGAAGAGGATTCAGGTGGCTCTGTTGCTTCTGACTTCCATGATTCTTTACTTTATGATACGATGTTTTCGTTGTATCAATTGCTTTGGAGTCTTTGGACTTTGGATGTTTATACACTCTCTGTCCCATAATATATTGTCTATTTTAGAATCAGAAATAATCTGATTTTAATTTTGGATCTCTAATCCGGACATAGTACTCCGTCCGTGCAATATTACTTGTCCGGATTAGTAGTTCATTTTGGTTTTCTAATCCAGATAAGTGATATTGAGATGAAATTCAGTGGCTGAAAAAATAGTTGATCACGTTTGTTCGTATTGATAATTGTTATAATTGATAGTTGATACTCCCTCCAAACAATATTAATGGCTACATTTTGAACAATTATCATTTTTATTGAATTGTCTCTCAAGTTTCTTACAACTCATCTGCTAGCTGAGCTTGTGAGATGAATTGTAAGAAGCTTGTGAGAAGCGTTTTTAAGTCCCAGCCACTTAAGTTGAGCCAAATGTGGCAGCTAAAACGGGACAGGCATTTTTTTCCAAATGGGACGAAGGGAGTATTTTAGAGTAAAAATTTTGTATGACTTTTAGTTCAGAGAACCAACCCCATCCAATATAATCATAGTTTCTGCAATCAATTAATGCACGAGATGAGTGCTAACATTTTGACAGTTAAAACTTAACAAACTTACACTCCAGACGAAGGTAGATGACAGTGTATATTGATTATGACAGGAAATAAGGTAGATTATTGCAGTTTAATTGTGCTTATGTACTTCATTCCATATTTTAGTTCATTTTCGAAAACCAAATAGGATACTTAATATGGGATAGAGAGAGTATAATATAAGGTTTTATGAAATAGTTGTACAAATAAGATCAGGGAGTATTAGAATGACTTAAAAAATGCACTATTTGGGGGAAGGGAAACTCCCCCTGGGCTATGCCAGTGGCTGACTTCAGTTGAAGAGGAAAGAATTCTTGAGGGTCTATTCCAGACTAGAGAAGTCATTATAAACTCCTATACTGGAACTTAATGAAGAAAATTTCGATTAATTTAGTTCAAATTAAAAAGGGCACTTTTGCATTCACGGCGTTGTAAAGCAGTTGTTGAATCCAGTGTTATTCTTTCTTTATGATTAAAAAGTTTCTTAAGCACAAAGCTCAGAATAAGGGTAAACGAGAAAAAGCATTAGATCGGATCTCATAAATCAACTTGTACAGATTCATAGAGCCTGTTCCATGCAAAAGTGCCCTTTTTGAGTTGGTCAAAACCAATATGATTCCTGTCTCATAAGCATTAATGCATTTGGCGATATGTGGTTGCACTTAGATGATGAAAGTTGCTTACATCATTTACGTTTCTAATTGCAGGGAAGTTCAAATCTCTCTGTGTTGACAGATACTGGAGCACAGCAAGCTGAGCGCTGCCGCATAGCCTTATCTGATCTAAAGTTCGATCAGTGTTTTTCAAGTCCTATTTCACGTGCAAAGGTCTAATCTCTAGATAGTACCTCCCAATTCTGTTCAGTTTCAATATAGAAGCCATTATATTCATTCTTATTGGAAGCTGTTTGGTTCAGTCAAGTGCAGAACTCGTATGGCAAGGAAGGGAGCAGCCTCTGGTCTTTCTTGATACATTGAAGGAAGCTCACCTCTTTTTCCTTGAAGGCATGACAAATGGTCTGTTTTCTATGATTCTATGTGATTATTTTCTCTTTTTTCTTTACTCATGAGTGCATGGCTCCACATAACACAATCAGCTTTTGGAGGCAGCGGATGCTAGGAAGAAGTACCCAAAACTGTATACATCATGGAGAGAGGATCCAGCTAACTTCCATGTTAATGGGATCTATCCCATCAGGAAGCTTTGGGGAACGGCCATGGAGGCTTGGAGAGAAATCTTGTCTGCTCCAGTACGTTTGGAAGTTTTCTTATGGTTCAGGTCTCTTAATTCTCCGGGAATTTGTACTAACATTTGTCATTTTATTTTAATCAGGGAGATAATTTTTTAGTTGTAACTCACAAGTCAATCTTGCGAGCCCTTATTTGCACAGCTCTCGGACTAGGTCCAGAGAGGTATAATGTGGATCAGAATTCTATATTTCCATTTTCTTTCAAGCATATTTGTTCTGTTTGCGCATAGCTGAGGATCTGACTACATTAAACTAATGTTTTGTTGTGGTGTTAGGTTTCGTTCTATAGATGTAAACAACTGTGGAATTTCGGTTTTTACCTTCAACACAAGAGGAGAAGCTATGCTTCAGTGCTTGAATATGACTGCTCATATGTACAGTGATCATGTTTATCGGTATTGACACTTTCGTTTTTAAGACAGCTACTGGGGCAATATCTTGCTCATGGCAATTGCATTTGCTTGAGACTGAAAATTCGCAACTGATGTCATAAAATGAAGGCCATGATGTTGGAGCTAACATTGTCTTGTTCTTTTGGAGAAGATTTTGGCTTGTGCTTCATTTGGCCAGTGTAACTCTTTGTAAGCTCTTGTAACTTTTAGTTTCATGAACATAGATTGATATGTTAGCCAAACTGTTAGCTTGCATATTTTCCAAAGTGAACTTCTTATTCAAAACCATTTGCATAGATCGGGACAATTGAGTTCTGCAGGTTTAGCATGCGAAGTAATTGACCAGAACCTGGACAACATGTGAACAACCTGAAATCTGAATGATGTTCGCTGTTCAGCTTGAAATGGTTTACATACTGACATCAAGGACATGAACTGGGCACAAGTCTGCTAAGTCTCGGACGATTGCCAGAACTATCTGGTCGAGCAGACTAATTGACCACTTGGACAGTCTGTTTGAACACCCACTGCTGCAGGTTAACTCAACACAATCGTCTACATGAATCAGTGCACAGCTGTGCTTGGTCGAAAGTAAAAGGTTAACCTCCACAGGAGCAGTCAACCCTTGTGTGTTTGGCCGACATAAATAAGGCCTGATCAAGCTGGTTGAGCACACCCTCCCTGTATGTCGACTCTATCTGCTAGGCGTAATGGTTAAATTTCAATGGTCATTGTGCTAGTCGACCACCTGAGTCAGCGATCGACATCCAGCTTGGGTCATATTTGCAGTTTGAGATGTTAGTGAGCTACCCTTCATGTGCTATAGTTGTGCGGATGGATTCGGCCAATATGGGAGTCTTTTGGGTGGTTTAAAAGGCCAAGCTGGATAGTCTGTCCTCTCCCATGGATGTAGTGGACTGTATATAGTAGGCAGAGGAGGGAGACAAAGCTGCTCTTGCTGCTAAACTGTCCTGGTGCGTATGGAGCCAAGGGAACTCATTGAGGGTTGACGGGAAATGCAGGGAAGCCAGGGACCTTGTTAGGTGGGCGGAGAAGCATTGCTCTAGCTACTTTTTTAGTAAGAGCCTGGAGGGCGGGATGTTTTACTCTAGCTCTTCAGTTTGATGCTCTCTTTTAATTTTCTAGTACCATTTAAAAAAAGACGTTAGTGAGCAGTGGCCAGTGTGAGCTGCCACAAGGCATGAAACAGTACAAAAATGGTCCAAATCCTTCAAGTTTCTTTTTTTAGTAAATAATCCTTCGAGGTTTATAAAAAGGTTGGAAGATGAATAAACCAGCTTTTCATCATCATCATACGCCTTTATCCCAACTATCTAGGGTCGGCGGTATAGATTATATATCACATTTGACTCTTATCAGAATCAAAATGGTACAAAATCCATATAAAGAAATATAGTGACAAATTTTTACGCTGGATACCCTTCTTGACGCAATCCTCCAAATAGGGGACAATAAACCAGCTTTTACAAACTAATAAAAATTTCAGATTTAGAGAAAAAAAAGCATCCTTACTAAACTTATGTGGAGATATAGGCAATTATCTGTCCTATGTAACTACACTACTTCATGATTTCGAATCTTCAATGCAACGGGCCATTGACTGAAAGGATGACTCCCACTAAAATTGCTTTCTGTTTACGTGGAAACAAAATTTAAAACTCGTTCTACACGGAAAAAGCATACTTGTTAATCATAACAAGTACTTTTATCTGTTTGTTAGATTTTGGCTAATACACATAAAAATCCTCATCACTTGAGAAAATCAATTCTATTAATTTTAACAGGTGTGATGCCTGTTAACATACGACACCCTTAACATTACAGAATAAGAGAAAATGTATAGTAAAATGAAAGAAATTTAACACTTACTGCATGATGACCAGACCAATATAGACAAACAGAAACATTCTTCACTCGTAAAATCAAAACTGCAATTTCTTCTTCAGTAACCGTAATATCGCATCTCTGCACAGAAAGAACGGAAGTGAAAGAAAAAGACAACAGACAAATACACTCTCTCATAATTTGTACATGATGAAATATGGGAGACCAAGACAGATGCATTCAGGGAAGAAAATGACAAAGAGCCGCCCACAGCCGACATGGCTGTAGTGAAGATTACAACAAGGTAGGAGGTGAGTTCTGGCTTGAGTGGAAGCCAGTAGCACCGTTTTACAAATGTTCATTAGGGTATGTTTCTTTCTCGCACTATCTTCTCAACATCCCTAGGAGTTTTAACTCCATGTGCATCATGATCCACCTTGATTACCTGCAAGATGTAAGGCCAATTAAGAAATTATCAAACCATAAAGACAGGAAATGTTACAATGAAAGTCTAGAATATCAAAGAATCCATTAATCAAGTTCAAATGAGTAAAGTAAAATAGTATTTAGAATTAAATATGACAGATCAAATACAGAAGATCAAAAGCATTGAGTATAGCAATAATGTTCCAACAAACTATCTCATGCTTTCTAAAATTTGAAAGACTTTGAAGTCCTACACTGATGACCATCTTTTCCAGCTCAACTATCCATGTCTCCATAGTCCATAGAGACAAAGATCTCCAAGACAAAGTACAAGATATATCCCAGTCGGAAAATTCATTAATACTACTCTATCACTAAAAAAGGAGAACTACCATCACACAAATCCTAAGTTCTCAACTTTCTAGAAACTATACGAAAGCTAATTAATCAAAGGCATAAAAAGCAGACAAATGAAGTGATGGAAATACAGACTGGACAGGGATCTCTTTTCAAAGTGACAAAGTCAAGTTCACAGCCACCAATTTTTTGGTGAAACCCTGATTCCAAGCTATAGCAGAGAGGTGATTAGTTAGCTTCCAAAAAATCCTTAGTCTTACCATCCTCTAGGTACCAAGGAATTGTGCCTTTTTTGTCGAGGGGGCCAAAGAATTGTGCTTGGAGATAGTAGTGTCCAAGTAAAATTTAATGAACCTGTTCAATCTTGGGATCACAACCCAAGACACAAGGTTTCAGGTTCATGCCCTAGGGAAAACATCTTTCTTTAATATGAGTGTCATGTGAACTTTAGTAATGCATGGATGGGCATGGAGTCTTAATGTGGTTAAAATAAACAGTTTGTTCATTACATAATAGCTCAAAATTTAATAATATTGTTTTAGAATAAGTGCTTAAATAGCATGACCTACATACTTTCAAATGTTTGTGCTGATAAAGTAATAGAGAAGCATAGAGAGAATGAACCAATATATCTCGCATCACGTGATAGTCAAAATTATGGGCTTGGTTGAGAAAATGACAAACAAGAAACTTCTCCTTGCGTACCTTCATCTTATAACCATTCTCGAGTACTTTAAGTTGCTCCAAATCCGCACAAAATCTTGCACATATTACGTTCAACTTTTACCTTCATCAATATGGGATCCAGTTAAGTAAAACTACCAACCTAAACGCAGTATGAGCAAA
This sequence comes from Houttuynia cordata, assembly GCA_039654745.1. NCBI lineage: Eukaryota > Viridiplantae > Streptophyta > Magnoliopsida > Piperales > Saururaceae > Houttuynia > Houttuynia cordata. Next base: position 13,842,206 of record CM077506.1, read on the forward strand.
AGATGGAGCAATAAACTAATGCAGACTATTACAAAGTTACCTGGAGGGCTTTGACGATACCATCTATGATCTCAGGTTCAATCAGAGCTCATCTCCTTCAATATTGACAACACCATCATACTTCTTCTCAAGCTTTTGAAGTGCTCCATTGCAGCGTTCAGTGCCTTCACTCAAATGCATAAAGAAATTAATAACTAACACTTTCCATAATCAATGCCTCGACTAAACGGATTAGATAAAAAAGTTTTAAGAATGGAAAAAAAACAAAAATCTACCATTTCTACAAGATTCTGATGGCATGTTGTGAACGTCACACACTTAAAGGCGCGTAGTCTATCTTAGGCAGTATTTTATTATTAAGATCAATTAGTGATTGTAATAAATGCCTGATTAGATATAACGGGCTGTAATCATGGATTGTAATTATGTCGTCATTTGTTGTCATGATGTCGACATGTGACATCATGACAACATTATGTCGTCATTGTGACAAGTAGGAGTCCTCTTTATAAGGAGGTCTTCTTCCTCCTGGATGGGTATGCAATAAAGAACTTATTTCCCTACTCTTCTTCTTCTTCTTCTTCCTCTTTGCCGTCAAGGCGAACTCTTGTGACCTTGCTGGTCACAACACTGGTATCAGAGCAGTGACGATCTGAGGACGATCATGCCTCCTCGCAAGTAGCCAGCCATGGCCGCTGAGGTGCCATCAGAGCCAGAGACGACGAGAGATGCTTCCAGCCCACGGGAGAACACTGATTCCAACCAGGATGCTATTCTCTCACTGCTCAACTCGATCAACATACGACTACAGAACGTAGAGCTTGCCCAGACACAGATGAAGACGGACATGGCGACACAGGCTGCAGCCATGGCCACGCCACCGCCATCAGCAGGGGGGCCTGGAGGCCATAATCGGCCAGGGGGCTCACAAGTGTTTGGCGGCTCAGTCCTAGGCCATCATGCCGGACATTCTATCCCTCATGGCATCCAAATTGGATCCGTAAACATAGGTGATGAAGGGGGGCGCACTGGACAAGAGACACGAGGCATGGAAGGTGTTCGTGGTAATGCCTCAATGGCCCCACACCCACGACGCATTCAGTATGAAATGGAGGATGATATGGAAGAGTTTTCGGGCTCTCGCGGAGGCCAGAGGGCCAGCGCTGAGCCCAGGCTAGCTCGATTGCAGTTTCCGCGATACAATGGCGAGGAGGATCCCGTCGAATGGCTGTACAAGGCGGATAAATTCTTTTCGTTCCAGGGTACGCATTCTGATGCAGAGCGCTTGCGGGTGGCGGCCTTCCACCTTGATGGAGACGCCTCAATCTGGTTTCAGTCTTTTGAGAAGGAGACGCGATTTCCCACATGGGTGACATTCTCCGATGAGCTGTGCATCCAATTTGGACCGAACGAATTTCAAGACTTCAACGAGATGCTATCAACCCTGCGGCAAACTACTACGATACGGGCTTACTATTCTGAATTCATGAAAATTGCTAACCGCTTGCCAGATTGGCCAATGGCGGCCCTTGTTGGCACCTTCAAGCGTGGATTAAAGCCTGAGATTGCTGATGAGATGCGACATTTTCCGTGCAACACTATGCGGGATGTAGTGCGTCATGCTCGGATAGAAGAGGAAAAGTTGGCTCGTCAGCGAAGAGGGGGACGTGCGGGGCTGGCTCTGAGGCCGTACACCAGCCACCCGCCTGTCTTGACGCCAACGCCTGGCCAAGGCCCTAGCCGGTCACCCTTGCCAGGGCCTAATCCTCCTCCCGTCCGCCGTTTGACACCAGCCCAGATGGAAGAAAGGCGTGCCAAGGGACTCTGTTATAAGTGCGATGAGAAATTCGTCCCTGGACACCGCTGCTCAGTCCGGGGTAGTTTACTCATCGAAGAAGCTGAGGACGAGGAGCTAGCTGAACCAGAAGAGGCATCCGGCCTCTATGACCATGTGCAACCGGAGATCTCAGTTCATGCATTCTCTGGCACGTTCACCCCCAGGACCATGCGTGTTCAGGGCCAGCTGAAGCGCCAACAAGTCGCGGTTCTTATTGATAGTGGGTCGACTCATAACTTTATTAATGATAAGGTGGCACAGCGTTTGGGTTGTTATGTTTCTGACTCCAAACCCTTTGATGTATTGATTGGGGACGGCAAACATCTCAGGAGCATAGGCGTATGCTCGCAAGTCGAGCTGGCAATTCAGGGGCATTCCTTTATCACAGACTTATTTCTCTTGCCTACGAAGGGGGCTGATGTGGTTCTTGGTGTCCAGTGGCTGCAAGACCTGGGTGATGTGGTATGGAACTTTCGGGATCTGACTATGGATTTCGAGGTAGCAGGCCAGCGCATTCGTCTACATGGATCGCAGCCGGGCACCTTGCACTCGGCGCAGGAGGTGAGCTCTTTTTTTCGATTCACACCTCATGGTTTATTCTTACAGCAACGTGCCATAGTGGATGTGCCCCAACCTGACTTACCGGCCGATATGATTGAACTGCTTGCGGCGCACGCCGACATATTTGCTGAGCCTTCTTGACTTCCGCCGGCACGGGGCCATGGTCATTCCATTCCTATCATGCCCGGGGCTTCACCCGCCAATGTGCGACCCTATCGGTATCCACATGTGCAAAAGGCAGAAATTGAACAGTTGGTCCAGGAGATGTTGCACTCTGGCATTATCCGCTCCAGCACCAGTTCATTCTCCTCTCCCGTCCTTCTGGTTCGCAAAAAGGACGGATCATGGCGGTTCTGTGTGGATTACCGTGCGCTTAATGCAATAACTGTAAAGGACAAGTACCCAATTCCGGTGATAGAAGAGCTCCTGGACGAGTTGGCAGGGGCGACTGTGTTCAGCAAACTTGACTTACGCTCAGGTTATCATCAGATCTGTATGCAGCCCCAGGACATACACAAGACGGCCTTTCGAACTCACGATGGTCATTATGAGTTCCTTGTCATGCCTTTTGGACTGACCAATGCTCCGGCAACCTTCCAGAGTTTGATGAACGACCTGTTTCGCCCATATCTTCGTCGGTTTGTGCTCGTCTTCTTTGATGACATATTGATCTATAGTTCGTCTTGGGCGGACCACATTGACCATCTCAGGTCAGTCTTTACTATCTTACGGGCTAACGCCTTGTTCTTGAAGCGTTCGAAGTGCTCTTTTGGCAGTGCACAGGTCGACTATTTGGGCCACATCATTTCATCTGAGGGGGTGGCTACTGATCCATCTAAGGTGGAGACCATGCTTTCGTGGCCCCGACCCACTAGTGTGAAGTCTCTCCGCGGCTTCTTGGGCCTCACAGGTTATTATCGTCGGTTTATTGGACGGTATGGGCTAATTGCTGGCCCCCTCACATCCTTGCTCAAGAAGGGTGCTTTCATATGGTCTGGTGACGCCCAAGCCGCCTTTGACAGATTGAAACAGGCAATGGCCCAGGCCCCGGTGTTGGTTCTTCCAGACTTCTCGTTGCCTTTTGTGGTTGAGACGGATGCTTCTGATATGGGCCTCGGTGCAGTCCTACTCCAAAAAGAGCGGCCGATAGCATTCTTCAGTAAAGCACTATCGGGCCGGTCCTTATCTTTGTCTGCATACGAGAAGGAGATGTTGGCTATTGTGCACGCCATCTCCAAGTGGCGGCCTTATCTGCTGGGCCGACGATTTATTATCCGAACCGATCATCAACCTCTCAAGTACTTCTTGGACCAGCGGGTATCTACACCTTCTCAACAACGATGGGTAAGTAAGTTATTGGGCTATGACTACGAAGTGGTCTACAAGAAGGGTGTCGACAACACGGTGGCTGATGCTTTATCACGTCGGCCCACGGAGGGAGCCTGCTTCTCATTTTCTGTCCTTGGCTGTCCTTTTATTTCGGACTTGAAGCAGGCTTATGTGGCAGACCCGCCTACCAAGGAGCTGATTGACCGACTTCAGACCGACCCGCATGCGGAGCCCCCTTTTGTGTGGCGCGACCATCTATTGTTCTGGAAGGACCGGTTGTGGGTGCCAGCTATTCCGGATTTGCGTCGACGGGTTATAGCCCACTTTCATGATACTCCGGTGGCAGGCCATGAAGGCACGTTCAGAACCTTTAAGCGGGTCAGTCAGAGTTTCCTGTGGGCCGGTATTCGGAAAGAGGTGCATGCATATGTGGCCAGATGTGATATATGCCAGAGAGCTAAGACGTCGTCTACATCACCTGCGGGTTTTCTACAGCCCCTTCCCATTCCGGACAAGGTGTGGGAAGACGTGTCCATGGATTTTATTGAGGCTTTGCCGGCGGTCAGTGGTAAGACGGTTATTATGGTGGTGGTAGACCGTCTCTCTAAGTACGCCCACTTCTGTGCTCTGAGTCATCCATATTTTGCCCGCACGGTTGCTGAGTTCTATGTGAAGGAGGTCGCTAAATTACATGGGATGCCTCAGACTATCGTCTCTGACCGAGATCGGGTCTTCATTTCCCAGTTCTGGCGGGAATTCTTCAAATTACAAGGGACAAAGCTTCATATGAGTACAGCGTATCACCCTCAGACAGACGGCCAAACTGAAGTGGGGAACCGGTGTCTCGAGCAGTACTTGCGCTGCTTTGTGGGGGATCAGCCCCGCCGTTGGCTCCAATTACTTCCTTGGGCAGAATGGTCGTACAACATGGCTTATCACACACGTGCCGGCTTTACGCCATTCGAGATTGTCTATGGCCGCCCTCCTCCATCCGTTCTGTCTTATGTGCCCCATCGTTCCTCCATTGCTGAGGTGGATTACATGCTGCAGACACGTGATGAGGTCCTTCGCCAACTTAAAGCCAACTTGGCTTCAGCGCAGAACAGGATGAAACAAGTCTATGATAAGCGCCGCTCTGATAGGGAATTCCAGGCTGGCGACCTCGTTTATGTGTCAGTCATGCCCCAACGTCAGACTTCTTTGTTTCGGGCTGATCGAAAGCTGACCGCTCGCTTTCACGGGCCTTACACAGTTGTGGAAAGAGTGGGACCAGTAGCGTATCGTCTCTCCTTGCCTCCAGGGTCCCTGGTGCACCCTGTATTCTATGTGTCCCGTCTTCGTCGTTTCGTAGGGGACCCTCGGTTGATTGTTGATAGTGCACCTCCGCCTCTCATGGGCCCTGCGGACATTACTGATCCTGTTCCAGCTTCTCTTGTCGATAAACGGAGGGTGCGGCATGCTGGGCGCATTATGACTGAAGTGCTTGTGGCTTGTAAGGGACAAACCTTAGAAGACGCTGAATGGATCCTAGAGGATGATTTTTTGGCCCGTTTTCCATCATGGTCGCCTTGAGGACAAGGCATTAGCGGAAGCGTGGTGGAGTGTTGTGAACGTCACACACTTAAGGCGCGTAGTCTATCTTAGGCAGTATTTTATTATTAAGATCAATTAGTGATTGTAATAAATGCCTGATTAGATGTAACGGGCTGTAATCATGGATTGTAATTATGTCGTCATTTGTTGTCATGATGTCGACATGTGACATCATGACAACATTATGTCGTCATTGTGACAAGTAGGAGTCCTCTTTATAAGAAGGTCTTCTTCCTCCTGGATGGGTATGCAATAAAGAACTTATTTCCCTACTCTTCTTCTTCTTCTTCCTCTTTACCGTCAAGGCGAACTCTTGTGACCTTGCTGGTCACAACATGGCATTATAACACCTGCACCGAATTCTCAACAGTATTCTGCGACCTTTTCATCATCAGTTGCCACAACTGGTTGAAGAAAAAGTGCATAATGTTAACCTTCCTCCACAGAAAAACAAACTCAATAATGAAAAATAATTCTTCCAAAATTTCAGTTTCAAATGCCCCATACCAACATGATCCAATGTAGTAGCCATTTTTGCTCTCTCTCATGTCCTCTAAAGTAACATATTAAACAAGAGCACAATATCAAACAATGACTCATAAGTAAAAGTTGAGATCCTCCTAGAAAGACAAATACTACGTACATATATATGTTGGAAAAAGCTAACATGAACGATGTGCACTAATAGAGGAGACGGGAGGGTGACTCAAACCCACCTTCCCCTGTACTAAGTAACGGGCACCACGGCCCGCAATGCCCCGGCGCACACCGGCGGCTTGCATCATTGGAGGCACATACTATAGGGATTCACATATGTTCTAAATAATGCAATGTACGCTCGTAGCCCAGGCACGGCCACGCATGGGGGTAGCGCATCTCTGCGAGCATACATTACTGTAGGCGAGCGAACATAGCATTTTCACACTCCGCCTGGAATTAATAGTACCGTTTGGTTTTAAAAAATGAACTAAAAACAGTTCATTTCAGAAACTCAAATGTTACTACTAATTCCGGATGGAGATAGGAGCTTTTAGACTGCCGACAAATTTGCTTGAAGCTAAGTAGACCATGATTTGTGGTGGAAAATCCAGCTTACTCCGTCCGGAATTAGCAGTACCATTTGGTTTTTAAAAATGAACTAAAATCAGCTCACTTTAGAAAACCGAATGTTACTACTAATTCCGGGCGGATTGAGAAGCTTTTAGACTGCGGACAAATTCGTTTGAAGCTATATAGACCATGACCTGTGGATAATCCATCTTACTCCGTCCGGAATTTGTAGTACCATTTGGCTTTCCAAAAATGAACTAAAATCAGTTCACTTTAGAAAACCGAATGTTACCACTAATGCCGGACGGAAGGAGTAGCTTTTAGACTGCCGACAAATTCGCTTGAAGCTAAATAGACCATGATTTGCAAATATGCAGAAAACCAACAGAAGAAAAGTGGAGAATCGAAATTGAGTCATGGCCATGTGCTTCCCAATAATTTGGACGAGCGACTTCCCCGGAACCGGGAAGAAGCAAACCGAGCGCCCGGCGCTGAAACCTGCCTCCGCCTCCGCCTCCGCCTCCGCCACCGCCACCGCCACCGCCGCCCCGTCCAGAAGCCAGTGCACTAGGCAAGCCGCCTTCCCGTCCGACCCCAACTCCGACGGAGAGCAGATCGCCATGGCCACCGCTCCCCTTACTCCTCTGCTCGCCCGGAAATGGAGGAAGCCAAGTACAATTAGATCCCACACGTGCCAACATACACGCGCGCCATATTGACAAATGATAATCGCAGAAGCCCTTATGCTCCCTGAGTGCCACGTATGATACGAGCAAAAAGATCGATGGCGTACTCGTAACCCGTGTTTTTTCTGTGCTGTGTTCGTCAAATGATGTGTACAAAAGCACATCAGATGTGTACAACAGCAAGCCCATGTCAATATTTATGCCACTTTTGCGGGAGCCGTCGATCTGGATCTATTCGCATACACTACACACAAGTATAATTTGGCTATTGGGTACCAAATTATTAGAGTGCACATTTATAAATAGAAAGGGGAGTAGTGTGCCAAGACACCCAATAATTTTTCAGCGTACGTAACCTTTTGCTCTAGCATGCACCAGTGCGAACGCCATCGAGTTTCAAAATCGAGGACTAACCATGGAATTCCATATCGGCGATATATCGCCGATATATCGATATCGGGCCCCACCCGATAAAACGAGATAGATAAATATCGATTTTTATTTTTTTTCAAATATCACCGATATATCGCTATTTTATAATAAAATAATATTTTTGGGAAAAAAAATTCGAAAATTTTTTTTTTTTTTTAAAAAAGAGGAAAAAAATAACTTTCCCACTTGTTTCCCATCCTAATATGTATATTTTAAAATCTATGCTTTGTCTAAATTAGTATAACTAATTTTAGAAGCTAAATTATGAAATTATATGGTAAAAACTAGTTTTTAATTACCGATATTTTTTTACAAATATCTCCGATATATCTCCGATATTTTGTCTCTTAAGCCGACCGATACAATACCGATATTCGATACGGAATTCTATGGGACTAACCATACTAAACGCAAGTCCTTGGCGGCACAACTGGCGCACTGAATAATTTCTCCTTTAAGTAGGCGCCAACTCTCCCTCCAAATTTTTTCAGAGCTTTCTCGGTCTCCGCCCTTACTGCGTCCGGAACCTTCGCCGCTTCTTCCGGAGTCTTGCCGGCCCTTCCGTAAAGAAGACCTGCGGGAAGCCTTAGCTTCTTCCGTCTCTCTGGTTTTTGCGGCTTGCTCGGCGGCGGGTTTTTCCGTAGTGAGCGGAGAAGATGTACGGCGGGGCGGAGGAGATCACGCAGGACGACGCCTGGGCGGTGATCAGCGGATACTTCGAGGAGAAGGGGCTGGTGCGGCAGCAGCTCGACTCGTTCGACGAGTTCATCAAGAACACGATGCAGGAGATCGTGGACGAGTGCGGCGAGATTGAGGTCCGCGGCAGCTCGCTGCATCGGCGGGGACGGAAGCGCAATGACGTTGCGGAAGTGCGCTGATTCTTTACTCTGATTCTGTCATTACGGTTATTGTTCGTCTTGGCAGATTGATTGGGGCGAGTTGTGTTGATGGATTGTGGCGTTTGATTGAAACATGAATTTGAGGGGTTGCGGACTAGTGGAAACTTAATTGATGAATTAGCATATAATCTGAAACATGACTGTAGGGGAAATTCCTTTTAGAAGGAAAAAAATGGTGTGGGAATTGATAATTAAACATTTTGTGCTAAAAAGACCAATGTTCACTTGATAATGGGGGGAGCTTAAGATATGAAATAAGCATGAAGTTGGATGTTGCGGAAGTGCGCAAATCCTTGCTCTCATTTTGTTATTTTTAGTTTTTGTTGGTCTTGGCAGATTGCTTGGGGAGGTTTGTTTTCATGGATTGTGGCGTTTGATTCAAACAGGAATTGGACAGGTAGTAGACGATTTGGGAACTTAATTCATGAATTAGCATATAAGCTGAAAATGATTGCAGGTGAAATTCCTGTTAGAAGGAAAAAAAATGACGCAGGATTTTTTTTTGGTGCGGGACCTTGATGATTAAACAGTTTGGGCTGAAAAAGATCAATGTTCAATAGATAATTTGGGGAACTTAAGATACAAAATAAACATGAAGTTGGATGCTGCGGAAGTGCGCTAATCATTGCTCTCTTATTGTCGTTTTGGGTTTTTGTTAATATTGACAGATTGATGGGCCAGGTTGTTTTAATGGATTGTGGCATTTGATTGTATCGGGAATTCAATGGGTTATGTATGACTGGGAACTTAATTGATGAAATAGCTTATATGCTGAAACGTGATTGTAGGTGAATTTCCAGTAAGGAGTAAAAAATGGTGCAGGAAGTTGATAATTGAACAGTTTGTGCCAAAAAGACCATGTTCACTTGATAATTGGGGGAGCTTAAGATATGAAATAAGCATGAAGTTTGATGTTGTAGAGGTGCACTAATCCTTGCTATAATTTTTTTGTGGGCCTTGGCAAGATTGATTTGGGTGGGTTGTTTTGATGGATTGTGGTGTTCCATTGAAAGGGGAATTAGACAGGTTGTGGATGCTTGGGGACTTAATTGATGAGTTAGCGTCTAAGCTGAAACATGATTGTCGGTGAAAATTCCAGTTAAAAGGAAAAATGGTGCGGGAATTTGGTATTAAAACTTTGCACTAAAAAGACCTATCTTCAATTGGTGATTGGGGCTGTATCAGTGTAAAGATTGATGGTTGGAGCTTGGGGGAGCTTAAGATATAGATTAAACATGAACTTGGATTTGGCATTTGTGTATTGTAGATGAATTGCTAAGGTGGCAATGGACTACTATAACGTGAGATGGCAATGGACTGCTATGTGTTGTGGGAGCTTAATTGATGAATTAGCTTATAAGCTGAAACATGAATGTAGGTGAACTTACAGTTAGAAGGGCAAAAATGGAGCAGAAGTTTGTAATTAAACAGTTTGTGACGAAACGAGCAAATTGATGGTTGTGAGGGCTTAAGATTTAGACTAAGCATGAAGTTGGATGTGGCCAATGTGTGTTGAAAAAAATTTAGATAATTTGCTAAGGGGTAATTTTGACCGTAACATGGACACTTGATTTCTGGTAGGTGGGTGTTCAGGGAAGAAGATACTAGGAAGCATGTATTTGGCGTTTTCGTATGCTTCCTTCCATTTGAGTGAATGAGCCATTTGTTAACAGAGCAGAAGTACGAATAGTACGACTTCCAATAGTGAATTTATTTCGAGCTTGTTTTCAAATTTGAGATTGGTAAAATGGTTCACATTTATGGTTTTGAACCCCTGTGAATAATAGCAAAATGTACTTCCCGTTTGATTTATTCATTTGGCCATGGTTTGTATGTGAAACTGGTTCACTGAGATAAAGGTATCTGTTTTACATGCTTATATACCTAGTTATCAGCTATGCTGCCCCCTTGATTGCAAATATCTAGCATATTCTTTGTGCAACTAGATCCGACATTTTGATTCTGCATTGGGTTGCATATTAAGTAGTACTCATTGAGTAAGCCCTTTGTTTTGAAGACCATTTACATAGTCAACTTCGGCCAAGTATATTTGGGGTCACCTATGACGACAGAGCCTGATGGAGAACATACAACTTTGTTTCCAAATGTCGCAAGGTTAAGGAATCTAACTTACTCGGCTCCATTGTACGTTGATGTCACAAAACGGGTGATAAGTAAAGGGCATGATTGTGAAGAAAGTGAACAGAGGGAGGAGTATCTTAAAGTCTTTATTGGAAAGGTAGTATCTGCTTCATCACAGAATAGCTGAATTGATCATTGATTTGATTTTCTTAAATCCATCTGTTTTGCTTCCCAGGTTCCAATAATGTTGAGGTCTAGTTATTGCAATCTAAGCAGACACTGTGGAGATCTTACTGAACTTAATGAATGTCCTTATGACCAAGGAGGTTATTTCATTATCAATGGAAGTGAAAAGGTTATGATTGCCCAGGAGAAGCTGAGTACTAACCACGTCTATGTTTTTAAGAAAAAACAGCCTAGTGAATTCTCCTACATAGCTGAGATTCGGTCCAATGTAGAGTCTCACAACAAGGTGTCAACCATGTTTGTTGAAATGACTTCTTGCCGCAGCGGTAAAGGAGTGAGTTCCTTATCAATATGACGTGATACTAAACTATGTGGTATATTCCAATGAGGAAGTGTAATAAGTGTTGATTTTCTGCAGGCAATCTCAGGACAGTCTATACGAGCAAAATTACCCTATACTCGTAAACCAATCCCAATAATGGTTGTGTTCAGAGCATTGGGATTTGTATCGGACAAAGACATACTAGAGCATATTTGCTATGATTTTTCTGACACCCAGATGATGGAGTTGCTAAGGCCGTCTTTGGAAGAATCATTCGTTATTCAAAACCAAGAGGTATCAGTTTTTTCTTTATTTAACAACTCTTGAAGGAAACAAACTCATTTGGGAAGCTAATGTGTGTTTCAGGGTTGTATATTACCAACAAAACAGAAATCTTTGTCCATTGGTCTTTTTGTGGGTGAACAGATAATAGCTGACCATTTATCATTTTGTTTTCTTATTAAGGTGGCACTAGACTACATAGGGAGGAGAGGAGCAACTGTTGCCGCAACAAAGGATCTGAGGATCAAGTATGTGGTTGTTTATGATGTTTCTTCCATTTTATATTCTTTAAGTTGTTTGTTGCTACAATTGGCTTTAGGCACTACCTAGGAAAATTCACCACGTTAGAGATGTCGAGAGGTTGGGAAGTTTTTCACACTCGACGTCAACCCCTTGATGTCCTCCACGATCCACAATGACCTAACAAGTGGGAATATGCCCATAGTCCTTATATATGATGGTTGCCGTTCTGATTAAAGAAATTGTTAGTGTCATTTACAAAATTTCTGCTGATTTGGATCTTCAATCAGGTATGCAAAAGAAATTCTGCAAAAAGAACTTCTGCCTCATGTGAGCGTTGAAGAACATTGTGAAACGAAGAAGGCATTCTACATTGGGTAAGTTCTTTTCAGAATGCATGTGGTCTTCGTCAATTACAGCTTATAATAGGTACCTTCCACTTTTAGGTACATTATACATCGAATGCTGCTTTGTGCTCTTGGACGCCAACCTGAAGATGACAGAGACCACTATGGAAACAAAAGACTGGAACTTGCTGGTCCCCTGCTTGGGGGATTGTTCAGAACTGTAAAAATATAGATCTGTTTTGGTATATAAGCAAACTTATAGTTTCAAGTATTATCAACATTGAGACTTGTTTTATTGAATGCAGTTGTTCAGAAAGATGACTAGAGATGTAGGAGCTTATGTTCAGAAGGTAATTTCTTTTGGCAGATTTTTGTTATAATACCACGCACAAGCGATAGAGTCCAGAAACTGCCTCTTTATCAAAAGTTGACATTTCTCTCTTCCCCCCTCCTCTTTTTGCGGCCTAATTTTTATTCTTATTTGAACAGTGTGTGGATAACGGCAAAGATGTTAACCTTCTACTTGCTATTAATGCTAAAACCATTACAAGTGGTCTTAGATACTCTCTTACCACTGGAAACTGGGGACAAGCAAATGCTGCTGGTACCAGAGCTGGAGTCTCCCAGGTTTATTTTTCTTTTCCTTCCTCCTTTTAGTCTCCTGTCCTTCTATACGTGTCCTACTTGGTTGTATGTTAGAAGTTTGGACTCTGTTTTTGAATTATCTTGTAGAAGAAAAGGAGTGAAGTTGCATTTTTTCATGATGCAGGTTTTGAATCGTCTTACCTATGCTTCTACTTTATCTCATTTAAGAAGGTTGAATTCTCCCATTGGGCGTGAAGGTGAATGTACTCTTATGCAAGGATATTTATGTCTTAAATTGAATAAGAAGCTTATTATGTGACAGAAAAGCAAGTGGGCCGCTGTGATCTAGTAATGAGAAATGCAGTATCATTTAATCTTTTTGATGGGTAGCTTTGTGTCACCTATCTAGGAAAGCTGGCAAGACCTCGGCAACTGCATAATACCCAATGGGGAATGCTGTGTCCTGCTGAAACTCCTGAAGGGCAGGTCCGATATGTATAGTTATACACTACTCATTCCACATACATGAGCTCTAATTGTGAATTTTAATTATACTGTTTCGTTTGACAGGCTTGTGGCTTAGTAAAGAATTTGGCACTTATGGTGAATATCACAGTGGGGTCAGATGCGAAGCCTGTTTTGGAATTTCTGGACGAGTGGGCCATGGAGAGCTTTGGGGTATTATATTTTGCTTCTCTCCAAATTCGTACTTGTTCTCCTGATCCATGTTGAAGAAAAAGCTTTTTTGACGGAATCTAAATTTTTTATTACTGAGTCATTGAGCAGAGTTTATTAATTGATGTGACTTTACTATTGTTCCCCAGGAAATATCTGCTCCAGTTATTTCTAAAGCTACTAAAATTTTTGTTAATGGTTGCTGGGTTGGCATCCATCGTAATCCTCAGCATTTGGTGAACATTCTCCGACAACTTAGAAGACAAGTGAGTTGTCAAATATGTGAAATTTACTTGATGCTTTCACGTTGAGCTAGGCATTGGATCTTACAATCCATATTGCGTTACAAATTTACTCCCCGGTTCTGTGCAAAAGAATGTGCAATATGGAACGTTCTGTTTGTTATCCTGGCCAGCCATCTGTGCTCCTGGATAGTGCTGTGGTGGTGTTGGCTAATAGGCTAGTTCTTTTATGTGTGTGCTTCTTCCATCTCTGTCTTCCAAGCATTGGATAGGTTTACACCAGATGCATACATTTAGTGTCTGAAGTTGGCGGTACTTGGTTCTTAAAAAAGTTGGTTAAGTAATATGGAATTGTGCTTTTCATGTACAGAACGATATAAATATGGAAGTGGCAGTAGTGCGAGATATATCTTTAAAAGAGCTTCGCATATATACTGATTATGGTCGCTGTAGCCGTCCATTGTTCATTGTGGAAAACCAGAGACTACTTATCAAGAAGAAGGACATCTTAGAATTGCAGCAAAAGGCATGATCAAGTCTCTAATTAGCTTATACCAATTGGATGGTCAATAGTCCTGTATTGAATTGCAATTTTCTTTTTCAGGAAGAACCCAAATGGCATTCTCTTTTAGAGAAAGGTTTTATTGAGTACATAGATACCGAGGAAGAAGAGACTACAATGATTGCAATGACCATACGTGTAAGTTCATAATGCCTTTTTCCAATTTTACATTATCATTGTTAACAAATGCTTTGGATTCTGATGGTTCTAACCTTCCAGGATCTTGAGAATGCAAGAAGACTCAACCAAGAAGAACAAACTATATTGTACACACATTGTGAAATTCATCCTTCTATGATCTTGGGTGTTTGTGCCTCAATTATTCCGTTTCCTGATCACAACCAGGTTAGTCATCTTTGTAAAGTTATATTTATACTAGCTATTCTCATTTTATCTAACTATGCTGTCTCACCCGATACTGGGGAATGAACAGTCTCCTCGTAATACATATCAGTCTGCAATGGGAAAACAGGCTATGGGAATGTATGTCACAAACTACCTGACGCGAATGGTGTGTTTTCTATTCAACCATATGATGGTACAACTCCAGTCTGAAAAGATATATTTATTAATCTCTTTAATTTTCTGGTGCTCACTCTGTATTCAGGATACACTAGCCTATGTTTTGTACTATCCTCAAAAGCCCCTTGTCACCACCCGTGCCATGGAACACTTGCATTTTAGGCAGTTGCCTGCTGGAATAGTAAGGGTTTGATTGAGCATTTTCTATGATCTCAAAGTTTTTGTCACCTTAAGATGCTAAATGTGTACTGCTTTAATTGGTTTGTTGAAGAATGCCATTGTTGCCATTGCTTGCTATTCTGGCTATAATCAAGAAGACTCAATTATTATGAATCAGTCATCTATTGATCGGGGATTCTTCAGATCCTTGTTCTTCCAATCATATAGGTAGCTTCTGGCATCTCGATTTGTTCAGTTGTCCATGCAGTTTAGTCCTCTGTTTTCCTGCATATGAGTTGAATTGCGTGGCTTGTATTCCTCTTGCAGAGATGAAGAGAAGAGGATGGGAACACTTGTTCAAGAAGACTTTGGTTGTCCGAGCAGGGAAAATACCATGGTGCGTGCTGCAATCTGCGGTTCACCTAGGTTGTTTTTACTCTTTTTTTTTGTGGGTCTATTTCACTCCATTTCTTGTGCAGGGAATGCGGCATGGGTCTTATAACAAATTGGATGTTGATGGACTTGTTCCTCCTGTGAGTTCTTAATAACTCGAAAATTAGCATAAATAGCACTATACAAGGAGCTTTCATCTATCTAATCTATTCACACTGTATTAGGGAACAAGAGTTGGGGATGAAAACGTTATCATAGGAAAGACATCTTCTATTCCTCAAGAAGAATTTCAAGGACAGGTGCCTCGATATACGAGGCAGGATCACAGCACAAGCTTACGTCAAAATGAGAGCGGGGTGGTGGATCAGGTTTGTTCCAGAATGTTTGCTTTGAAACCATGTGAGAATCGTAAAGAACTCTCATAAGGTTGAACTTCTCATCTGCTTATAGTCACAGTGATCTTTTTCATCTATAATACAACTAGTTTACTATTTGGTTCTTGCTGTTTCTAATTTTGAAGGTTATGTAATTTTTGTGGTTTTGAAAGGGTATTCTTGTTTTGCACCATGTAAGCCTAGGTCTTGGATTTTGCAGGTGTTATTGACTACAAATGCTGATGGTTTAAAGTTGGTTAAAGTGAGACTGAGGTCGGTTAGGGTGCCTCAGATTGGTGACAAGTTTAGCAGTAGGCATGGCCAGAAGGGAACAATTGGCATGACCTACACTCAAGAGGACATGCCTTGGACACTTGAAGGGATTACGCCTGATATTATTGTTAATCCACATGCCATTCCTTCTCGAATGACCATTGGCCAGCTCGTTGAATGCATCATGGGGAAGGTTTCTGCCGAGGTGGGCAAAGAAGGAGATGCAACACCTTTCACTGATGTAACAGTAAGCATCACTATAGACATACTTTGGTTTCTTCGTTGTATATGCAAGTCAATTTGCTTCTGTTCCTTGTCACAACAATATCACGTGTGCCTGGTATCTTCTTCCGTCCATGGATTATGTGGCAATGCCAAATGACTGGGTCATGATTGGTCGCTGATTTTCTAAACACTTGACAAATTATTCTAATTGTTGCCTGTTTTATGGGACATTCTGTTAAAAACTTCCATGGATGCCTGTCTCCTCCTCTGTACCTCTAGCTTGAAAAGGAGTTTTTTGGGATCAATATATATATTTAACTGTTATTTTGTTTCAGGTTGACAACATAAGCAATGCACTCCACAAGTGTGGATATCAGATGCGTGGCTTTGAAACAATGTACAATGGTCATACAGGACGCAGAATGCCAGCAATGATCTTCATTGGCCCCACATACTACCAGAGATTGAAACACATGGTGGACGACAAGATCCACTCGCGTGCACGAGGCCCAGTGCAGATACTTACTAGACAACCTGCGGAAGGTCGGTCGCGGAGTGGAGGACTTCGCTTTGGTGAAATGGAAAGAGACTGCATCATTGCCCATGGGGCGGCATTGTTTCTCAAGGAGAGGTTATTTGACCTAAGTGATGCATACAGAGTTCATGTTTGTGAGCGTTGCGGTTTGATTGCAAATGCAAACCTGAAGAAAATGGCTTTTGAATGTAGAGCCTGCAAGAGCAGAACAGATATCGTACAGGTAGTGGGATTGTATAATTGTTCTACAATTCTATTTCTCTTCTTTAAGAATTCCCCTACAGCAATTAATAATTGATGTCTGCTGCTTACAGGCTTCTTCATAACTCATTTGTGATTTTGCAGGTCCAGATACCGTATGCATGTAAACTATTATTCCAGGAGTTGATGTCCATGGCCATTGCTCCTAGAATGTTCGTGCAAGATCCAAAATCCCTCAAAGATCGTAGGGAGAAATGAATATGAAAGTTCGATCTGGTCACTGATGATAACTAGATCAGGCATTCTGCTTATGTGGAAGAAGACTGGACTTTTCATCATGTAAAAAATGTAAAAAGAATGAGGACTGGACTGACTTCCTTTTGTGATTAACCGAAGCTTAATGATAGAAGGAAGTAGTTGGAGAGTCGGCGCTCCCTATCTGGTTATATATAATCCCTGAAAGAAGAGACACTGACTGAGCTAAACAGGCTTCTGGATCCTGAAGATGTGCATTGCTTTCTTTCTCTGCCTTGCACCTGTCAGCTTGCGCTTACTGCAGTCACTTTTTGTGGCTTTTTTGTAGTATTGGGTTTGTCTGTGTTTAACGACTGTAGATAAGAGTACAAAAAAGACTGTAAAAGCACAGTATTTTACTTCGTATAAAAAAAAGAGAGGAGTATTTTGCTCCAGTAATGTGAATAGAATATAGATGAAGCCCACAACAGGAGAAGAATTTAGTTATTGGTTTCACACCCTTGGGTCACTTTTAATTGAGACGATTAGTAAAAATAGCATACCAAAATCAGATGATACCGCTCCCTGATTATTTCTGGCCGAGTGGTTGGAGATAGTGACGGCTTTTATTGTGGACACCATATCTCAATAAAAATAATTAATTATGTGAGAGTCAATTAAAAGTAAATGGAGGGAGTATCACTTTAGACAATAAGGAAACCTATAGGACTAAGTAGTTTGCTATCCCAAGGTTCAGCCACCGCATTACATGGTCGGTGGATGTCCACCATCCTTATATTTTTAGACGCTTGATGCCTACCGTCTGTGTTTAAAGTGGTGTGTTGGGGCTTTTACCTTGTTGGATGATCAAAGAAATAAAAGAAAAACTTTAAAAATGGCAAATACAAAACACACAAGGAATTCGGTATGGTTCAGCTAAAGCCGCCTTGCCACTAAAATAAGCTTTCCTTCCACATATGTCATGAAAAATAATAGTAGAAGAATTTCTCTCTTAATCTCAGATATTACAAGCTCTTAATAATCAAACCTCATCTCAACCGTTATGCATAAACAATCCTATGTTATAAGGCCTCCCTCAAATAACCTAACTCCTAGAGCCACCGTTGAGAGTAAACACATAAATAATACTCCTTAGGCCTTTGAAAAACTTTTTGAATCCCATTATATAGGCTTTTGAACGTCTACAAGTCCTCCATCCTAATTGAAGAAAGAATCCTAAGCAAATCTAACTTGAATTGGAAGTTTTTCGTATTAATATGCATCAACCTGCAGAATATCGATCTACCATAAGAGAGTAGCAGTCTACCAGATGCAACCTTCCCGTAGGCTCCGATCTCCCACAAAAAACATCTGGTCTACCTCTAGGCAATTTGTGAACTTTCTCAACTTCCAGTAGTACCACGCCAGACATGGTGCTGTCTTCTTCCTCTAACCCTCGGATTCTAACATGGTGAACTCCGCGCATCCAAACCCACAATGCTTGTATCCAATCAAACAAAATAGAAAAACCATAAAAAGATTGTGTTACATATCTCTCAAGTAGCTGATTACCATATACTGTACTACGTCCCATATTAAAGTGTCCTATTTGATTTTTCAAAAACTAGATTTAGTTCATTTGAACAACCAAATAAGATCCTTATCAAAACAAAAGAAGTGAAAAATCAAATAAAATAACTAATAAGTACAGATTAGTAGGAAGTAAGCAATAGCCTACTTACCCCGCCCCTTTTGCTCATCATTTCTTACAATTTGTTGCCCAAAATTACCCCTCACAACAAGCCCTGAATCCGGCGTTTTACTAGGGCAATTATGGCATCTCACGCTCTAACAAACTCCGTTTGTGAGTTCAGACAAGATCGTGCAATGAATACTATCATTAACAGCGCGCCACCGTGGCCAGTCCGTAACGACCACTATCCCACCCTTCTGACCAAATTACCCTCCCAAATACCGTTGCCAAACCCTTTCCCAAATATGCCCCTACGTTCAAATCGACCCAATAACAACCCCCGAACGCCCATGGCCCACAGCTCCCATCAGGCCAAATCCGTAAATTTGCACTCACTAAAGCACAACCAGATAGTGGCATAATCGTTGTTTCATATGGCATTAAGGGGTATTATTGTCAAATTACGTACGGAAGGCACGTGAGCGGGGCCGCAATGATGATATTCCCCATTTCCAAGATTCTTTCCCGCCCTCTCCTCCACCAATACATAAACCTCGTGACAGATACGTGTTTGCGTCTAGTAACCGTCCGATAGGTTGATCTGACGGTTCTTAACATGAAGTCAAATCATCACTCTCTCTCTCTCTCTCTTCCCTGCACCTTTCTCTGTTTGGGAGTTCAGAAAATCGCAGCCTTTTTATAACCTCCGAAAGTCCGAAAAGTCCGTTCGAGCTGCCCGGCCAACTTCCCAGAAGCTTCCGGTAGATTCTCCGGCGCCTGCGCCGGCGCCGGTGGTGGGAGCTCGAGCTCAGAGAACTCCGGCGAAGGTACAACCACAGGTCCACTGCTTGCTCCGGCGTCTCTTCTCCATGCACTTTCCGTTGCCGAATTTCTTCTCTCTTCCCGTTTCTTCTTCCAGCTCTTGCAGCAATGAACATGCCACAGTGTATTTATAATGCGGTTTCTGTAGTGATTTCGTTTGGCATTTCGATTCGGCAGTTCAATGCTTTGGGTTTTGCTTGGAATCGATCGTCTGAGGTTTGATCGCTCTGTTCCTTTCCGATTTTTCCGGGCGTTTGGAAATGAACCTGTTTTCCGGGAAGAATTTGGTCACTGATCGGATGGTTTTTTGGCGATATTCATTTTGGGTGCTCTGTTACGAGGAGCTTCTGTTGTGTTGGAGTTCAGATGTTTAGTTGCGTCTGTAGAATCTGTAGTTTTAATGCGAGGAAGACGATGAATCTTTCTTGGCTTCTTCTGATCTCTAATGCAATTCCCCTTTCTTTGAAAATGATCTCGAACTCGTTTGCACTAGGAATTCTTGGATTTTATTTCATGTGGAAAAAGGAATCGCTTTTCCAGTTGTATCTGGAACTGATCAAGTCTTCATTTATGGCTCTTTAGCTCCAAAACGATTTCTCTACTAAATGGGTTTCAGTTTCTATGTGCAATTGAACTCCATGTTCATCTCATGATCGTCTCCTTCTGAAAATGATTACTACTTCCATTTTGCAGTTGAAGACTTGTCTAAAAAATAGCTGATGTTTGTATAATAAGTGCAAACATGTTCAAAACTTCAGAGCCTGAATTTGATCTGTTCTTCTGTTTGATGTGTTGTTCTTTATTTTTCTGATTTAATGATTTCTCATTTTCATTTTGCTATTTGTCTCATTTGTAGTAATTTTGTGACTAATTTAGTAGGAGTTTCACCAAAACCCTGATGATGATGGATATTCTAAAAGCCAAGTAATTTTTTTCATTTTGAACGATCATAAAGGAAACTTGAATCTACGTGCAATTGATTCCTCATGTTCATCTCTTGATCATCTCCTTCCAGAAATGATTTCTACTTTCTGAAAATCGTCTCAAAATTTGCTGGAGTTTGTTTGAAAAGCCTACATGTATTCCAAATTATAGAACTTGTAGTTAATCTGATTTTCTGTTTGATGAATTTTTCTTCATTTTTTAATGTACTGATTTCTGATCTTGGTTTTGATATTTGTTTCACTGGCACTAATTTTCAGTCGAGTACTTTCAGCAAAACCCTAAAGATGATGAATCCCCTAAAAAAGCCAAGATTTTTTTTCCATTTTGAACAACCTAAAAAGGCTACTCTTTTTTGGTAATCATTTCTATAACTTCACCAACAATTGACTAATTTGCTCTCCCTCCAATTTTCAGCTAATCAGAAATGGCTTCTGTCATTGCCAAATCTGAAATTCCGGCTCTCGACGTTTACACTGTAACCTCTCTCTCTTTTATCATTTCACACTTTTTTTTGTCACGGCAATATGCACAACATTCCCCCTCGCTTGGTGACCGTGGAGCACCAGGCCATGTGAGATCATAGGGCATGGGGGTGAGGTCGTTGTCGCCAGGGGCACATGCCCATGAGGGGACGATGGTCTGGAGAGGATAGTGTACCAGAAAGGAGATGTGGGTGGTCTGACGAACG
The DNA here is from genome assembly GCA_039654745.1 of Houttuynia cordata. Classification (NCBI taxonomy): domain Eukaryota; kingdom Viridiplantae; phylum Streptophyta; class Magnoliopsida; order Piperales; family Saururaceae; genus Houttuynia; species Houttuynia cordata. Next base: position 13,863,180 of record CM077506.1, read on the forward strand.
AGAGTATCTTTGCTTTTTGCAGGAGATCACAACAACAGCTCCGCCGGGCTGCAGGACGAGTACAGCAGCTTCCCATCCCAAAAGAAGCTCATTCTAGGCGGACACACCCGAGCTTCTTCTTCTGCTCTCTCCACTCCAGATCCCTGCAACGGTAATGAATCTGTCTCTTCATTTCCTTGTATGTTTCAGCTACCCTTTTGGGAAAGGAGTCGGTTTTGGGAGATTGTTTTGATTGATATGAGGATTTGCAGGTATTGCAGTGGATTTGCTTCTACGAAATCGTCACAGCGAGCTCCCTCCAATCCACCGACTCACATCAAGGACATTCGAGCTGTTCTCGTGAGATTCCTTCTTCTCTTTTTCTTTTTCTTTTGATTGTGAGAAGGTGGTTTTACTAATCATTGTGCTTTGATCTTTTTCCATCTAATCAGGTTAGTGAGAAGACCAATAACAACGTTATCGTCCGGTTCCCCAGCGTGAAGTCCCTCCGTGTCTATTTCCAAGAAGAGATTGGTTCCATGTCGGAGCATCCAAAGCTAGACGAGCAGATTGTCATGAGGAACAATCTCGCCGTGAAAGTTTTTGGGGCAGAAGGAGTCCCCCTGGCTGAGTTCGAAAGCAGGAAGCGACTCAAGAGCTTCTGGGTTTTATCAAATGCGCTGATAGCCAATCCTGGCTCCGGCGTTCCTCTGCCGGAGCAGCAGTCCCGGGGGTTGTCAGCTGGGAAGACTTGCATCGGAATGATGAAGTGGGGCATGCGCCGGAAAGCCAGGTACACCAATCGGCACCGGGGGAAGCTGCTGTCCTTGGTCCCCTTTGGGGAAACTGGCTCCAGTGGTGGTCATGAGAAGCGAGTTGTGAAGAGAAAGGCCGAGATTGGAGACAATGGAAGGAACAAGAAGAAAGGGAGATTTGAGAATGGAAAAATCAGCTTCATTAACTCCAGGGATCGATGGTCCAAGGAAAGGTAAAGCTAGAACTGAATATGGGTTTCAATGCTTGTGAGTTTTACCACTTCAAGCTCTCTATCATGATCTTAGCACTTATTTTTTCTTGAAATACTACTGATAGTCTTACATTTATTGGTCTTTCTGAGCTTTGATGGTAGAACAGGAGAATATTCACGATTTGATTGGTTTTACTTCATCAATGCAGGTACGAGGCGGCAGAGACGAAGCTGATGGAGATAATGAGGGAGAACGGAGCAGCTATAGGGAGAACCATATTGCGACCGGACTTGAGGAACGAAGCAAGGAAGCATATTGGGGACACAGGCTTGCTGGACCATCTGCTGAAGCATATGGCCGGAAAGGTTGACAAGGAGAAAGGCGATCGCCTTTGCCGACGGCACAACTCAGACGGGGCTATGGAGTACTGGCTTGAACCGGCGGAGCTGGCTGACCTCCGGAAGCAGGCTGGGGTGAAAGACCCTGCCTGGGTGCCGCCGCCTGGGTGGAAGCCGGGCGATAGCCCCTACTGTGACCCAGAGTCTGCTCGCCAGTTGAATGAGCTCAAGGAAGAGATTGGGCACATGAAATGGTTGATCTGTTTTGCCTTTTTTATTAGCAGTACTTATTTTGTTGTTTCTGTATACCAAAAATGGTGAATGAAACTGCTAATACAATAGTAAAGGAAACATCAATCGATAAATCTGTTATTCTTGGTAATTTGTTACTGTAATGGCTTACCATTAATTCTCTCTTTATTTTGCTCTGATCAGGAGTATGCTAATGCTGCTTCCGGCTGCTAGACATGAGGAAGAAGGAGACAGCACTCCAGACACTGTGAAGACATCCCAGATTGACCTAGAGTCAAGTCAGGAGGTATGTCCTATGCATGCTTCCATGCATAAAATCTTAGCTTGTTAAGAAGGTTCATAGAAGCATTAACCATGTCTTCTGGGGCTGACTGCATTTTCCAGGTTTTCATTGGTCTAAGTTTTTTTTTCTGGGAAACAATTAAGTTTTGACAGGTTCAGTTGAGTCTGACGAACTGACGCAATAGCTGAGATCTAGATTAGATAAATTGATCATTTACATCCGCATACCATTCAGGGTTTCTTGACATGGCACCAGTCTATTTGTTTAGCTTTTTTCGTTTGCTAGGTCTATTTGGTCAGGACATTTCTGAAAGTTGTATGGTATTGATAGCTTATGAGTTAAATCTATATGTTTAGCTAGCTCTTACACCTATTGGCATACCATTAAGGTTTTTTTGGCAACATACCTTTAGGGTTGATTATCATTTTTCCCGTTTTGCTAGGTCTCTTTGTTTAGCTAGCTTATGTTTTATCTGAAGGTTGTATTGTATTTGTAGATTATGGAGTTAAGTCTGTTTGTTTAGCTAGCTTATGCACCTATTGGCTAGGTCATGTGCCATACGAAAATATCTGAATAAAAATACAAAATATGTTGCACTTGATATTAGCTTAAATAAGCAGATTATGGTCTCTTCATCCTTATTACGTGAATATATATTAAAGCATTTGACGTAGGGGTTTAACTTCATATATAGGGAATAAAAGAATCTTGCAACATACTTCCTTCAAGTAAAGAAAACTTCACAGTTTCTCTTGTTTTTCTTGCTAATTAAACCCCAAAGTCCTTGTGTCAGCCTCTCTAATTATGTTATTTCAGTCCTTTCCCATAATCATAAGATCACAGGAAAATAAATATTCTATTACACTCTCAAGTCTAGTAGAACTGAACTTATCTTGAGTGCTAAAAGAAAAGAACTTATCCTTACTCCTGTAAGGAAGGAAGTCTTCTTTCGTTTTCTCGGTAATACTGTCCAAGCGTCTTCAGGCAAAAAAATTCAAATAGTATGCAGTTTTGTTTCGGCAATGGAAAAAGAAGGTTAGATGATAGAAGAAACAATTGGAAAGAAGAAAACCGCTTTACTCATTCGCAGTATCTGAATGTAACAGGAAAGCTACAAGAGCCTGCTCGTCAGGCAAGACCCTTCTGGAGCAGAAATTCCATGAAATTTTAGCCACCTTAAAAGCAGTTCAGGTACATACACCAATCTCAGTGACAACCCCTCCGGCAGTTCTACCTTGTTCTTCTCTCTCTCTCTCTCTCTCTCTCTCTCTCTCTCTCTCATGCAATGCATGCTTTTCTGTGCTTATGCAGAAGAAGTACGAAGGAGGCAAAAAGGAGACGAGACGGCGGAGTCAGCAGAGAAATCAGCATCAGCCCCACTACCACCACCACCGCCAGCAGCATCAGCTGCAGGAGCCCAAAAGCAGCAGGCGTGGCCCAGCGTCAACCAAACCTACAGCAGAGTACGGAAGAGCGATTTCAGAATCTGCAAGCCGCAGGGCACCTTCCTCTGGCCTGCCATGGGGACAGCAGCTCCCAGGCCGCCATGCCTCTGGAGGACCTCTTCCTGGTCCCCACCCCCCACCCCCACCCCCACCCCCACCTCCACCTCCACCTCCTCCGCCCTCCTTGCCCTCCCCCCTCCCTCCCCCTCCTCTCCGTCAAGCCCATCCCCCGCAAGACTCCCTCCTCCCGCCCCCCTCCCCTCGCCGACTACCACCCCGGCAGCCCCTTCCTCCACCACCACCACCACCAGGTCCGTCCATATCCCTCTCTCTCCTCTCTCTCTCTCTCTCTCTCTCTCTCTCTCTCTCTCTCTCTCTCCTCTCTCTCTCTCGGCCATTAGTACTCCACCCGAGCAGTAATATTTGGCCTTCCAAAATAAACTAAAACCAGCTCATTTTGGAAAATCAAGTGTTACTACTAAATCCGGACGCCTGCCATGCATGCATGGCCTCTATCAAGAAATTATTCTTTTTTCAGTACTCTTACGTAGAAAAAGATGAAATGGATTATAATGGACATTGGCAGGGTTGTCGGCTGTGAAGAGCGAGCAGGTGATGGAGACCACGGGGAGGTCGGAATGCGGAGGGAGCTGCATCATGGACGTGGACCACCCTGTCGTCGCCGGGAACATGGCTGGCACTGGCCACCCCTTGTCCCTTGGCCGTCGAGGGCTTGCCCAAACTGCAAGCCCTTTAGATCTAACACACAAATTTAAAGAATCTTCTAATTCGGGTTGATTGATGATGTTTTGATTTTGATTTCTCTGCCACGGCAAGTATAGGCATTAATGATGGCACTCTACACTCTAGTGCACATATAAGGTACTACTATAGGGTCTGACCACCGGAGTTTGGAAATATATACAACCAAATACTGCTACCTTTCTTTAATACAGCAAATACTAGTTGAAGGATGTTGCAAGAGTTTTGTTGTTACTGGACTACGTGAAATGAGAATAGTCATAGAAATGCATTGACAGAACTTCTGCATGGATGATGCACGTGCTACTTAATGATAGGCGTGTGGTTAGGATTGTGTCGTGTCCGATTCCCACCATTCCAGGCCAATTTTAGGGAGACAAGGTACTCGTCTGCCCTTGTCCAAATAGTAAGTTTGTCTTGCAGTAAAAAAACGTAAATTTATCTGCTGCAAATTTGGGCCATTATCAAACTAACTTGTATAGTAAATCAAAAGTTCGAATGAATGAATACCTACATGGCTGCAGCACGTATTAGTATTGGTACGTTGCTTTTTAGTAATGTCTTCTTCGTAAGGGAAAACTCGAAGATTAATTAGTTACCCAAAAATAAAGCTCTAGATTTTGTCGTTCTTTTTCTGGCGTATATTCTAGGTTTTATCTAAGAGGGGTACTATGTACCTGTTTGGATGAATTTTTTAGGAGTATTGAATGTGGTTCTCTTATATTAAGAGACATGGGCAAAATAATCACTCTAACATCTTTAGTGAAAATTCTTGAGTGACAAAATTGCATGTAAGTATAAAAACAAGAAAGAAAATTGCATTACATATACAACATAATGTCATCTCTGAGTATAGGTCTAGGTCAAGGAGACTAGTGTCTAAAAAATTTAAAAACAAAAATAAGAAAGAAAATTGCATTACATATACAAATTAACGTCATCTCTAGCAGATTAGTAATTAAAAAACATTAAAAAATGAGAAAAAATCTCTAGGAGATTACTTATTGTGAAAAATAGAATGAAAAACTCTGGAAATTAGTTGGCAGAGCTGTATTTGTGGAAGTGACTAGTGCCCAACTAAAGGCTTCTTATAGAATCGGTTATATGGAGAAGTGTGGGTAAACAAAGAAGCCGGTGTCGAAATCCAGGTTTTACAAGTTAATTTATTTAGATATGGTCTTGTAAAGATGATACAGAGGTGAATTTGGTTAAACAATATGGGCAATGGCGAATTTTTTTTTGAAATTCCATATGTATCCCACTGGACATACCCTCAACAGATATATGTAAAAGGTTGAGCAAGTAATTGGATCCATCGTTATTAGGGTGGGTAACATACATATATAGGGTGCATTTGGTTAGTGAAAAATAACCATTTTTTTACCCTGAAAGGTGAAAATTTTCACCTATAAAAGTGAAAAGTGTTTGGAAGCTGAAAGGGTCAAAAGTGGTCGGTGACGGTGATAGGTGAAAATTTTCACCCTTTCACCTTTCAGGCCTGAAAGGTGTTTGTTTGCTGAAAGGTAGAAACTGGCCCTCAACAGTGAAAGGTGACAATTTTTCACCTTTCACCCTAAAAGGCTCTCCTAGATGTTCGTCCCCCCCGGTGACTACCCCCACCCCGATGGTGCCCCATTGAGCCGGGAGAGTTTGTGCCCCCCCCGTCCCTGCTGCCGCTCGTTGAGCCCCCCTCCCCCCCGGTCGCCAGCCGCAGCCGCCCCGTTGAGCAGAGGGAACCCGTGCCTACCCCTCCCGGGGAACTGCTCGGGTCGTCCAAAGCCGATCACCCGGTGTTTGCCCCAACGCCTCTGCTGCCTCACCATTAAGCCGAGGGACCCCCCCCTCTCCGTCATATCTCCCTCATTTTTAGACCATTTTCGGACATTTTTTCATCATTATAAGAAAGAGCACTAAAAATGAGGAAATATGAAAAAAATGGGTCAAAACGGATCAGAAATAAGTAAGAAACGCATCGTTGAAGTTTGTCTAATTAAAATGTTATCATGTAATCGATTACAACGATAACCAGTGCTATCGTGTAATTCAATTACACGATAACCAGTGCTATCGTGTAATTGCTATAGTGTAATCGGTTACACGATAACTAGATCCAGTGCTATAGTGTAATCGATTACACGATAGTTAGTGCTATAGTGTATTCGATTACACGATAATCAGTGCAAGTGTTATAGTGTAATCGATTACACGATAGCACTATTTCAACAGTTCGTATCTCTCTCATTTTTAGTCCATTTTCGGCAGATTTTTTGTTTGTTCTTCCTTATTTTTATGCTCTTTCTGATCATCATAATATCCTAATGACATTGATATTTTATTAAAAAATCCCACAAAATCCACAATAAATAGTACGTGGTAGCACAACATCTTTATGATATCATCATTATAAGAAAAAAACACTAAAAATGAGGAAGAATGAAAAAAAAGGGCCAAAACGGATCAGAAATGAGTAAGAAACGCATCATTGAAGTTTGTCCATTAAAAAGCTATCGTGTAATCGATTATACGATACCTGAAGCTAACGAATATTCCTATCAGCGTGATTTATTTTTAGTTCCCAAACATATTTCACCTTTTACAAATCAGACCTGAAAATTTTCACCCTGACGCTTGGTTACTTTTCATGTTCCAAACAGTTGTCACCAATCAGAACATATCAGCATGATTATTTTCAGGCTGATATAAATTTTCAACCTTTCACTTATCAGCATCCAAACGCACCCATAGTGTCATTGGGTGCTAAGCCACCAGCCACCTCGAGGCTTGGCCTGACTTAGGGCCTGTTTGGTAGCAGATTATTGGAGTGAGAAAGCGGGATTGCAAGGAAGAATTAGAGGGGTGAAAAATGAGTGTTTGGTTGAGAAGAATATGTTTTTGGAGAAGAATTTAGGGATGAATAACATATTTCATAAATAAATATAGAAGACGGGGGCGCATAATAGCAAAAAATGCATTTTCTCATAAGAAAACATGTTATTTGCTTTTATATACCATTGTCTTATTTAGGCTCTGTTTGGTTAGACTTTTAGGAGTAGGAAATTAGGATTTCCTAGATGAAGTTAGGAATAGTAAATAAGGTGTTTGGTTGAGAAGAAGTAGATTTTAAGAATGAATTTAGGGCTTCATGGCAAGGTGTGTAATTTTGAAAAAAAGACAAAGGTATTTTGAAAGCAAAAGCATGGTTTCAATGATTTTAAGAATGGACCATGCTTTTGCTTTGAAAATGCCCTTGTCCTTTTTTAAAATTACACAATGTGCGATTACAAGAAGTGAAGCTAACTTCTTTTGAAAAATCTCCTCAGGAGGAGATTTTCCAAAAGAAGCTGGATTCTTAAGAATCCAGCTTCTTTTGGGCAACCAAACGGGCCTTACTGAATTACGAGAGGAGATTTTCCAAAAGAAGCTGGATTCTTAAGAATCCAGCTTCTTTTTGGGCAACCAAACGGGGCCTTACTGAATTTATCACTTGAAAAAATCAAAGAAGTGACTCCTCACTTCTTTTGGGAAATCACCTTTCCCTGAAAAATTATTGATTCTCCTAAAAGCTGGCTCACATGAGGCAACCAAAGAGGCCCTTATGCTCCTCTTTCCATTATTAATAGTCCTTGACAAAAGGTTTTTCCACATTAATATATCTATTCATGTTAACCTTCTCATGTTAATTAGTCTAAGGAATCAGTACAATCTTAATTGTAAGATTTTTTTGGAAATGACATCTTTTTTGGAATGAGTCTGAGGGCCAATGGTGAGTATATAGCTTGAATATGGGTTCTTCAAGCTACCAAGTTCCTTGGGTTGATTTCTATAGTACTTTTCAAATCACTTCATGGACTCAAACCAGGCTCTGTTAGGGACATGCCGATGCAGGACATATATGCACGGTTTCTGTGACATCTGCTATATTAAATGGACAGATGTCAGTAGTATAGGTGAGTCATTAGTTTTTGTTTATAAATGAAAAGGGAGAGAAAGCCCAGGGCCAAGGGTGAAGACTGATTCAGTGGGGGCAGAGAAGTCTGACAACTCAGTTTTTCCGACGACCCCAACGTGCGTACAAGGTCGGATAGTACCCTCTTCATCTTGATATTTAATTTTTCTATATTTTAATTTCTATTTCGCCGATGAAGGCAACGGCTACGCCTGGTGGATGAAGTAGCGACACTGATCGAAAGCTGGAGGCCCATTGGCTGCCAGGATACGGCGAGATATCTGACAGAACCCCACCGCCAGTGGGTGACCAAGACGTCAACGGTGGCAACCAAAAGGGTGTTGCCTTTGCTGCCGCACATCTTCCTCTCTCCTGATTTGTCTGGACCACGGGCATACAACGGAGAGCAGGGAAGAGAGGGAGAAAAGGCCGAAGCCCTCCATTGCCACCAGACGGCCTAAGAAGCAACGGCAGCACGCGAAAGGCATGACCTTTTCGGCCACTGCAACTGCAATTTCTCCCTAGTTGTACCTATCGGGACCACGAGCAGGCATCAGAGAATAAGAGACAAGGGGCGGAGCCATTGTCAATGGTGACTGTGATGGGTAGAGCCCTATCGGCACTTTGTGAAGCAGAAGCCTCACGGCGGCAAGTAGTTGCTCCATCCACCGTGCAATTGAGGGGAAGAGGAATCGGCGAAGGGGAAGGAAGGGGGGGCTAGCCAGGCAAAGTCATCCGGGAACCCACTGCCGGAGAAGCCATCCGGCAGCAGCAGGCTCACATGGAGCAGACCAGGCATTATGTGAAGACAGACGATGGTTTAGCAATGAACCGGTCTGGTAGTGAACCGAAGCAGGTAGAACAGTGAACCAAACCCGGCTCACAAATCCAGTTCAGACTTAAATGGTCGGTGGATATCCACCTACCGTTGTAGTACTAACTTGGTGATGGATGTCCATCATCAGGGTTAAATTTTACAGTTTGGTACATACGGAGTTAGCATGGTACATATACTATATTTTGTTGATTTTGAGTTATTTAACCCAAATTTGATGTAGTGACATTGCGATAATTATACTACTATGTTGTTGGGCTTTTGTCCTTAGTTATATGGCCAATTGTTGAGGTCCTTAATGTTAAGGAAACCTGACTATTAAACCTAGGGGTTTAGAGACGATAATTTTATGAAAGATAATAAAACGATGACATAAGGGCTAAGCTTGAAAGTTGGGAAAAACCTAATCAAATAATAACTAAAATGCCCTTAAGATTGGGAGTCACTTCATGAGTGTGAGTGACTTCTGATCAAGCGACCGTTTGGCTATTAAATCAAAGGTCAGACTATCTGTTTGGCTATTGAGTCAGAAGTCTTGGATTGTATGCTATAACTCTGAGAGAAGTTCATAGTAGTAGTACAGTGATACCTGCTAAGGATCACGTGATATTGGTTGGGCTTTAGCTGTTTTGCATCTTCCCTATGGAGGAAGCTCTGCACTTCTATTCTACGTCTTCATTTTTGTGGAAGCCATGTGTCAGCGGTACCTGATGAGGACCACCTTCTATTGGCCAGGTTTATGTTGTTTGCATCTTCTCTATGGATCTTATAGAGAGCATTTACATCTTCTTTTGGAGGAAGCTCTGCACCCATCCTAGAGCTATTTATACTATGTGGTTTTACTGTGCACATTGGAGGCGTTAGTATCTTGGAAGGTTGCATTCTCCCGATCCACATCGAGTCCAGGAGTTAATGTGGGGCTTAAACCCTTCTGACGGCCATACCATTTGAGGTAAGGAATGGGCGAGGCATTCACCTTCGAGGATTCAGGCCGTGCCGTGATTACTGGTAATGACCGGAGTGATAGTCACGGTGTTTTCGTGCTGTATGTCATATAGGAATGACATTCAGTGAGTCTGTCTATATGGGACAAATACTTAATCATTAAACATGAACTTGGGAAGCAATAAAAGATTTTACTTGAAAGATTAATAAAAGAATCAAGTGGAATTCTGTAATAGGCTCCAAAAAAATATTGATGCAACTATTGATTTTAATATTGATGATTGTGTTACGATATCCCACTGAGTATTTTTATACTCAGCATCTACTCGTGATGCAGGTCCTTTAAAAGAGGAGTGACTTCACGTGGATCTGCTATTAGATGATTTGGAAGTGAGGACGACCACAAAGCTTCAGAGTAGCGTTAGTCTCTCTTTCGTTTTAAGATTAGAAATTTGTAATAAGGCGTGAGTGCCAACTAATTTATAGTATATTTTGAGTGGGATTATAGACTTGCACATGGAGGACTTGCATTAGTTTAATCGACTTCGCATTTGTAATATTATATGTATATATAGTTTTGTATTCGTAATTATGAATCAAAGTTATCACGGCCTAGATGCTTAGTTGATGAATTTCAACTAATGATTTATCGTTTAGAAGAGTAATCCTCTAAATTTTCCGTTATTACTCACATTTAATAAAGGTTTTAAAAAATACGGGCCGAGACAGTTTCTGTTTATGCTTTGTTAGGGACATGAGATGCAGACAAGACATGGAGCTCTAATTAGGCTCTTTTATCCATGCTTAAAGTCCCTTATTTCGCATATAAAAGGCACCAGTATACGTCTATGCAAGCTAATTCCAATTCTAAAACTCATAAAAAGAACCGATTAGCCTAAGTTACTTTTTCGGTTGGAAGCCTAATGTTACATTAATATTTAGATAAATGCGTAAGTTTTAGGCATTTTTCATAACTATGTGTTGCTTAAACCTCAATTGCTGTGCACAGATAAAACAAATTATTGAAATTCAGTCTTTTTCTACTTAATGTGTCAAGTGGAAGATAAATTCCCGAAATTGGAAATGCCATTATAATGGCATTAGAATCATCTGTTACTACATGCCGCAAAAACATAAAATCTTCATCGTGTGTTTGCCAACATTTTCAAGGAGGAATTTTTGGTCTGCCTGGAGGATGCACCGTCGAATCATTAATGGAGGATAATTGATATCCTTCAAGCCTCAAGGCTCAAAATCTTCCCACTTTCAGGCTGTATGGTTAAAAAAAGAGTAGTGATATTACTCCCACTTATTTATCACGGCCACTCTCATGGGCCTCTCATAGAAATATTGTGGGTCCCACGGGGGCCAGTTGGGCCCACATCATGAGAGGTTCGTGAGGTTGCCATGATAAATAAGCGGAGAAGAAACATTTTCCTTAAAAAAATACCACCAGGCACCAGTAGACCCAATCCTGATTAATGTCAGGCCCAAGGAATGTATCGGATATGAATAAAATATCAATCAACCAAGGAGACAAAATATCGGAGATATTGTATAAAAAAATATCGGCGGTCGAAAACTTATTTTTTTCATATATTTTCACAATTTAACTTTTAAAATGAGTTATACTAATTTAGACAAAGCATAGATTTCAAAAATATGTATAAAATGCATATTAGGATGGTAAACAAATGGGAAAGTTGTTTTTTTTTCTTTAAAAAAAAAATCCCAATTTTTTAAAAGATATTTTTATTTTAAAAATGGAGATATAACGGTCCGAAACCAATATATCGGCGATATTTGAACAAATTTTAAAAAATAATATTGGTCCGTATCTGGATGGGGCCCGATACCGATATATTGGCGATATATCGCGAGCCTGCATTCCATGGTGGGGCCTGTGAGGGAGGGTCTTAAAGGATGAAAATGAATGGTTCACCACCCCACGTTTTAGCCAGCCCTTTATTTGATCCGGTCGATAGATGTCCACCATCTGCGCATTTTCATACGGTGGAAATCCACCGTCTGTCTATGGTTGGGGTGGGTTGGCCAACCCAAGGGTTGAGAACTACTCAAACGGGTCTTAAATGAATGGAAAACCCCACCGATAAGCAGGCAATAGCAACTCTAGGAATCAACCTTACTTTTTGATGTGCATGTTGTCCTGCAGCCAGCCCATCCTTACCTGCAAAAAAAATGCAACCATTTGAATTTTTTTTCTTCTAAACTTCATTTATCTCTTGTCTTGGTTTATCAATGGTCTTACACGTACTTCATACATACCCGGATAAATTAGAACTCCACCGATATTCCTAAGACCTCGCTTGACAGTGCATGTTGCTGTAATTTGAGATCAACTGAGGGAGCCAAGATTGACTACAGAGCCAACTATGTTGCACTCCTCTTTTGACTCCCATATCTCAAGACCAAACCCTAAGAGTTGTTAGAAGTGGATATTAGAACCCATTAAAACCCACTTTGTTTTGAATGAGTGAATTGGGTGAAAGAATGAATAGTCCCACATCCACACAAAGGAGGTGTTGTGGATGGTATATAAAGGCCCAAGTTTTGCCTTTGAAGTTAGGCCCTTAGGCCACCCCACTTTTGTGGGGGAGAGAGATGTTGGACCCATGCACCTAGGTGGGCTAACCAACACATACGCGCCGCTGCCGTCCGTCGGGTCGGGTCAACAAGATAATATTATTTTGGGATAAATTTAATTTGTTTGGTTTTTTAATTTATTTTGGTTCAACCAAAATGGGTCCGGTTTATTTTCTTATAACTGTTAACGGTACGAACGCATCCGTTTAACGGGAAATGGTATTTTCAATGGGCCTTTAACAGGATTTTTATAAAGTCATGAAAAACGGGTTTTTCTGCATAGTTTTTATTGCACTTCATCTTCTTCCTCTCTTCCTTCTTTCTGTGAAAGTATTGCACAATGTGGTTTGCTGCGCGTGCTGTTTGGAGTGCTCCTATAGCGCGTGGTTGATCGTCTTATTCTGGGAGGCAGATGCCCAAGAGTCCTAAGCACCGTAGGGAGGGCGAATTCTGTTTTAAGGACAAAGTGTTTCGCTTGATTCGATCATCAACACTTCTTCTAACGATTCTATTATCATCTTTGCAAAGGTACAGAGATATCATTTTTAAGACAGTAACACTAAGATTTATAACAATCTTAAGACAGAATTTTGTGTTACTTGTTATTTTAATTACTGTACTATCATTTTATTTAACTGAGATAATCATCTGTAATTTGCAAATTACAGAAATGGCTACCGAGGGTACCAACTTCACTCCGGTACTTATTCCCACTCCGGTGAATGCTCCTGTTCAAGTTAAAGGGGAAAAACAAAAAAAGTTAAGTGGTGTGGATTTCAAAAGATGGCAACAAAAAATGTTGTTCTATCTTACCACGCTGAATTTGGCCTGATTCCTTAAAGAAGAAGTACAAGACAAAATGGCTGTTGAGGCAGTAGATGCATGGAAACATGCAGATTTCTTATGCCATAATTACATCCTTAACGGGTTGGACAACACATTATATAATGTGTACAGTTCAATGACATGTGCTAAGGCACTATGAGAGTCATTAGACATAGACAATAAGTACAAAACTGAAGATGCTGGAACGAAGAAATTCGTAGTCGACAAATTTTTGGACTTCAAAATGATGGACTCTAAGACTGTGATCAATCAAGTTCAAGATCTCCAAGTTATCCTGCATGAAATTCATGCAGAAGACATGACTTTAAGTGAGTCTTTCCAGGTGACAGCAATAATAGAAAAACTACTACCATCTTGAAAGGATTTCAAGAACTACTTTAAGTATAAGAGAAAGGAGATGAACTTGGAAGATCTGATTATGAGGTTAAGGATTGAAGAGGGCATCCGTTCTTCTGAAAAGAAAATCGGGGGGCCATGGTATGGAAGCCAAAGTCAATGTTGTGGAACAAGAGCATAAAAGCAATGACTTCACCAACAAAAAGAGGAAGCATCCTGGGGGACAGTCAAACAATGACTCCAACAATGCCAAATTCAAGGTAAGTGCTATGTGTGTGACAAGGTGGGCCACAAGGCTAAGGATTGTCGCAAATAAAAGAAACAATATAGTTTAAAAAAAAGAAGGCACAAGCCCACATGACCGAAGTGGAGAATCTCTCCACCAATGTGCATGACATCAACCTTTCTGTTGTGATTTCGGAAGTGAATACAGAGAATGGTGGGGTAGATACTGGGGCTACCCGTCATGTGTGCTCAAACAGGAAAATGTTCTCCATTTATCAGTCCATGGAAAATGGTGAACAAGTGTTTATGGGCAACTCTTCTACCTCCAAGGTTGAAGGAATTGGAAAGGTGGTGCTCAAGATGACTTCGGGCAAGGAACTCACGCTCAACAACGTGCTGTATATGCCAGGAATTTGAAAGAATTTAGTGTTTGGATCATTGCTGAGCAAGAATGGCTTCAAGTTGGTGTTTGAGTCGGACAAATTTGTTTTGACTAAAGGTGGGATGTATGTGGAAAAATGGTACCTGAATGAAGGGCTTTTCAAGCTCAATGTATTACCTATTATATCTGTTGCTAATATTATGAATGAGAATGCTTCTTCCTCTTATATCATTAAGTCATGTGATGTGTGGCATGGTAGATTATGACATGTTAATTATGATGCTTTACGAAGATTGATTAATATGGAATATCTGCCTAAATTTAATATTGACTCTAATCACAAATGAGAAACATGTGCGGAATCTAAATTAACAAGGAAATCATTCCAAAGTATTGAGAGATGTACTGAACCTCTTGAGTTAATTCACAGCGATGTCTGTGACTTAAAACTTGTTCAAACAAGCTATATTTATTGACGATTGCACTCGTTATTGTTATGTATACTTGCTGAGAAGTAAAGATGAGGCAATAAAAATGTTTATAATATATAAAACAGAGGTTTAGAACCAACTTGGCAAGAAAATAAAAGTTCTAAGAAGTGATAGAGGTAGGGAATATCAATCACCTTTTGGTGAATTCTGTTCACAAGATGGTATTATACACCAAACAACAGCACCTTATTCACCACAGCTAAATGGAGTTGCTGAACGAAAAAATAGAATTTTAAAAGAAATGATGAATGTCATGTTAATAAGTTCTGGGTTACCTCAGGACATGTGGGGGGAATCTTTGTTTTCAGTCAATTATATTCTCAACAAAATACCTCATAAGAAAACCTTGCAGACACCATATGAATTATGAAAAGGTCGAAAGCCTTCCTACAACTTCTTAAAAGTGTGGGGGTGTCTAGCGAAAGTGGCGGTCCCTAATCCCAAAAGGATTAAGATTGTACCAAAGACCATTGATTGTGTATTCATTGGTTATGCCAATAATAGCAGTGCATGTCGTTTTCTTGTTCATAAATCGGATATTCTTGATGTAAATGTAAACACTGTGATTGAATCTAGGAATGTTTCGTTTTTTTAACATATTTTTCCATGGAATTCTACACAAAAGGAAAGTTCTCTTAAATGAACTTTGGATATTGCAAAGGACACTAGTGAAGACTAAGAGGGAGAAGATGATGAACCTAAACGTAGCAAACGTGCTAGAACATTAAAATCTTTTAGTCTAGACTTTCTAACTTAAATGTTAGAAAATGAGCCTCAAAGCTTTAAGGAAGTCATGTCCTCTCCTGAAGCACAATATTGGAATGAGGCTGTAAATAGTGAAATTGAATCTATTATGCAAAATCACACTTAGGAGTTGGTAGATCTACCACAGGGAGTAAACCTCTCAGATACAAGTGGATATTCAAGAGGAAGATGAAGGCTGGTAGATCAATTGACAAATCTAAAAGCGAGACTTGTTATCAAAGGATACAAGCAAAAAGAAGGTCAAGATTACTTTGATACATATTCACCAGTCACAAGAATAACTTTCATTAGGATGTTAATTGCTATGGCTGCTTTGTATAATCTTGAAATACATCAAATGGATGTGAAAATAGCATTCTTGAATGGTGACTTGAATGAGGAAATATATATGCAACAACCTAAAAGCTTTGTTGTACCGGGTCAAGAAAACAAAGTGTGCAGACTGATCTATACATGAAATATGTATTTTATTATCTCCTATACTTATGATTATGCTAGTGTTTGATTAGAATAACTACTACTTTAATATACTTTTTGGTTTTTGTAGGAAACAAGAGTAATACACAGAAATGAGGAGAAAAGTAACTCAAATGGTTAAATCATCATAACTTTGTGTACAAATATCGGATTGGACTTATTCAAGCTTCATGTTAAAGTTCAAGAAGTCAGCTTTCCAATGCCACCAACCACGCGTAATTCGGAGTTAAGAGCAGAAAGTGATAGCCATTTGAATTTCATGAACAGTAACCACGAATGATCGGCTATCAATGCGATCGATCGCCTCAGCCGCAAAACAGTATTATTGAAGGAAACGATCGATCGGCAATAAAACGATCGATCGTATCTATTAGAAGCGATCGTTCGGAGGAAAATAATGAAGGAATTACGATCGATCGGATAGCGAACGATCGTCAATACGGAGCGATCGATCGCCGTATGCGGAAAACCGAAATAAGACCTATTTCGACTTGGATTTGGAAGGAGACTTCGTGATTTCTCTTCAAACTTATAAATAGGCCTTATGGGAGAACGTTTTGAGCACCACATATTCAACCCTTGGAGAATCTAGAGCTAAATTGGAGGCTAGAGCAAAGGAGAGAAGGAGATGAAGACATGAAGAACACGATGGTGATTTCTCTTCTGATGCGAGGTTAAACACTTTTCCAAGGCGTAGATGAAGCCCAATAATCTGGTTGTGTAGTTTCTTTTCTCTCATCTTATGTTTTTACTCTAGTTGGTGTATGAATTTTATTGTGTAATCATTGTTAATTCAATAAAGGTTTGTTCTTTGTCCTCGAGAGAGACAAGAGTGAATTCTTGTGAGTTTCAATCCGAAGAATACTTGTGTATCCGAGAGGAACGTAAGTAGACTGAGGTGTTATATATCAATAAAATTTCATTGGTTTATACTCGAGAGAGATAGATAACAATTCCATGTTTTAATTGTTTTATGTGTTACATCCGATAGGAGAGCACTATATTTTGAGTTGACAAGTGTATGTCCGAGAGGAATATGCTAGCCAATTAGAAATCTTTATTCAAAAGAGAGAGAGAAACGATACACTAGTTTATTGTGGTAGATTCGAAGCCTTGGTCTTCTCCATATTGATTAAATCTCCCTTAGTTTAGTTAAAAGTTCATTGCTTTCTTAGTCTAGAATCAACATTGCTACTTTCTTTTGAATTTGGTAAAATATTAATCCGTCCCTAAGGTTCGACAACCCTTTTTAATACTCACCGTAGTACAATTGCCTTGTGCACTTACAAGGGTTTTAATTTTAAACGATCACAGACTTGTTAAATTTTTCTATGAGCTTAAACAAGCACCTAAACAATGGCGTAAAAAATTTGACAAAATGATAATTTCAAATAGATTTAAAATCAATGAATGTGACAAATGTGTTTATGTCAAAGCAAGACCTCATGGCTATGTTATTGTATGCCTCTATATGGATGATATGCTCATTATTGGTAGCAATGATAATATCATTAAAACTACTAAGAGGATGTTAAACAAACAGTTTGACATAAAAATATGGGTGTTGCAGACGTTATACTAGGGATGAAAATCACTAGAACATCTGATGGATATGTGTTATCTCAATCTCATTACATTACAAAAATCCTAGACAAATTTAATGAGAATGATAATCGTCTAGCGAGAACACCTGTGGATGTGACATTGCATTTAAGCAAAAACACGGGTGAGAGCATATCACAGCTTCAATATTATCAAATTATTGAAAGTCTCATGTACATCATGAATTGTACGAGACCGGACATTGCATACTCAGTAAGTAAACTGAGTAGATATAATAGCAACCCAGGGGAAGACCACTGGAAGGCTCTAGTCAGGGTTCTTAGATATCTAAGATATACCTTGAACTATAGGCTGCACTATATAAGGTATCCAGCAGTACTAGAGGGTTACTGTGATGCAAAGTGGATATCTGATACAAGAGACTCCAAATCCACAAGTGGGTATGTCTTTACTCTTGGAGGTGCAGCAGTGTCTTGAAAATCTTCTAAACAAACGTGCATAGCAAGATCCACCATGGAATCAGAATTAATTGCACTTGAAAATGCAAGCGAAGAGGCTGAGTGGCTTTGTCATTTTTTAGAAGATATTCCAATGTGGGGGAAACCTGGGCCACCTATATGTATCTATTGTGATAGTCAATCTGCTATAGGTAGAGCGCAAAGTAACTTGTATAATGATAAATATCGATATATACATTGGAGGCATAATACCATAAAACAATTGCTCTCTAGTGGAATAATTTCCATTGAGTATGTTAGGTCAAAAGAAAATATTGCAGATCCGCTTACTAAGGGTTTGACTAAAGAACAAATGAGCAATTCATCGAGGGGAATAGGCTTGAAGTCTATACATTAAGAATCACCTTAATGGCAACCCAACCTAGTTGACTGGAGATCCCAAGATCTAGGTTCAAAGGGACAACCGAATTGTAAGGGATTCAAGGGGAATCACTATTGAGATAAAATCTCGTTCCCATTCCTATGATGAAATAGTGATGCCTGCAGAATGAATCAGGATAAGTTTTGCTTCTAATAGTTCTCATAGCTTGAATTAGTTCGAGTGGGATATTGCAGGATACTCTTAATGAGAATCACTTATATGAGTGTGAAGGGGCCACTTCTATGAGGATTTTAAGGCTAAATCTTCTAAAGCACTCATGAAAACCAGGTTTGTTCAGGGCCAAAATGAACAAAGTCATGAGAACCACAGTATGTTCGAGAAATGATTGCGTGAATTCTATTGTCTTGGTTTACACAAACGGCTGAATAGTTCAAGACATCACGTTCACTGATTAGCCAGTAAACCCGATAGTTTTCACAAGGGAAGGTTCAAAGCCAAAAGCTACCTTTCCCCCATGCATGATCTTTTCAATATTTGCTTTCACGATTTATCTGCATTATTTTGCATAGTTATCCAGCCAATTCTCATTTATGCAGGGGATTGTTAGAAGTGGGTATTAGAACCCATTAAAACCCACTTTGTTTTGAATAAGTGAATTGGGTGAAGGAATGAATAGTCCCACATCCACACAAAGCAGGTGTTGTGGATGGTATATAAGGCCCAAGTTTGGCCTTTGAAGTTAGGCATTTGGGCCACCCCACTTTTGTAGGGGAGAGAGATGTTGGACCCATGCTCCTAGGTGGGCTAACCCACACACGCGCGCGCCGCCATCCGTCCGGCGGGTCGGCTCGGCTCGGTTCGGTTCGCAAGCATGGCCGACCGGGTCAGGTTGGGTTGGGTCAATAAGATACTATTATTTTGGGACAAATTTAATTGGTTTAGTTTTCTAATCTATCGCGTTTGTTTAACGGGAAAAAGTATTTTCAACGGGCCTTTAACGGGATTTCTATAAAGTCATGAAAAACGAATTTTTCTGCATGATTTTTACTGCACTTCGTCTTCTTCCTCTCTTCCTTCTTTCTGTGAAAGTATTACACACTGTAGTTTGCTGCGCGTGCTGTTTGGAGTGATTTTACAGCACGTAGTTGATCGTCTTATCCTGGGAGGCAAACGCCCAAGAGTCTTAAGCACCGTAGGGAGGAATTCTGTCTTAAGGACAAAGTATTTCGCTTGATTCGATCATCAACAGTTCTTTTAACGATTCTATTATCATCCTTGCAAAGGTACACGGATATCATCTTTAAGACAGTAATAGTAAGATTTATAACAAGAGCATGCATCACGGCCAAATAGCAAACATCTTTGGACAAGCAACCAATTGCTTCTTTGTTTTTTTCCTTTTCTTTTTCTTTTTTCTTTTTTCTTTTTTCTTTCTTCTTTCTTCTTTCTTCATTTTTTTTTTGTTTTTTGATGAAGGCCACCAATTATTTGTAATATCTGTCCTTTCTATACACAAAGCTCCCAAGTACCATGGTAGTGTGTCACTCTGATTACCATCTTCCTTCTCTTCATCTTTAATTCCTATACATAAGCCTCTGATTCAGTGTCTAAACATTCTAAGCCTTCATCTCCACTTAACTTTTTCTTAAGAAGCCCAGTCAACTGTTGTGACCCAGCAGGGTCACGAGGGAAGGCCTTAGTGGCAGGGAAGAAGGAAGAGAAGAATAGTAGAAGAAGAGTAATTCTTATTGCATAAGTTCCAAATGAGGAAGACGACCTCAATATAAAGGGATCAGATGGCGCATCTGCCTAGGGCGCCATCTGTCTACTCTGATGGGCCACTAATTGGCACTAATGATTCTCTATCAGCCCGTTTCCTAACAATTAGCCTAAACGGGTCTGATTACAATAAATCAAATATCCTAATGACTGAAATAATACATGATGGCCTGCTGACGTTGGGTTGGTGACGTACACCACACCATGGGCCTGCTAACGTTGGGCTACTGGCGTTCACAACACTCCACCATGCTCCGCTGCTGCATTGTCCTCAATGCGGCCAGGACGGAAAACGAACCAGAAACTCATCCTCAAGGACCCACTCTGCGTCCTCTAATGGGTGGCCCTGCTAAGCGACTAATACTTCTGTCACAATACGGCCAGCACGACGCACGCAACATTTATCAATGAGAGAAGCTGGCACTCGATTGCCAGTGTCAGTGGAGCCCATGAGAGGCAATGGTGGAACAGTAACTACCAGCTGAGGGTCGCCCACAAAACGTCGGAGACGAGATACATGGAACACCGGGTGAACCAGGGACCCGGTAGGCAAAGAGAGACGATAGGCGACCAAACCGACCCTTTCCACAATGGCATACGGCCCATGAAAGCGAGGGGTCAGCTTCTGATCAGCCTGAAATAATGAGGTCTGGCGCTGGGGCATAATGGAGACATATACATGATCACCCACCTGAAACTCTCTATCTGTTTTATCCTATTCTGAGCTGACGTGAGATTGGCTTTCAACTGGCGGAGGACTTCATCACGTGTCTGGAGCATGTAATCCACCTATGCAATGGAGGAGCGATGAGGCACATAAGATAGAATGGTGGGGGGAGGACGGCCATAGACAATTTCGAATAGTGTGAAGCCGGCACGGGTGTGATAGGCCGTATTGTACGACCACTCAGCCCAAGGAAGCAATTGCAGCTAGCGGCGGGGCTGATCCCCTACAAAGCAACGTAAGTATTGCTCAAGACATCGGTTCACAACTTCAGTTTGGCCGTCTGTCTGCGGATGATATGCTGTATTCATATGCTGTTCTGTCCCATGTAAGTTAAAGAATTCCCGCCAAAACTGAGAAATGAAAATCCGATCGCGGTTAGAGACTATAGTTCACGGCACGCCATGAAGCTTGGCAACATCTCGCACATAAGTTTCAGCAACCGTGCGGGCCGAGTAGGGATGACTCAAAGCACAGAAATGGGCGTACTTAGAAAGACGGTCAACCACCACCATAATCACCATCTTCCCACTGGCTGCGGGCAAGGCCTCAATAAAATCCATGGATATATCTTCCCAGACCTTGTCTGGGATAGGAAGTGGCTGCAGAAGGCCCGCAAGAGAAGAGGACGCAGATTTGGCCCATTGGCAGACATCACAAGCAGCAATATAATTATGCATGTCCTTCTTGAGACCGGCCCACAAAAAACTTTGACTGACACGTTTGAAAGTTCGGAACGTGCCCTCATGCCCTACAACTGGAGTATCATGAAAGTGGGAAATCGCACGCCGTCGGAGATCCGAAGAAGCCGGCACCCATAACCGATCCTTCAAGAACAAAAGATTATCCCGCCACACGAAGGGGGGCTCAGCATGGGGATCAGCCTGCAGTCGACCAATCAAGTCCTTGGTGTCCGTGTCATCAACATAGGCACATTTGAGTTCAAGTTGAAAAGGACAGCCAGAAATAGAGAACGCATACAATGTTCCGTCCGCAGGTCGACGCGATAAAGCATCCGCGATCGTGTTTTCGACCCCCTTCTTGTAGACAATTTCATAGTCATAACCCAATAATTTGTTAACCCAACGCTGCTGAGAGGGAGTAGAGACCCGTTGGTCCAAGAAGTATTTCAGTGGCTGGTGATCAGTCCGAATGAGGAATCGCCGACCAAGCAAGTAGGGCCTCCACTTTGAGATAGCATGCACAATAGCAAGCATTTCCTTTTCATAGGCAGAGAGTGTCAGAGATCGACCAGACAATGCTTTACTGTAGAAGGCAATAGGTCTCTCTTTCTGGAGGAGGACAGCCCCGAGACCCACATCAGAAGCATCTGTCTCAATGACAAAAGGCAAGGAGAAATCCGGGAGCGGCAGAACAGGGGCCTGGACCATGGCCTGCTTCAATAGATCGAATGCCTCCTGGGCCTTGTCAGACCACATAAAAGCTCCCTTTTTGAGTAAGGATGTAAGTGGGCCAGCAATAACCCCATACTTCGCAATAAATCGCCTGTAATAACCTATGAGGCCCAAGAACCCACGAAGAGACTTGACACAGGTGGGTCGCAGCCAAGAGAGCATGGTGTCCACCTTAGATGGATCAGTAGCCGCTCTAGCGTGTGAAATAATATGGCCCAAGCACTCAACCTGTGGGCTGCCAAAGGAACACTTCGATCTTTTCAAAAATAAAGAATGTGCACGCAAGATAGTGAACACGGACCTCAGGTGGTCGATATGGTCTGCTAACGATGAACTGTATATCAATATGTCATCGAAGAAGACGAGCACAAAACGGCGGAGATAAGGGCGGAATAAATCATTCATGAGGCTTTGAAAGGTCACCGGGGCATTTGTCAGTCCAAAGGGCATGACAAGAAACTCATAATGGCCATCATGCGTCCTGAAAGCCGTCTTATGAATGTCATGAGGCTGCATTCGGATCTGATGATATCTCGAACGCAAGTCGAGTTTGCTGAACACCGCTGCTCCCGCCAGCTCATCTAATAGCTCATCGATTACCGAAATGGGATACTTATCTTTGACTGTGATTGCATTAAGCGCCCGATAATCCACACAAAAATGCCAAGATCCATCCTTTTTCCGAACCAAGAGTACCGGGGACGAGTACGAACTGGTACTAGGACGAATAATGCCGGATTGTAACATTTCCTGGACCAGCTTCTCAATCTCCGTCTTTTGCACATGAGGGTATCTATAGGGCCGAACATTGGCTGGGGGCCCAGGCATGATAGTAATGGAGTGGTCATGGGCCCTCGGTGACGGAAGACCCGATGGCTCGAGGAAGAGGTCCGCATGCTCAGCAAGGAGATCGATCATGGCCGCTGGTAGATCTGGTTGGCACACATCGACCATAGCACGCTGTTGTAAAAAGAAGCCCCGAGGTGTAAACCAAAATAAAGATCCCACCTCTTGTGCAGTGTACAAGGTTCTCGGTTGCGATCTGTCACGGCCCGGGTTTTTAAAACCATTTTTAAATCAGAGTGGTAGCGGAAAAACTTGAGGATTGTTCCTCTAAGCGATAAATCTTTGGTTGAAAAATTTTCGACTAAGCATCTAGGCCGTGATAACTGGGGTTCACAAATATGGATACAAAACCATATATATATAGTAATACAAGATGCAAAGTCGATTAAACCTAAGCAAGTCCTCTAAGTGCAAGTCTGTCATTCATCTCAAAATAAACTAGAAACAGTCGGCGCTCGCGCCTTAATATAATTCTAGGACAAACCTGTAGCAGGAGATATACTAAGAAATCAGAACGTCCTCACCACCCGGCTCCCAAGTGCCACGAGAAGTCACTCTTCCACAGCAGCACCTACATCACATAAGGATGCTGAGTATAAAAATACTCAGTGGGATACCATAACACAGTCATCATCACATCAAATTAGGATTTGCATTAACATATTATGCAACCTATTACAGGATTCCACTTGAATCTTTTATTAATCTTTCAAGCAAGTCTTTTATTGCTTCCCAAGTTCAAGTTCAATCATTAAGTCTTTGTCCCATAGACAGACTCACTGAATGTCATACCTACATGACAGACAGCACGAAAACACCGTGACTATCATTCCGGTTAATACCGGTAATCACGGCACGCCCTGAATTTCTCAAGGGTGACTGCCTCGCCCATTCCTTACCTTAGAAGGTATGACCGTCGGAAAGGTCTGGCTCCACATCAGCTCCTAGACTCGATGTGGGTCGGGAAACGCAGCCTTCTAGGATGCTAACGTCTCCAATGTTGTGCACAGTAAACCACCTGGCAACTAAGGCTCAGGATGTGTGGCTCTCTCTAAAATCCATAGAGAATAAGCACGCTCTCTCTAAAATCCATAGAGAAGAGGTAACAGCTTAAGCCTGGCCAATAAAGTTGTAATACTCTTTCTAAAATCCATAGAAAGATGCAAACATGGCCAAAATATCATATCATTGTTCCCTCTAAAATCCATAGAGAGATATAATAGCTTAAGCCTGGCCAATAGACGTTGGTCCTTATTAGGTACCATGAAACAGAGCTTCCACTAGTCGGAAGATGTGAATGCTCTCTAAAATCCATAGAGAGATACAAACGGCAGAGCTTCCACTAGTCGGAAGATGCAACATCACCCCAATCTATTCCTTGTGATCCTTAATAAGTATCACAGTATTACTAGTATGGAACCATAACATACCATTCACACTGTTGGTTTAATAGCTCAACAGATAGCCTGACCTGTGACTTAATAGTCATTCGGTCGCTCGATCGGAAGTCGCTCACACTCATACACTGACTCCCAATCCCTAAGGGCATTTTAGTCTTTATCTTGATTAGGTTCTTCCCAACCCTCAAGCTCAGCCCTCAAGTCATCATTTTATTATCTTTCATAAATTGATTATGTCTCTAAACCATCTAGGTTTATTAGTCGGGTTTTTCTTTACATTTAAATCCTTAGCTATCTGTCATCACAACATAAGGGACTAAGGCCCTTAATACTATAACATCACAAACACGTACCATTAACATGCCAATTAGGGCTTGAAATTATTTAATAAATAGCCCAAAATTAGTAACAGGAGCCTATATACCAAACTGGCTCTGTATGTACCACACTGCATATAAATACAGATTTTAACTGTCGGTTAAGGTCCACCGGCAGTTCAAAATCTAAACCGGCTTATGAACCGGGTTTATTGTTGAACCAGGGTTTTGTTTAGAAATAGACCGGGTTTGGTCTAATTATGAACCGGGTTCGGTTTATTTTTGGACCGAACCGGGTTCGGTTTATTTTTGGACCGAACCGGGTTCGGTCTGTTTCTGAACCAAATGGTTTAATGGGCCGGGTTTGGTCTGATGATGGACCGGCCCGGTCCGGTTTGCCACTGGACCAGACCAGTCGTCTTCCTCAGGAAGACGACTGGTTGGTCGTCTGGCTGCAGCGCTCCTCTTCCACCCCGCCGGCCGCCGCCCCTCCTCCTCGGACCTCGGACAGACGGCTGTCCGAGGTCCTTTGGCCGTGTCCGTGGCCGGAATCCACGGACAATTTCTCTCGGCGCGGACACGGCCACGGACACCTCGGACGCGGCCGGCTCCGCGGACACGGCCGGCCGCGAACACCCCTAACGACGGCCGCCGTCGCATCGCCACCGGCCGACCGACCCCCACCTCTTCCTCTACTCCCCCTGGCCGTCTGCCCGTGGTCCGGGCAGATTCGGGGGAGAAAATGGAGTTTGGCAGCAGCGTAAAGCCGCTGCCTTTGTTACCTCGGCGGTGGCCGGCGGCCTGGCGGAGGTCAATTCGACCCCCACTGACCCGCCGGCGGCCCTTTTCCTCCTCTTCCGACGACCCCATCTCCTCCCTCGACGAAGAACCCAAAAAAAATAAAGCTTGATGGGAGGGGTTCTGGGATCCTACCTCGTGCCGCCGGACTTGTCGTCGAGGTCACCGGAGAGTCGTTGGCTTGTCGGAATCGCCGCCGCTGAAGCTCGCAGTCGTCGCCGGCGTCGTCGCTACTCGAGGTCACTCACCCCCTGCAGCTCCTCTTCCCCCCCGGCTCCTCCTCTGTTTTTTTTTTCTCTTAACCCAGTCGCCGGAGTCGTCAAGGTCGCCGGATTTGCAGGAGTTCGTCCGAGATCGCCGGAGAGCAGCCAGAGTCACCCCCGCTTCTACTGACTTGGTCTAAGACTAGTCGATGCTTTTCTCCCCCTGGCCTGGCCGCTTTACTCCCCCACACCGCGTTCTAACTTCACTGGATGGCGTGGTCTTCTGGTCGAAATGGAAGGTCGAGGCCTTCATGTTCCAGATTCACTGCATGCCTTTGCTGCTTCACTCACCCACTGCCAGCCACTTCTCCTCTACATCAGTACACCTGGCCTTCACCAGCAGCCAGATGTTACACGATCCATGTAGGCGGATATGCTGGCCAGACACCTCAAAGTTCATCGTCAAATCTCGAAAGTTCCATATCACATCCCCTAAGTCTTGCAGCCATTGGACGCTGAGCACTATGTCCGCCCCTTTCGTGGGTAATAAAAATAAGTCAGTAATAAAAGAATGCCCTTGGATCACCAATGTTACCTGCGAACAAACCCCCATGCTGGGGAGATGCTTGCCGTCCCCAATCAATACGTCAAAGGGCTTAGAATCAGAGACATAACACCCTAGACGTTGGCCCACCTTGTCATTAATAAAATTGTGAGTCGACCCACTGTCAATCAGAACTGCAACATTTTGGCGTTTTAGCTGGCCCTGCACGCGCATGGTCCTAAGAGTGAACGTGCCCGAGAAGGCATGAACTGATATCTCTGTCTGCACCTGGTTGTAGAGGCCAGTTACCTCGTCATACTCAGCGATCTCCTCATCTTCCGCTTCTTCGATGAGTAGACTACCGCGGACAGAGCAGCGATGTCTGGGCACGTACTTCTCATCACACTTATAACAGAGTCCCTTGGCACGCCTTTCCTCCATTTGAGCTTGTGTCAGGCGACGGATAGGAGGTTTGTTGGGACTTGGCAAGGGAGGCCGACTTGGGCCAGAGCCAGGGGCTGGAGTCATGGCCGGGGTATGGCCGGTGTATGGTCTCGGGATCAGCCCCCCTCGACCCCCTCTCCGCTGACGAATCAACTTCTCCTCCTCAATTCGGGCATGGCGCACAACATCCCTCATAGTGTGACACAAAAAGTGCCTCATTTCGTCAGCAATCTCAGGCTTCAAACCGCGCTTGAAGGTGCCAACCAGGGCCGCCATCAGCCAGTCGGGCAAGCGGTTAGCAATTTTCATAAATTCAGAGTAATAAGCCCGTACCGTAGTAGTTTGGTGCAAGGTTGACAGCATCTCATTAAATCTTGAAACTCATTTGGGCCAAACTAGACGCACAGCTTGACAGAGAAGGTCATCCACATGGGGCAGCGCACCTCCTTCTCGTAAGCCCGAAACCAAACTGAGGCGTCTCCGTCCAAGTGAAAGGCAGCCACACAGAGACGTTCTTCATCAGAATAAGTGCCTTGATAAGCGAAGAATTTATCAGCTTTGTAAAGCTATTCAACAGGATCCTCCTCTCCACTGTACCGTGGAAAATGCAACCGGGCCAGTCTAGGCTCAGCGCTGGCTCGCTGGCCTCTGCGAGCCCCAGAGAACTCCTCCATATCATCCTCCATCTCAAACTGAATATTGCGAGGGCGTGTGTTCATTGAGGAATTAATACGAACACCTTCCAGGCCTTGTGACTCATGGCCATTATGGCCCCCATCAGCGTCTAAGTTCATAGATCCAATTCACATACTTCTCATAATAGAATGACCGATAGGATTACAAAGGATTGATCCGCCAATTGTCTGCGAGTCCCCCTGGCCGTTCTTGGCCGCCAAGCCCTCCTGCTGACGGCGGTGGAGTGGTCTTGAGGGTAGCCTGGGTTGCTATCTCAGCTTTCATCTGTGTCTGGGCGAGTTGGACATTCTGCAATTGCATGTTAATCGAATTGAGCAGGGAAAGCATAACATCTTGTGTAGAATCAGCATTCGCCCGTGGACTGGCAGCCTCCTGCGTCACGTCTGGCTCAGGCTAGGCGCCAGCACCCATAGCTGGCTGCTTGCGGGGAGGCATGATCGCCCCTGGATCAGAACTGCTCTGATACCAATGTTGTGACCCAATAGGGTCACGAGGGAAGGCCTTAGCGGCAGGGAAGAAGGAAGAGAAGAATAGTAGAAGAAGAGTAATTCTTATTGCATAAGTTCCAAATGAGGAAGACGACCTCAATATAAAGGGATCAGATGTCGCATCTGCCTAGGGCGCCATCTGTCTACTCTGATGGGCCACTAATTGGCGCTAATGATTCTCTATCATCCCGTTTCCTAACAATTAACCTAAACGGGTCTGATTACAATAAATCAAATATCTTAATGACTGAAATAACGCGTGATGGCCTGCTGACGTACACCACACCATGGGCCTGCTGACGTTGGGCTACTGGCGTTCACAACATCAACTTGTTCTCACCAAGTCTTAACTTTGACCTGCTAATTCGCCAATCCTTATAAACAAAAACTTCACAGTTCCCATTTCCCATACAAGGTGCTAAATGGAGATATTTTAATGCTCATTATACATAATAATAGTAATATACATGTACATACCTTACAATTGGTATTTCATTTTTAAACTAAAATTCAATGTTTCATCATCATCATCATACGCCTTATCCCAGCTATATGGGGTCGGCGGCATGGATTATATCATGGTTTTCAAAACCGGACCGGACCGGCCGGTCCGACCGCGGAGAACCGGAACCGGCCGGAAAACCGGTTCGGTCCGGCCGGTTCACCCCGGTTTACTAAACCGGCCGGTTCTCTCCTAAACCGGACCGGTCCGGACCGGTCGAAATCTTTTTTTTTTTTTTTTTTTGAAAAAAACGTCTGCTGGAGGGGGGATTCGAACCTCCCCCCTCCCTGAGGAATACTTACGCCTCAACCACCCGGGCTACGGGTGGTTTCATGTTATTGCTCTACCAAAAATTATATTTATTATATAACTTTCAGTCTCACCCCCAAACCGGGTCAATCCGGTTTGACCGCGGTCAAACCGCGGTCCAACCGGACCGGCCATCGATCCGGGTCGATGGCCGGTCCAGTTTTGAAAACCTTGGATTATATACTGCATTTGACTCTTATTGGAATCAAAACGGTAAAAAATCCATACAAAAAAAACATAATGGCAAGTTTTTACGCCAGATGCCCTTCCTTAACTCTCAAGAGACGACAAAAATTCAATGTTTCGGTGAGACAATATTAGATTTCTTGGCCCTCTCGGAGAAGAAATCCTGGTTCGTTCCCTCTCCACTAATGTGGCATCATCTGGCGTACTACATGAGCCGTGTCCTCTTGTTGCTTAAAGAAACTATAAAATTCAACAGTGACAAGAAAAGAAGACGGTTGAGTTACAAAAAAGAAAAAAGAAGACTGTTACGTAATGTGGAGCCTCAGCACCATGTCTTAACCAATAACAGGCCGCAGGGGCTTTGGCAAAGGGGCCCATAAAATTTAACACACGACTTTTTTACGTAACAAAAGAATAACTAACCTCATTTAGAGGTGTGAACCTGATACTCTCAATCCCTTGAATATCCGCAGCTCTCTTCAAAAATGATGCCAAATGAAGCCAACTACTCACCAAAGTTGGAAACCAAGGGATAACACAAGGTCCAAATTTTCAGGCATGAAATTGAATCAGGAAGTGTGGCAAAGAATCAACTCCAAAATCCCTTATAGACAACCAAGAACCAGATATCTCATCTCAACCTAATCGAAAGGGCAAATTTTTAAGCAATTGGGAATTTAGAAAATAAAACGGGGAATGAAAAACATGATTGACTGAAACTAAACTTTCTGCCGTGCCTGGGGTACCATAAGCTACTAAATGACGAATTTGATCAGGATTGAAGCAGAGATACAGGAATTCGCCACTAAATTGAAGAAAACAAAACATATGCTAGCCTATTTGTCATCCTTTTCATCCAATTAAAATGTTTCCGGTTCATAAAGCGACCATAAAGTGTGACTGGCAGAACACAATTTCTTTCTTTTTTTTTTCGATGAGAGGAATAACCTCTAAACTACAGAATACACCTCAAATGTTACTCATACAAATTAGAAACATTATTGAAAGAGTATGTAGGTAGCTCATGAAAAGATCAACAGCACTTCCTGTTTCTTTCAGTGAATATTCCCCCTAGTTTCATAATCATAACATTTCAATTAGTTAATCACCTAAATTGCCCGCCTATTTAAAAGCCTTTCATGCTATCTAAGATCCTTTCCGAAGAAATAAATATTAATTTGTCTTCCTCGAAGCTCGCGTCTCCTATTCATACAGATTCAATCCAGTCTCACCACAAAAAATCCTATGCAGTGATATAAACAGGCAGCGAATTAAGCACCTGCAATTACTCACAACTCAGTTGTTTCTTCGAATAGTTGGCAGGCGTAGCACCTCCAGCCTCACCACCAGCTCCTATCCCCCATAATAGTATTCATCTACAAAATCCATCAAATTCACACACAAATCAGATAACACTACAAGAAGATGATGAAAAAAGAGACAAAAGCCTAGACCTGACTTCCAGTTTACTCAATTCTAACGATTAATTAACGCGGAAGCAAATCAAATCATCGACTTTGGCATTCATGGGCATTGCCCAATACACATTACAATAAGCAGAATGAAACATAGAGAA
The DNA here is from genome assembly GCA_039654745.1 of Houttuynia cordata. Lineage (NCBI taxonomy): Eukaryota > Viridiplantae > Streptophyta > Magnoliopsida > Piperales > Saururaceae > Houttuynia > Houttuynia cordata. The sequence goes on from CM077506.1 coordinate 13,893,689, forward strand.
ATAAAAATTCACAATTTCACTTCATGCCAAGAAAAACTCACAAATCACAACCACCCTCAAACTGGTAGCGCGCGCCTTCCATAGACCAACATCAAGACGAAGCCGAACCCCCGAATCCGCCAGCACTGAGAAGTCTTTCCACATACTTGCCCATAATGTCCACCTCCAAATTCACCTTCTGCCCAACCTTCTTCAATGGAATCACAACCTTCTGCTGTGTATAAGCCACTAGCATGAAATCGAAGCAACTTGCATCATCATAAACCTTCACCACCGTCAAGCTCGTCCCATCGACGGCAATGAACCCCTTCGGCACGATGAATCTGAGCAGCTCCGGCGAAGTCCTCACCTTTATCCACAGCGAGTCCTCCTCCGGCTCCAACGACACAATCTCGCCGGTGCCATCAACATGTCCCTGAACAAAATGCCCGCCCATCCGCGTCGACGGCAGCAGCGCCCGCTCCAAATTGACAAACGACCCGGCGTGGAGCTCCACCAGGGAGGTCCGGCGAAGGGTCTCCGGGGCCAGCCCGACGGTGAAGACAGATTCGGCCAGGTCGAAGGCGGCGACGGTGAGGCAAGTACCGTTGACGGCAATGGAGTCGCCGAGGCGGACGTCGGAGAGGACGGTGGAGGCGGCGATGGTGAGGTCGAAGCCGCCGTCGGAGGTGGGGCCGAGGTGCTTGACGCGGCCCATCTCCTCGACGATGCCGGTGAAGAGGGATCGGGTGGGTGTGCGGCGGGGGGCGGGGCGGAGGTTGGTGATGGAGGGGAGGAAGGGGCGGAGGGAGGGTTTGGGGTGGGACGCGAGGTGGGTGGCGGAGGGGCGGAGGGAGCACCGGGGAGGGGTTATGCGGATGGGAAGGAGGAGGGGGGGTGGGGAGAGAGATTTCGGGGGTGGGGAAATGGAGAAGATGTGGGAGGAAGCGGCGGCGGCCATTGATGGGAGCTCGATCTGGGAAGTTTGGGATTGAACTGAACTGTTGAACCAGCAGCATACACCATGGGTTCAGCCTGTGGAAAAACCCCTAGTATAACATGCTTGGTTTTCTAACGAAAACAGGTAATTTTAGATAGAGAGAGTACAATTCATGGAGATCAAGAGATGGCCTTAAAGTAAACTAGTACTACAATCAATTCTATTTTCATTATCATTTATCGACAGACGGACTAGTATTTAGAGTTTCTCTATGATAACGGGCCCTCCACTTTTAAAAGATACAATTTTTTTCAAATCAACTAATTTTTTAGGGTAGTTGAAAAAATTTGTATCTATTAGAACTTATCGGAAGGAGTACTAAGGCGCTGTTTGGTTATGACTTTTAGGAATAAGAAATTAGGATTTCCTAGATGAAGTTAGGAATAGTAAATAAGGTGTTTGGTTGAGAAGAAGTAGATTTTAAGAATGAATTTAGGGCTTCATGGCAAGATGTGTAATTTTGAAAAAAAAAAAGACAAAGGTATTTTGAAACCATGCTTTGAAAATGCCCTTATCTTTTTTTAAAATTACAAAATGTGCCATTATAAGAAGTGAAGCTAACTTCTTTTGAAAAATCTCCTCATGAGGAGATTTTCCAAAAGAAGCTGGATTCTCAAGAATCCAGCTTCTTTTTGGGCAACTAAACGGGGCCTAAATTTGTCTAGATTCTAGATAGCTAAACAATTTCCTTCGAGCTAAGTACAATCATATCGCCAACTCATGATTCTCCGTAGCTACAACTGCTTCTCCTTCAGCTATGAAACTTGCCTAATGACTCTTCCCAATGTATTATTGCTCATTCCTCAACCATGAGTGAAGTTAAAAGCACTAACCAGCTGTGTAGAGAAGCCGCCAAGCAAGACCTTGAACTTAAATAAATGAGGCTTTGGGGCCATGTTTCAAAAGTCACAGATCAACCGTGCTTTCTTTTTGTTCGCTCGACAGGCTCCTCGAGAGTTGAGTGGAAGCAAAAGCAAAGAGAATAGAAGGACATAAAAAACAAGCTCACAGAATCCAATACTAGTTGTAGATCTGCGCTCCCTCTCTCTGCCTCCAAAGTCAGAAAAGACGAAGGATGGCGACTACGAGAAAACACCCTCCAGCATAGAGATAGACATGACGTTGCCTCAGAAGCAGAAGAATAGCGTATGCAAACATGTGATGTTCCATCATCCGCCAAACTAGGGAGGAGAAAAGCCTATTGACCCTATTATCTGTGACCCGAATGACCCTATTTAAAATAACATCCAGTAAGGTAATTACTCGAATTACCCGGACAATCCGGCCCCAACCCGATCTACATATTATAAAATATTATAATATATATTTAATATTAAAAAATCTTATTTTTAAAAATATTTTTATTTAAATCATTAAAAAATTTATATTAAATTTTAATTAAATAATTAAAGGTTAATTTTGATTTTTTAAATACAAGATTATTAAATAAAAATACTTATTTTATTTTTCTTTGAAAAAACTAGGGTCGGGTCATTACCCAACCCGACTGAAGTACGGTTAGGGTCGGCCATTCTCGACGACCCTAAAATTCACGTGAAATAGCAGTAGCATTGTCACGCCCCGAAATCCCATACCTCGATCGGAGTACGGAAGCCAACAAAAGAGATACAATTCGAGGTAGAGATCCCGGCACGCGACCGAACAGTTGATTTCCCAACCGATTACAATTATCTCAAAATGACGTATAACCGATTATGCCCGCAATCAGTGTAATACAATAATAGACATCAATGAATAATATGAAATGAATTTACTTAATAATAATCTATTTAAGAAAGTCAAATAAAATAAACCTATAAGTTTATGGCACACAATTGCCAATAATGTCATAAGCATCAATAAAAGCAACTCAAATAACTAAATATTCTTTAAACTCTTCTCGGCGCCTACAATCCGCCTTTCCACTACTGCGCTTCCTGATCTCAATTTCCATTTGTGCCTACATCAGAGGATGCGTGAGTATTTCATAGAAACACTCAGTAGGATGTAAAAACCCACTGAATTAAAACAAGCAGTAAGAAGAGAATAAGAATAACAAAGGATTGTGAACATCCCACGACATCTAAACTGAACCGAGGTCTATACACCTACAAGGTTAGTCAACAACAATTCCAACTCGCAAGTATAGGAAAACATTAATAAGACTCCGAACAAATATATGTGTAAAGAGAGAATAACAATCATATCAAAGGCTCCAGACATCTAAAGTGAAATGAGTTACAATTTATGCTCGCTAACCTGGTCACTCGCAAGTGACTAAAATAATATATATCAGAACCACCCTGGGGGTCCTCTCTTTGGAATCCTGCCATGCGTCTAGGATGCTGGCCCCACCAGTGCTTACGGACACGATGCAGGCGGAGACTGAGGACCTTCCGTAATGTCCCCAATCTAACGTACATATAGTGCCTCCCTTCGGGCAGTATGGAATTGCAATTTCATAAATATAAGTGACATCGCAAGATCTACCAATGACTTAATTGAACATACTATAAATCCACCATGGGGAGAGTCTCGCAAGGTCTCCAGTGGAAGAAATAATCATATAATCAATATGAGCAATATTTTAAAGGAATAGAGGTCACAACACTCTAAGATCATAAGGTATTTCTTACCAGAATAAACACTCTCATGGAGTATGGATAGATTAACAAGACAACCCAAACACTTCGAATAACAAACCTTATTATTCACACAATCAATACATACCTTTCATGCTCAGCCCTAGATAGGAATTCCTCACACACACTAAAATTCTATAATACAAATATCAGAGATAAGAATCAAAGAATTCTTAGATGATTTGAATTCCAAGTGGAATCACAAACCGACATCAACGCTTCAAGGTAGATAGTTATAAATCTCTTGATCAAAGGATTATCCCTCTTAATTAGATTACTTCTAACCCAATTCTTACTGTGATATTCCATAAGTATATAGTCCAATTATTGGTATTGACACGTTAGACATTATCATATCATATTTCATGATATTATTTGTATACTTAGTCTTTTCTCTCAGATTCAGTTCACTGCCTCTGTACAGTAAGGCTTAACCTATGAAATTTTTACTGACAATACCCTCGTGGGTCTAGTTTCTAACCCCACTGATTTTATATTTTCTGATTTTATTTGAATTAGTTATGAATTATTTACTACCTATTGTCATCACAGAAACAGTTCTGGCTGAGATTAAGACTCTTAATCAAACTTGATTATCTTTCTAAATATCATATTATAGATGATAATATATCATTAACAGACCATATACTCCCCTCCTAGACTAATTACAGAACCTAGGATTATCTAGAATTACTAAAGTTCACTCCTTTTTTGTGTTCTTTTATATATAATACAGTTTTTAAACATTAATACATTCCAAACAAGCCAATTAATGCAAGACACACCTTAAGGCACAAAACTCAATGTGGATCATGATTAACCAAGCAATATCAGAACTTCTAGTCTCTGAAAAATTAATAAAGCATTAAACTTTAGGTACGAATTCCCATCTAGAAACGGAACATGAATGCACATATGATTATGATGCACTACGCATAGAAATAATGACACAATTCATTCATCTCACAAGAATCTACACAATACACCAAGGTACTGAATCAAAACACTTGTCAAAAATATATAATTAGAAGAGAGAAGAGGAGAAAAACCATCCTACTTAATTCACCAAAGATTTTGCCTTTTTACACGTTGCTCATCTCCTCCGTTTTCTCCAAAGCTCCCGCTCCAAGGTCTTGCAACTCCCACAAGAAGAAGCCTTAAAGGAGGTGGGTGAACGTGGGAATGAGAAGGGGAAAGGTCTCTGGACGATCTAGGGCTAAGTTTTGCAATAGCACAAGCCAACTCTCTAGGGTTTATATAGAGTTGGGGGAGAATCCCTTCGTAAATTAATTTTCCAAATCATGGACACTTCCAACCAATGGGAAGGCTTCAAGATCCCTCTAGAGACATACAAAATAAGTCCAATTGGAATTTGGTATCTTTCCCATGCAAATCTGCCCCAAAGATAAGCTAGAAATTGCAAAATCGCAACCGGCGATCGATCGGCTATACGGCGATCGATTGTCGTATGCGTTGTTCTACACTACCGCGTTAGAGCCGATCAATCGCAATTATTGCTGATCGATCGCTTTAAGCGAAACAAAACATTCAAAAATCACAGTAATTACGATCGATCATTTTGTTAAGGCGTCGATCGGTTCAACTTGCCGATCGATCGTTTCTTATGGAGATCGATCGCAGTCACGCACAATTAAAATTTAATTTCTCATAACTTTTTACTCCGAACTCCAAATTGCGAATAGTTGGTGGCGTTGGAAAGCTCTTCTCACCACTTTAATTTCCGCAAGGAAAAACTCGACCAAATCAAAGATTAAGAGGGTCAAATTTGGGTTTTAAAATACTTACTAATTTTTCGGGTGTTACAAGCGTAGCTGGCAAATCTGATTGAAAGTAGAAAAAAAGGGGAGGTTTTTTTAACCCAATGTTGGCCGGTACAGGTATGTATCGGCTGGTACACCCCCGTATTGGTCAATACAGCTTTTCATGGTAGAGACATCATGTATACATTAAGGGGCTCTTTGGGGCGTGATTAAAAACAAAACATTCACGGTAGATTTTTTGTTGCACCGTAGCATTCATTTTTTTTCCCAGAAAAAAAAATGAATGCTACAGAAAAAAAATGATGCTACAGTGTAACGAAACATCTACAGTGGATGTTACATCTACAGTGGATGTTGTGCTTTTAATCACGCCCCGAGCGGCCCCTAAGAGGTAACTACGGTAACACACTGCGGGTGATTGTGGACTGTTACATCTCAATCGGACAACCAAAATGGATGTATAGGTGTCTAGTCTATTGTATATAGCAGACTATGTTACCTCTTGTTCAAGTTTTGACAAAATTTTCGTTTTATAGCATTATTTCGGCTTGATTGCACGAACAAATGTTGAATCTTGTTACATTTTTGGCAGTATCACACTGTCCTGCATGAAATAAAATTACACCTTACCAAAACTCTTTTCCTAGAAAGTCTGTAATCAAGCTTAAATAAGCCAACTAAATATACACAGTAAAAAATCAATTTCCTGGAATTTGATTTTTTTTTTAAATTGGATTAACCACCCTCAGAGAACACGACTAACAAGTCTGCCTTTCAATAGGCTTGGAACCAAATCCAATAGCAAGTGGTATCTCTCCTAATTTGGAAACAAAGCATCAAAATGTATATGCAGTTTTATGAACATTTCATGCATCACCATTCCATCTGAAGAGAAGAAAATCAGATTAGTTCAAGGAATGAGCTTCCACAAATTCATGCCAACCATCCCCTAGTTACATGCATATACTGCTTGTTTTACTTCACATGCCAATGACCACCACTTAACCCACTATAATGGCTTCCTCAAATGATCTCTCGAATGCATGATCCACTAATTACTGGAACTTCTTTCCCCAGAGAAAATATGAACCTGCAACGTCAACTCATCCATCAGCTCGAATATGCAACGTCTCCAACCTTCACGTTGTTATTACGAGAAAAGGCAGTCCATCCAGCAGATAAAACTTTATGTACCGAGGAATAAAAATATTTGACCTTCCAAGGCCTCCCTTTATGATCTTGAAGCACAATCCAACTAGTCCTCTACGGCAGGTGATCTTGAAAATAAGTGGGCACGGCCTGAAAAAAGTAGTAACTAGAGAAACATAATGACACAACAACACAAAAACTTGGCTCTAACTAGAACTGATAATGACCAAATCTCTTACAATTAACAATTCCATATTGTATCCAAATGAATGGCTTGAGTTGAGAATAAAATCAATGATTTGACATGTTTTTATCAAGATTCAGAAGTTGAACCACTGGTAAGAAAATAAAGAACTGATAGGAGGACTCACCATAGTCTTTACCACGTTTATATTTCTGTCATTTTTTTTCACAAAGAAGGGTTTTCTAGAGGTAAATAAGTGGTAATCTTCAAAAATGTTTCCATCTTCTTCTTCACCATCATCATCAACATCTTTTATAACCTCTATATTCCATGCAGCTTCCATATATTTATATCTGCACCTGCTTTATTGGATGTCAAAACAAGAATATCAGTTCTAAGAAATGAACAGTAAGTCAACGATTTTCTTTGGGTGTAACAAAGAAAAACAAGTGTCCATATATATGAAAGAATTTCTTGGCTCTAGATAAATATCCTTTGATCTTTAATTCATTCCTTACGCAAAACTGAACAGTCGTTCTTCTTGTGCTCCTTTGCAACATTTCTGTTAAATTTTTCTTAAGGTCTTTGGGAACACAGGCACTGTTCACCATGGATTAAGATCAAAAAGTTTATTTCTAATCGTAACTAGATCTTCGATTTTTTTTTCTAATGTAAAAGGAGATATTGAAGCAAAATAGCTAGTAAACAATGACTTTGGTTTATTAGAGTCATCGACATATTGTTTCAGCTCGGTGGAAAGAAAACTCTTTTCCTTCGGACCCTTGTGAGTAGAAATAGGGAACGAAGTAACTAGAAGGATTTGTTAGAATCGATCTCTTCCAGAGGGATCGTCTAGAAAGGGAGTCGTTTTTGGTGCGCGCATTCAGACGCAAAAGCTAACATAGATGGTATGGATCGAATTTTTCTTTGAATTCGGATTTTTTCCCTTCAATTAGATGTTCCACATTAATGACTACATTGACAGAAAATGCATTCTCTTTCTCACACGCAGTCTTATGGAAAATCTGGACTGTGAAATTCATTTCACCATCACATCTGAAAAGGAGGAAATCTGGACTGTGAAAATCTGGCCTCTTGCAAAGAGTGGACTTTCACAAATTCCTCCCATTCCTGTACATTTATATCCCAGTTGCTCCTAGACAGCTTGATTTGCCAAAGGCCTCCGCTGGGAGCAACTAATATGGCCCCTTGTGATCCCTTCTTTCGAATATGCTTCGCAAAAGCTGGTGGGACACGCTGTTTTTAAGAACAACTATCAGGATGAAACGAATCATGGCAATAATATAATACCTTGAATCATAATTTTTTTGGATAGGTAAGACACACATCTCCTTACACTATATGCGCCAATGGGATTCGACACTTGGAACTCTCCCGACTCTGGAAGAGAACCAACTGGCCCACCAAAGGCTAGATCGACAAATTTATATGCCAATTTAATTAAATAGCCAATACAGTAACCAAAACAATCTCAAATATTGTCCATACTGTATTCTCAAAAGGGTTGAATAAATGAGCAGATGTGCTTGTATGCTATCAGATAAGATATCTCCTTATCTACTATGCCACTCCTTCCTATTTTGCTGCATTGGAGGGTTCCAATTTATCCTTTTTTTTACCATTTAATGGTGAAAAACTAGATAATATTTTGCAAAATGTAGACCAGGTGGACATTGATATATTTGTACGATATCAATTTGGTCAAAACGTGTAGCTCAAATCTTCCGGGAACAGAGGAACAGTGACTGGTTTAAAATCAGCACTTAAAATTGTACATCACTACCATCTGAATATATAATCAAATTCACATTGCCTGAATGCGGAAGCTGAAAAATAATGGTTCATGTTGTTATTTCTAATTTCTAAACCTGTGTTTATTTATGATTTTTGTTTAAATTGTTGTTATTTCTAATTTCTAAACATATGTTTATTTCTGATTAATGTTTAATTTAAACAAAGACCTGGTTGGCCCCCTTCCCTAGTCTGATCGAAGGTGCCAAAATGAACCATGTGAGTTGGAGGGTGAGTTGTTGTCGCAAATGATGCTTAATTGGCCGCCAGAAAGGTGAGAGCCCAAGGGCTGGGAGGGCTTGCCTATCTCCACGTTGGCTGGCGGCGGTGTGGGTAATATGGGCGCTGAAGGGGCTGCCTGAAGCTGGGCAACCATGATAGTGAGTTGTTGAATTTGGTTGGTCATCGCTTCGAACATGGATATCATAGTGGCATTAGCTAAGTCATCTGCTAGCTTGGGGCTGTCGTCCACATTCTTCGTCTCTTTCTCGGGCTGCATCTCTGGGGCTGTGGTCGGCTGCCTACAAGGTGCCATGGCAGATCGTTGAGGCTCTGATATCAATGTTGTGTTCTAATGGGAACACAAGAGGTACTTAGCTTCAATCAAGGAAAAAGGAAGGAGAAGACAAAAGAGGAAGAAGAAGTAGTCTTTTCTATTTCATAATCCACACAAGAGAGGAAGACCCCCTCATAAAGAAGGGCGCGTCTCCCTAGGAGATGTGTCAGGGGGACGTGCCAGCTGATGGGCCACGTGCCTTGGCTGACCTTCAGCTGGTCTGTTACAAATCTATCAATTCAAATCACAATCATGCACGTATTACAACTTATTGATTTACAACTGAAAAGTAAAGTAGTCCTAACATGGAAAGTCCTAGCTATGGAAATCAATACATCTTAAAATTGATCTTGCACATTAGTTGTGCTGGCATACACAACAATGTCCTAAATGCATTTTACCCATGTGGTACCTGAAGGATCTACTGCATCTTCGATGTGATGGAGTTTTGAGCACACAGAGTGACCTCCCTGCCTAGTTCATCACCAATCAATAATTCACAAGAAGAAATAAACAAACTTGCATAAAATGTAGACAATTAAGTTATGAATAACTTAACATAAAATTTAATTGATGAGATAAAATTACCAACATAAACATGTTATGCACGAGACATAGACACTTGTTTTAATTGAACTGTGTATGACTATAAAAAAACACAATATTTATTGATAATAATGTATTTTTATTAAAATTACGTCTTCCAACATATTATACGAAAATGTTGCAAAAGATGTCTCCTTTAGAAGCAGCTTTAATTCTGTCTTAATAAACTGTCGCTCATAATACTGCCTTTTACGACGATGGTTTTATCACTACCGTTAAAAAACCACCATAAATGATTTATTTAATTCGATAGAAACTTATATGACAACAAAGGTTTACCAATAGCATCAGATTCTTGTGTGTAAGTAAAAATTCGTCGTTAAAGGACAATTCTGTTGTAGTGTTAGGACAATCAAATCATCCAACTTATAGACGAATATAAGTGTGTGTGTGTGTGTGTTTGTGAGAGAGAGAGATAGAGAGAGAGAGAGAGAGAGAGACTTGTCCTTATAAGCCGAAGCTAGATTTGCATGAGCTTCAACCATAGTTGGCCGGATAGCAACAACCCTTAAATAGTATTGAAATTTTCAATAACCCTACCAATTTCCTTGAATGTGTTTTGTCACGCCCCGGGCACCGCCCAATCCGAACCGAACCCGGTCCAAGAGCCGAACCGGCACACGGGGGCGACGTTTAAAGAGATATAGCGGAAGACTTATGCCCCACATACGGGCGGTCCATCGAACAGAGTTGCGCATCTACTTTGAGCAAGAGTAAATAAGTAGATATAAAGAGGACATTAAGTCTAAAATTGTCCACAAGACATTAACCCACATAATAAAATCCTGAGCCAACACACAGGGCTGGAAATACACAAGTTTAGAAAATATCTAAACATAAGTCTGATAGAAGCATCATCCAACACCATGTTCCATACTAAACAGAATACAACAGAAAAGATAAGCATGTCTAAAGGCCTCCACGCCTAATCCCAAGCTCTCTCCAATCGCTCCTCATACAGAGGATCCTGTCCATCTGCGTGTCACACCACGCAGCCCCAAAACAAAATAAGGAAAGAGGGATGAGTATAAAACTCAGTAATGGTTTTTAATACGATCGACAATAATCAGAAATCATACGGCATCACAACATGGCAATATAGACTCATAATCGATATGATTATACCATTTTCTAATCATGCATTCATAACACATAATCCTGCATAATAATGTCTCAATCACATACTTTCTGGTCATGCATTCATAACACATAATCCTACATAATAATGTCTCAATCACATACTTTCTGGTCATGCATTCTTAACACATAATCCTTCATCATAATATCTCAATCACATACTTTCTGGTCATACATTCATAACACATAATCCTGCATAAAAATGTCTCGTTCACATACTTTCTACTCATGCATTCATAACACATAATCCTGCATAATAATGTCTCAATCACATATAATGAATGCCTCCATCAAGGAGTAAACACAGTCATCGCCACGAAGACGGCATCACCACACAGGTGGAATACAGTCAAGGCCACGAAGGCGTATCATGGTCCGATTTCCACATAGGAAATATAAGGTCGGGGTTGTCGGCCCCTAAAGTTGCTCGCCTTGGACGATCCTGGCCAAGGATGTCCGATTTTTACACAAGAAACTAGAGCAGGTGTGTTCGCCCAGGGACATCTCCTGCGGTGGGAGAGAGCCCGAATTCCCACACAGGGAACCCTAGAACACGTGGTAGCTGGTGCACGAAGTGTACCACTCTGGATGCTCAAGTCCAGATGACAATCTCAATAATCTCATCCGCAAGGTAAGTACACAACTCGCCCCCCATATATCTCAATGTAACCTCAATTCAACTCAACTCAACCCGGGGAGTATACATATCCCATGAAGGGACGAAATCGAAAACATGTCCTTTCGGACCAACCAAGTTTCAATTAATCCACCGATCGATTAATTCGGCAAGCAATTCAAGCATTGCATACAATCGATCAATTCCGGTTAAACAAAGATAAAACTTCATCCATGAAGTCCGATACATGATGCATAATATCATGGTACATCCGTGAGCAAGACCTAAGTGGGTTCCAACACATGGAACATGCTCCCAATCCATACCCTCATGCATCACAATCAAAACATATATCAACTACAATTTCATAATAAATTTTCCACATGCGCGTGTGTGTGTTCATGTATATTCTAATCACATGGCAAATGCTTTGACATAAACTCATAAGACAATATACACATGCTTAAACACCTTCAAAAATCACGATTCCCAACTGAAATCAAAGCAAAATCCACCATAAAACGTAAATCCAATCCATGTGAAGTCGGAGACTCACTCATACAAGCATGATGCATTTCTATACATTAAGCCGTAACATGATCACATCAATTCTCAATAAACCATACTTGACATAGAAGAACACATCTCATAGTCTACAATATAATATCCTTGCTAGAAACATGCTTTAGTCACAAGGATTCCATCATAATGTAATTCAATATCAACATGCATCATTATTATCATGTAATACAATATCGCATACACACTTAGCATAATCCATAAAGTTTCATCATCAATTCCACACTTCCAGTAACATAATTTCCAACATAATACCTTCCATAATCATTATAATCATTAAATTAAGTGAAAACATTGAAATTGCATAATTTTCAAAAATTCGAACAGACGATCAATCGGCCAAATATGCACGATCGATCGCAAGCCAATCGATCGGCCAATCATGAGCGATCGATCGCTATGCTTCATCTTCTTTTTGAAATTCCCGAAACCGAGACTCCATTAACACTACTTGAAAACTTCATACATGGTCTCAATCACTATAAAAACTCATCAAACCTTCCAGAACACTAGTTTATACCATTCTAAGATAAAACCCTAAAAAATTAAGGCATAAGATTATCATTTATTAAACCCACCATTAGAGTACAAACAAGCATAACCCATTCAAATAGAACTATGAAAACGAACCATTTACTACTCAAAGCTGAGATTGAAGAACCCATTACCTTGACTTGATGAGAATGAACCTTCAATCACCTCCAACACCTTCTAAAAACGTGATTTTGTGTTAATACACCTCTAATCTCGATTTATCTTTGAATATCAAAACAAAACCTTAGATCTAGGGTTTTGGAAACATAAAAACAAGATTTTGAAGATTATGGCTTTTAGAAAATATGCAAAACAGTGATTATATGCTTTCAAAATGGATTGAATCAATGAAGTAATTTAAGATTAAGAAAGGTTTAAGAGAAACCTAAAGAAAAGGGCAAAGATTAGGCTAACATATCTCTAATCCTTTCCCTTTTTGGCCTAATGGGGAATAAGCTCCAAATCTCCTGGCCAAGCCTATTCCCAATTTAGAAAAGGGCACAGCACTTTCCTTTTATAGAAAAGAGCTGGGGTAAACCTAAGTAAAATGTGGGGTAGAAATAGGGTTTTGGGCTAAAATTAGGAAATTTGACAATTTTAACCCAAAATCAAACTCTAAAAATTTTGAAATTTTTTATAGTGTCTTCCTTTGATGTCTGGGGCATTTTGGTCAAGAAAAATTATTTTTTGTCAGTGGGGCCCATAAGAGTCCCACCAAACCCTTATTTTTGAAAAATTGGTGAAAAATCAGAAAAATTTCAAAAATTCAGGTTTGATCCAAAATCACTTATAACTCATGAGTGTGAAGTTGGTTTTGATTAAAAACTTCATAAACCCCATTTATTTTTGAAAACCACTAAATTTAAACCCAAAAACACTTAAACTACACGATAACTAATACACACACTAAAATAAACCGGTTCAAGATGAGAGATCTTACATCCCATGTTAACAAGCACAAGCTGCCATAAGATCTATACGAAGGACCTCATTATAGCAAGAAATTGCATCTGCATAGTTTCCCGGCAATCAAGAAGAAATAACATGGAAAACACAGTATGTCATCAATGCACCCACCCCACCCTTGATTGTTATAAAAGGCTTACTATGACTGATCTATATACTTGAATTATACATGTTATTAGCTCCTAAACTTATGTTTATGTTAGTGTTTGATTATATTTAGTGATGCTTTAATGAGTTTTCGATCTTTTGTAGGAAAAGAAGACTTGCACTCCTTTTTGGCTTAAGAAGAGAAAAGAAGCAAAATATTTTGGTGAATGAATAGTAGCCAATTGATCGCCAGACTTGCGTGATCGATCACCCCAGAATTACGAATGAAGGAAGCGATCGATCATTGCATTCTCGATCGATCGTATCTACTGGAATTTTTGTTATGCTGTTAGCGATCGATCGCCGGATGAAGAAAAGTCGTGAACGATCGTGGTTAGAATGAAAAGACGAAGGAAATATGTGATCGATCAGTTAGCGATCGATCGACAAATGCAGCAATCGATCACCGTATTTGGCAAACTTAAAACAAGACCTATTTCAAGACGAATTTGGAAGGGGGTTTCGTTGATTTTCTTCACTCCTATATATATGCCTTAAGGGGGAACGTTTTGGAGCATTAGAGAGTCTAGAGAAGAGTTCTTTTGTGGGGAGTTTGTCACAACTATTGCAAAGGAGAGAAGAAGAAGATGACTTGTGTTTCTCTTCCAATGCTCGGCTAAACTCTTTCTAAAGCGTAGATGAAGCCTGAGTAGATTGGTTTGGTCGTTTCTTTCTCTATTCTTAATTTTATCTTAGTTGATGTATGATCTTTATTATACTATCACTGTTAATTCATTGGGATTTATTCTTTGTTCTCGAGAGAGGCGAAAGTGATTCTTGTGAATTTCAATCCGAGGAATATTTGCATGTCCGAGAGGAACGTACGTAGACTAAGGTGTTTTATAGGAATAAAATTTCATTGATCTTTGCTTGAGAGATAGTGTCACAATTCCATGGTTTTCATTGCTTAAGTGTAACATCCGAGAGGAGTGCATGATATTTTGAATTGACAAGCATATGTCCGAGAGGAATATGCTAATCAACTATGAATCTATAAAAGAGAAAGGGAGAGAGAGAGATACGATAAGGCTAGTTTATTTCGTGGTGGATTTGAAGCCTTGGTACTTCTCTATATTAGTACAAGTCCATTAAAGTAGTTAAAGTTAATTACTTTCTTAGATTAAATCAAAACAACTTTTCTCTTGAGTTTGGTAGATTAATCATTCATCTCTGAGGTTTGACAACCCTAAATACTTATTCTAGTATAATTGTCTTATGCACTTGCAAGGGTTTAATATTTAAACGATCAGTGGCATTACCCAACATATGTGTCATGAACTTGTATGGGGTGCGCCTTATTCCTGAGCTGACTAGAAATCTGATTTTAGTTAACTAGTTGGCAAATTTAGGGTATGCCACAATATTAAACTTATACACATGGAAGATCTCTAGGGTTGCTATGATGATGGCACACGGGAGGAGACATGGGATACTATACATGATAGGGAAAACCTGTGCTAACGGTGCAACATTGTCAGTTGTTGATGTCAGGAAGGTGGCACTACAATGGACGATTTGAGGGAGTGAAGTCCATTGATATGGATTTCCGTAAGCATTGTGTCATGGGGAAGCAAAAGAAGATGAACTTCTCCAATGGCACAAGAACGAAGAAAGCCTCAAGGCTAGAGTTGTTCCACACAAACGTGTGGGGGGGGCAGCCCCAGTTAAGTCTATTGGTTGGGCTTCTTAATATGTGACTTTCATTGATGATGCAACTAAGAATGTGTGAGTGTATTTCTTGAAATAGAAATCTGAGATGTTTGGTGTGTTTAAGAAGAGAAAAATATTTATGGAGAATGAGATTGGCTCAAAATTGAAGTGTCTTAGATCAAACAACAGTTTTGTGCTCATGAGGGGATTTGGTATGAGAAGATGTTCCTGGGTACACCTCAACACAATGGGGTGGCAGAGCTCATGAACACAATCACGATGGAAAGCGCTACACCTCAACCTGTATGAGTAGTCATACTGGGTTGCCGAATGGGTTTTGGGTTGAGGCTGCCTCCATTGCAATGTATCTCATTAACAAGAGTCTCGCTGGGCCTCTGGACTTTCGTTTGCCTAAAGTAGCTTGGACAGGTAGGGAGGTAAAACTTGGTCATCTCAGAGTTTTTGGCTGTCGTCTTAAATTTTTATTAGTTATGATAATAAGTTCCAACTTGATCCTTAGTCGAAGAGGTGTAAATTTATTTCGTATGGCTTAGAAGAATTTGGTAATCAATTTTGGGACCATGAGGCCAGGAAGCTTGTTAGAAGCAGGGGCGTGCTCTTTCAGAAAGACAATCTTTATAAGGACTAGAATAATCAGGTGGTGCCCCAAGAAATTCTTAATTATTGGGAAGTAGGGGATGAAGATGAAAGGCAGAGCAAAGAGTTGAAAGACACTCGTAGTAGTGAAATATAGTAAGAGGCCAAGTTAAGCACTCCATCATTGGCTCTATGGAGTTTTACTTGTCACTGAGGGACAAATTGGCCGGTTTTCTCCATCTAACTATTATATTTGGTTAATTGATAGTCGGGAGCCTGAAAGTTTTCAGGAGGCTACACAGGTGGAAGATAGAGATATATGGCATCATGCCATTGTTGAGTCATTCTCTCTCAACCAGACATGGCATATTATTGAGTTACCTAAGGGTAAGAAAGCTTTTTCCAACAACTGGGTTTACAAAGTCAATGAGGAGCCTGATGGCTCATGGCGGTATAGAGCAAGATTGGTTGTTAAGGGCTTTCAACAAAAATTTGGTGTTGGTTTCAATGATACATTTTCTCCAGTGGTGAAGATGACTACCATTCGATTGTGCTAAGCATTGTGGCAGTTGCGAACCTACACTTGGAACAGTTGGATGTCAAGCCCACTTTCCTTCATGGAGATCTTGAGGAGGAGATATATATAACAGCCACAAGTCTTTGAAGTCTAGTACAAAAAGACTTGTTTGTAGGCTCAAGAAGAGTCTATATGGTCTCAAACAAGTGCCCCGATAGTGGTACAATAAATTTGGCAATTTATATGGTGTGAGGCTGACCATTGTTGCTATGTCAAGCAACACAAAGATTTCTAGACTTTTTTGCTGTTATATATGGATGACACGTTGATTGCAGGGCCAGACATGCCAGAAACTGGGAAACAGAAGAAGGCTTTATCAAATTCCTTCTCTATGAAGGATAGCGAAGCATATCCTTGGGATGAAGGTCAATCGAGATAGAAAGGCACTAACTCTGAGACTCTCATAGATGGATCACATGGATTGGGTGCTTGAAAAGTTTAATATACACACACCCAAATCTGTCAGCACACCTCTTGTCTCTTTCAGGCTGAGCAAGAGGGATTGTCCATAGTCAAATGAAGAAATGTACGCTATGGTAAGTTCTAGACCCGACATCTCCCATACATTGGGAGTATTGTCCAAATTTATGAGCAACCCTTGGAAGATGCACTGGCAGGTTATGAAGTAGGTTCTGAGGTACCTTTATGAATGAGGTGAAGTTACAGGGCTATGCAGATTCTGATATGGTGGGTGATCTAGACGATCACAAGAGTATCACTGGTTACGTGTTCACTTTAGGTGGAACAATAGTGTTATAGATAGGGGTATAAACGAGCCGAGCTGAGGCATGGCTCGGCTCGTTTACAGCTCGTGGTCTCCCGGCTCGAGCTCGGCTCGTTAAGAATTCTGGAGCCCAACTCGAGCTCAAGTGAAAGCTCGGCTCGTTAAAACTTTTTACAGAATAAAATTAAAATATGAAAGAGTATATTTGTATATATCGATATTTATATAAATATATATAATAACGAGCCGAGCTCGAGCAAGCTTGCAAGCCAGCTTGCAAGCTTGTTCGAGCCAATCCTGAATGAGCAGAACTGAGCCGAGTATCATTGAGCTCGAGCTCGGCTCGTAGTAGAACGAGCCGAGCCAGTTCAGCTCGCGAGCCGGCTCGGCCCGTTTACACCCCTAGTTATAGATGTTTAGACTCCACAAGGTGGTTGCATTACCTACAACAAAGGCAGAATACATTATTGCCACAAAGGCGTGCAAGGAACAATTATTGATGCAAAATTTTCTAAAGGAGTTGGGGAAGAAGCAACTTAGAACTTGTTATAGTGATAGTCAGAGAGCTATTCACTTGGCAAAGAATACAACTTTTCATGTTCGAACAAAGCATATAGACATTTGGTATCACTACATTTGATCCTTGATTGAGGAGGGCGTGATATCATTTGAGAAAATTTGTACAAAGGAGATTGTCACATACCTGCTCACTAAGATTGTACCAATGACAAGCTGAGGTTGTGTGCAAACTCAGTGGGCCTTCAAGCTTGAGGACCAAAGGATGGCAGCAACAAGACTCTCTTGACTTAGAGATGACGCACTTGGGGCCATTAGCTTCATGTGGGAGAATTTTGGAAGGGAAGTTGTGATGACACCTCCAAGGCGATGGGGGGCTCAGTCTGGAGGAGAACGGCGCCCAACCCGGTATCGGAAGCATCCGTCTCTACCACAAAGGGCTGGGAAAAATCGGGTAAGGCCAACACTAGAGCAGTAGACATCGCTTTTTCCAATGCCTCAAATGCCTTTTGTGCCATGGTACTCCATTGAAAAGCATCTGTCTTAAGTAAAGCGGTGAGTGGAGAAGCCAAGGTGCCATAATGGGAAATAATGCGCCGGTAATACCCGATCAGGCCCAAGAACCCTCGCAATGCCTTTGGAGACTTAGGAATTGGCCAATCAATCATAGCTTCCACTTTGGTCGGATCAGTGGAGACACCCTCGGAAGAGATTATATGACCTAAATAATCCACCTAACTATGGCCAAATGAACACTTCGAGCGCTTCAACTAGAGAGAATTCACCGCCAAAACCTCAAGCACTATTCCGAGATGACGGAGATGACTTTCCCAAGAAGAGTTGTACACAAAAATATCATCAAAGAAAACTAGAACAAAATTCCGTAAGAAGGGCCGAAAGAGATCATTCATTAAAATTTGAAAGGTGGCCGGTGATCTATATATGAAATATGCATTTTATTATCTCCTAAACTTATGTTTATGCTAGTGTTTGTTTAGAATTATTGCTATTTTAATATAGTTTTTGGTTTTTGTAGGAAGCAAGAGCAAAACGCAGAAATGGGATAAAACGCGACTCTAATGATTGAATATTCATAACTTCGATTACATATCTCTGATGGGACTGATTTAAGCTTCATGTTAAAGTACACGAAGTCAGCTTTCCAACGCCACTGACTGTTCGCAATTCAGAGTTCTGAGCAAAAAGTTATGATCATTTCAAATATCGCACGCGAAAGAGGCACGATTAAAGAGAAGAACCGTCACGATGAGATTGGATGGATGAGATCGATACGACGGGTTTTATTTGATTAAAAGAAAAAAAAAAGAAGAAAAGAAAGGATTAAAATCCGGTCCGGTTCAGTTAAAAAAAGAAAAGAAAAAGGAAAACCGGCCCGAGCCAAAGCTCGGGCCTTTCGTCCAGAACGGAGGCGCTCGAGCTCTGCTCGAGCGCCGGTGAAGAACAACCGGCAGGGCCCGTTCACGGCGGAGGTGGACTCGACGGCAAGGCTGGTCTGAGACGGCGATCTCGACGGCGGCGAGACTGAGTTCACGGCGGCGGCGAGACTCGACGAAAAGAAAAAAAAAACAAAATAAAAAACAGAGCTCTGTTCGAGAGCTCCGGCGAGGCTGAAGACGGCGGCCATTGGAGCAGAACGGCAGAGCGGCGGAGCTGGGCAGCGGTAACGGTGGAACAGAAGCGGCGATTGAAGTGTCAGGACCGGAACAGAGGAGTCGTGCTCGAATCGGGACTCTGTTTGAAACAGAGTCATGCTCCATCGGGATTCACTGAAACAGAAAAAACAACGATTGAATTGGCAGCGGATTTGAGCTTATCCAAATCCGAAATCGATGCGATGAGGACTCTTAAAATCGAAGCCTATAAATAGAGGAAGAATCGAGGACGTTTTTGGGAGAAAATTTCAGAGCTTTAACGGAGGAGAACCGGCCGGGAAAACAGAGAAATTTCAGAGATTTCCGGTGCGATTGACGCCGGAATCCGGTGGCTTTGGCCGGGAGAAGTGAAGAGGAAGTGAAGAGGGAGAAGAAGTGGCCGGAGGGGAGGAAGAAAGCGCCGGAAAAGGTGCTGATTTTGGATTGCTACAGTGCACTGCCGAACGGAGAAGACGATGAACAGTGTTTTCCGGTGAACAGTGAACAGTGTTTTCCGGTGAATAGTGCAAAACGACGCCAACGAATCAACAGCGTTCTCCTTGTCCGATGGCCGCCTAAATTCGCGTCCAAGGCGTAGATGAAGCCCTAGATTTGTGTTATTACTCTTGTTTGTTTTATTTAATACAGTTGATATGATTTTGCTTAATGCTATTTCATGAGTTTCTTTTGAGTGCTTGACCATAGACTTGATTGATATGCATGAAATTAGAACTTTTTAATTCCTATGCTTAGCTAAAAGTAGGCTGGTGTTAATTCTATGCCCGACCAAGGATAGGATCATTAGCCCAAATGATAATTATATGCCCGACCAAGGATAGAATTATCTACATTAATTTTTAGTGGATGAACTCTCGTGTCCGACCAAGAACGTGAGTGAATTCATTGTGATTTATGTGTCTGACCATGAACACAAATTACCATATCATGTCAATTTGAGCGTAATAATAATTGAGAGTAGTAATTGCATGTCTAGTGGTGGATTCTTTGCTTTGGTACCTTCTCCGTATTAGTTAAAATCCGATTTAAAATAGTTAAATTTTATTGCTTTTTCTAGATTAATTAAAACAGAATTTACTTTCATTTGAATTTGGTAAAATATTAGTCCGTCCCTGAGGTTCGACAACCCTTTAATACTCACTGTAGTACAATTGCCTTGTGCACTTGCAAGGGTTTAATTTTAAACGATCAAGTTTTTGGCGCCGTTGCCGGGGACGGCTCAATAGTTTACTGAATTCTTAGCATAGTTAGTTTTAGAGTAGTTTAGTTTAAATTAGATTTCTTTTCAGTAGCATAATTGTATTTTTTTTCTATTGCAGGATTAAGAGAAGACGTGGAATCCTCGCCAACGTTGGAAGGGCCATCCCTTCCCAGAGTTTGCATTCTCTTATCCTTTCTCTTTTAGATAAATTTTGGTGCTTGGTGTTTCCAATTTTCTTTGTGGGATTGCATGACGTGCTAGTTGTCGCTATTAGGATTGCTGCAGGTTTTATTGCGTTATATTGTGCATGCATGGTCGTCGTTCCCTGAACCCCGACCTGGCCTTTTACCCTGATCCTGAGCGACTGTCTAGAGCCTTTAGAACTCACAGCAACCCAATCTTTGAAACCCATCCTATGGCAGACAATATGAACCTTGGGGGTGGAAATGACCTAAACCAGAATCCAGTAGTGCCTCATGCCCGTACCCTACAAGATTATTATAGGCCTACCACCTACACCTCCCCCTCCTGCATAATCTTACCAGAAAATGTGGCTAATTTTGAAATTAAGCCCAACATCATCCAGATGCTGCCCACCTACCATGGCCAATTAAATGAGAACCCCTATAGGCACCTACAAAATTTCTTAGAGGTTAACACAACCTTTAAACTTACACTATCTGATGACCAGGTGCGCCTTAGGTTGTTCCCCTTCACCTTAAAAGATAGAGCCAAGGAGTGGCTATATTCTCTCGAGCATAACTCTATTTCCACTTGGGAGGAACTTCAGGCCGAATTCCTCAAGAAATACTTTCCTGTGGGGCGGACCAATAAGATCCGCCATGAAATTATCACCTTTACCCAGACACCTAATGAACAATTCCATGAAAGCTGGGAGAGGATGAAAGCTTTACTCCGGTCCTGTCCCCACCATGATGTGCCCAAGTGGCAATTAGTACAGAGATTTCATGAGGGTGTGTGCGATCAGCATAAGACCCTAATAGATGCCTCTTGTGGAGGCACATTCATGAAGAAAACACCTGATGATGCTTGGGATCTATTAGAGGACCTGAGCGAAAACTCTTTACACAGTGCTATCCTCTATAGATCAGAAGGCCATATGCCTGGTAGGAATGCCTCAAGGGGAGGCATATATGATGTCAAAGCCACCACAAGCCTAGAACACCAAGTGGCATCCCTTACAGAGAGGTTTGACCGGTTTTTCTCACAGACTCCACCATTTACGCCAACCTCTCATGATGCCTGCACCATTTGTGCCAGCCCTATGCACACTATAGTTGACTGCCCCTCTGCCTCCCAATATCCAGATCTTGTACAGGAGCATGCCAACTTTGCACAGGGATATCCTAGAGCTAATAACCCCTATTCAAATACTTACAATCCGGGGTGGCGAAATCATCCAAATTTCGCCTGGAGACAACCTAACCAGGGGCCCAATTTTAATCAGGCCCCAAGACAGGAATTCCAAAGCCAATCTCAACCTTATCAACCATCCTCCACTCCTCAATTTGGCCAATCCAACAAGAAACCATCCTTAGAAGACCAGATGAGCCAAATGCTAGCCGCCTTAACTGAGATGAAAACTGAAATAAAAGCTGATATAAAAACTGAGCTAGAATCCAAACACAAGGAGCTGAAAGGTGAGCTAAGAACCCAAGCCCAGCTTGTTCATTCTCATACACAATCCATTTCCAAAATAGAAACTCAATTGGGACAGCTGGCCCAATCCATGAACCGTAGGGAAGCAGGTACCTTGCCAAGTCAACCACAGCAGAACCCTAGAGGACAGTTTGCCGTCGAAGGTTCCCATTGTCCAAATGAGCAGGTACAGGCTATCACTACCTTAAGGAGTGGTAAGCACGTTGATAATCAGGTTAGGAACCCATCCATGGGTATTGCGAGTGAAACATCTTCCCCAGATACACCTATAGAAACCACTCCTACCCCACCTGTCTCGGTTAGTCTCCCACCACAGCAGGATGCCCCTACGGAACCCACCAATGAAAAATCCTATATCCCTAGGGCTCCCTTTCCCCAATGCCTCAACAAACCCTCCCCGTTTAGTAAGTCCCATCAAAGAATGGAGGAAATGTTAGAGGTGTTCAAGCAGGTCAAGATAAACCTTCCTTTATTAGATGCCATCAAACAAGTACCTGCCTATGCCAAATTCCTGAAAGACCTATGCACCCAAAAGAGGAAAGCCAAATCCAACATCACTCAAAAGGTCTTTTTGACTAACCAAGTGAGCTCTTTGCTGACCAGTGAAATGCCACCAAAATTTAAGGACCCAGGTGTCCCTGTTATCTCTATTGTCATTGGTGACCATACCCTTAGTCAAGCTCTCTTGGATTTAGGGGCCAGTGTCAACCTCCTCCCGTACTCCGTATACGAACAACTTGGTTTAGGAGAGTTACAGCCTACCTCAGTCACCCTTCAGTTAGCAGATAGATCCATTCGCCGACCCAGAGGTGTTTTAGAAGACGTTCTTGTAGGAGTTGACCGGTTCTACTTCCCTGTTGACTTTGTAGTCTTAGATATGGAACCAGTTGCCTACTCCAAATCCCAGATTCCTGTTATCCTTGGTCGCCCTTTCCTAGCTACAGCCGATGCCACCATTAACTGTAGGTCAGGGCTCATGAACGTCTCGTTTGGGAATATGAAAGTTAAGTTAAACATCTTTAGTGCTTCCCAACAACCCTCTAGCGACGCTGCGTGTCTGATGGTAGATGACCTAGATGACCTAGTTCAGGAGTACCTCCCCTTTGCTGTGCTTAAGGATGCCTTAGAGCATACCCTTTTCTATGACTGGCTAGATGCATATGAGGGAACACCTGACCTCGAGGAGGTCCATCACCATTTAGTGGCTGCCCTATATCCTGGACATACCCCATGGCGACCCCACCCTGACCCTCTTCCTGTGTCCACTGCCCCACCACTGAAACCTTCCATAGAATCCCCACCGACACTTGAGCTGAAACCCCTTCCTAGTTCTCTGAAATATGTTTTCCTAGGACCTGATGACACCCTTCCTGTGATTATCTCCTCGAGCCTATCTACTGATCAGGAAGCCCAGTTGTTGGAGATCCTTATCACACACCGGCGAGCTATAGGGTGGACAGTGGCTGACCTCCGGGGTATAGACCCCTCTGTGTGCATGCATCGCATAAACCTGGAGGACCACTCTAAAACATCTAGGGAGGGGCAGCGACGGTTGAACCCACACATGAGAGAAGTGGTGATGAAAGAGATAGTGAAATTGTTAGATGCTGGAATTATATACCCTATCTCTGACAGCGAGTGGGTGAGTCCTATCCAAGTTGTACCTAAAAAATCGGGCATCACGGTGAAAGCAAACTCAGAGGGTGAACTTGTACCCATAAGAGAGACCACGGGCTGGCGTGTATGCATTGATTATAGGAAGTTGAACTCTAATACCCGTAAGGACCATTTCCCTCTCCCATTCATTGACCAAATCCTAGAGAAATTAGCGGGCCAAGAGTTTTATTGCTTTTTAGATGGGTACTCCGGCTATAATCAAGTGCCAGTTTTTCCAGGGGATCAGGAAAAGACGACTTTTACATGCCCCTTCGGTACATTTGCGTATCGTAGGATGCCTTTTGGTCTTTGTAATGCCCCTGCTACATTTCAACGATGCATGATGTCCATCTTTTCCGATATGATTGATAAATTTTTGGAAGTTTTCATGGACGATTTTTCGGTGTTCGGCACTTGTTTTGATGAATGCTTGCACAACCTTGCTTTGGTTTTAAAACGTTGTGAGGAAACAAATTTAGTGTTAAGTTGGGAAAAGAGCCATTTCATGGTTCAACAGGGGATTGTGCTTGGACATGTTATATCAAAAAGGGGTATAGAGGTTGACAAGGCCAAGGTTGACCTGATTGCTAATTTACCACCACCTACATCAGTTAAGCAAATACGGTCCTTCCTTGGCCATGCAGGGTTTTATCGTCGATTTATCAAAGATTTTAGTAAGGTATCACGTCCACTATGTCACCTTTTAGGTCATGATGTGCCATTCGAATTTGATGAGTCGTGCAAAGAAGCTTTTACAAAGCTCAAAACCCTCCTCTCTAGCTCCCCTATCATTAAACCCCCTGACTATACACTGCCCTTCGAAATCATGTGTGACGCATCGAATTTTGCTGTAGGGGCAGTGTTAGGCCAACGCATCAACAAAATTCCTCATGTTATCTATTATGCGAGCAAGACACTCACTGATGCTCAATTGAATTACACTACCACCGAAAAAGAGTTGCTTGCTGTTGTGTTTGCATTAGATAAGTTCAGATCCTATCTCTTGGGGAGTAAGATCATTATTTTCTCTGATCATGCAGCCTTGCGTTACCTTCTTTCTAAGAAGGATGCCAAGCCGAGGCTGATTCGTTGGATCTTACTCCTGCAGGAATTTGACTTTGAAATTAAAGATAAAAAGGGTTCTGAGAATGTCGTGGCTGATCATCTATCCAGAATTCCTATTCCTGATTTGCACAACCATGACCCTCTAAGAGATTCATTCCCTGATGAGCAGCTCTTTGCTGTCTCCACTACATCTCCACCTTGGTTTGCACATATTGTGAATTATCTTGCTGTGGGTCAAATCCCAACCTTTTGGTCTAAACATGATAAAGACTTATTTTTCTCACGCGTCAAACATTATTACTGGGATGACCCTGACCTATTTAAGGTATGTGCTGACCAAGTCATAAGACGATGTGTCCCTGAGAGTGAGTTTCATAGCATCCTATCTTTTTGTCACTCTCATGCTTGTGGTGGACACTTCGGTGGAAAGAAAACTGCGGCCAAAGTACTTCAAAGCGGTTTTTATTGGCCAACTCTATTTAAAGATGCCCATGCTTATTGTCAATCTTGCGATAGGTGTCAAAAACTAGGAGCTTTGTCTAAAAGGAATATGATGCCCCTACAACCTATTTTGATTGTTGATTTATTTGATGTTTGGGGTATTGATTTTATGGGACCTTTTCCACCATCTTTTGGTCATACATATATTCTTGTTGCTGTTGATTATGTGTCTAAGTGGATTGAAGCTATTGCCACTTGGACCAATGACCAAAAAGTTGTACTGGACTTTCTGAAATCTAACATTTTCAGCAGGTTTGGAACTCCTCGAGCTATCATTAGTGACGGAGGTTCTCACTTTTGTAACAGGTCATTTGAAGCTCTTCTCAAGAAATATTCCGTCACCCACAAGGTTGCCACACCATATCATCCTCAGACCAGTGGCCAGGTGGAGGTCTCCAATCGCCAAATCAAGCAGATTCTCGAGAAGACGGTTCGCCCCGACAGAAAAGATTGGTCCTTGAGACTCAATGATGCATTATGGGCCTACCGGACAGCTTTTAAGACCCCGATTGGTATGTCTCCCTACCGATTGGTATATGGAAAAGCTTGCCATTTACCTGTTGAGTTAGAACACCGGGCTTATTGGGCTATTAAGGCCTACAATTTTGATATGGATAAAGCCGGTGAGCAGCGAAAACTCCAACTGAGTGAGTTAGAGGAGATCCGTTTTGATGCATATGAGAATGCTAAACTCTACAAGATGAGGACCAAGGCTGTACATGACAAGATGATATTCAGAAAGTCCTTTCAGCCTAATCAGAAGGTACTACTTTACAACTCTAGGCTGCACATATTTCCTGGAAAACTTCGTTCTCGGTGGTATGGCCCTTACATTGTCAAAGAGGTATTTCCACATGGTGCTGTTGAGATTTATAATCCAAAGGATGGGACTACATTCAAAGTCAATGGACACCGATTGAAACCATATCTCGAGGTTGTGACAGATATTGATGTGATGATGGTATACTTGGATGATCCGACAATTACAGATTGATAGTGGCTACGTCTGGCTGAAGACGTTAAACTTAGCGCTTGGTGGGAGGCAACCCACGTATTCAGGTGTATTCTCTCCTTTCTCTGATTTTCTTTGATTATATGCTCATTGTCATGTTCTATTTTGTTCACATTGAGGACAATGTTCATAATAGGTTTGGGGGAGGGAATATTACTTGTATAAAACAATAAAAAATTAAAAATTGAAAAAAAAAATCATAAAAATTTGATTAGTTTTTAGGTTGTTTGTTAGTATTTTTGTTAGGATTTGATAGTTTATCCCGTAATAATGCATGTTACAATTCTTAGGAGATTAATTTGCATTGGAAGTGTGAGTAAGTATACTGGAGGATAGATACACTTAACTGAGCATATCTTTCTATTACAGTCCTCTTGGAACAGGTGCTTGAACTAAGAAAATTCACTTACACACACTAGTTACATAAAGTAATACCATCTAGAGATTTGTTGAATGCTAATCTACAGTGGGATATCTTTAGTCATAGTCATTGGATGATGTGTAGTTGTCTGTTGAGCTTAAAAGATCATGATAGACCATTTACTTGGCTATGGCAAGGGATTGGAACCGGAAATAGGTTGAGAGTATAATACAGCCTGGACACAATAAAGATGTGCTGAAAAAAAAAAGAATGCTGAAAAAAAAAATATATATGTGAAAAAAAATGTGAAATGATGAAAACAAAATGAAAGAAAGGGGCTGCTTGACTTTATAGGATTAACTTAGGCTGATGCTCGGGCCCGAAGCGGTCTCTTAAAACCTAATGCCCTAAGCCAACTGGCTGGGAGTCATTGGCCTGAGTCATTGCTAAACTTAAGCATCTTGAAGTCAGGCCTTACACAGTCCTAGCGGAAAAAAAAAAGAAAAAAAAAGTCTATGGTGTATTATCCTCTCAAATCTAGAATGTTGGACCCGAAGGAGGCGCGCAGATCTGTGCTATCATGAACCTAAAGATTACGATGACTATGTAGATTCTGATGTTCTTTGGTTAACGGGTAACACTGGATCTGTATAAACAGAAATTTAGAATGTATTGCTACAATGTTCTACACTTTCTACTATTTATGTTATCATGCTATATAATATTTGAGCAGAAATTTCCAAGATGAAAGTGTGGAATAAAACCACTTACTTGAGGGCTTCTATATTCCTGTTGATTATGAACCAAGTACATGTGGTTGATTTTCTTAAACATTGTAGTATGTATTTATCGGGATAATAGGTTTTCTTGTTTTGCACTCTTTTTATTTTATTTTATTTTTTTGCTTTGATTGAACTTAGGTTAATTAGTTTAATAAATACATGTTTGTGGGTAGCATGGCTGCAAACCCTCACGAGACAACACTCGTCCTACTAGGGACACCTAGAGGTTTAACGGCTTGTTGCATACGCTCAATGCAATCGTGTTCCCTACGAAAGTGGTGTTTACTTTTATGCATTAGTTCCTTAGTTTGTTTGATTTTATTTTGTTTTGTTTTGCTAGGGACTAGCAAAATCTAGGTTTGGGGGTGTGATCTATATATGAAATATGCATTTTATTATCTCCTAAACTTATGTTTATGCTAGTGTTTGTTTAGAATTATTGCTATTTTAATATAGTTTTTGGTTTTTGTAGGAAGCAAGAGCAAAACGCAGAAATGGGATAAAACGCGACTCTAATGATTGAATATTCATAACTTCGATTACATATCTCTGATGGGACTGATTTAAGCTTCATGTTAAAGTACACGAAGTCAGCTTTCCAACGCCACTGACTGTTCGCAATTCAGAGTTCTGAGCAAAAAGTTATGATCATTTCAAATATCGCACGCGAAAGAGGCACGATTAAAGAGAAGAACCGTCACGATGAGATTGGATGGATGAGATCGATACGACGGGTTTTATTTGATTAAAAGAAAAAAAAAAGAAGAAAAGAAAGGATTAAAATCCGGTCCGGTTCAGTTAAAAAAAGAAAAGAAAAAGGAAAACCGGCCCGAGCCAAAGCTCGGGCCTTTCGTCCAGAACGGAGGCGCTCGAGCTCTGCTCGAGCGCCGGTGAAGAACAACCGGCAGGGCCCGTTCACGGCGGAGGTGGACTCGACGGCAAGGCTGGTCTGAGACGGCGATCTCGACGGCGGCGAGACTGAGTTCACGGCGGCGGCGAGACTCGACGAAAAGAAAAAAAAAAAAACAAAATAAAAAACAGAGCTCTGTTCGAGAGCTCCGGCGAGGCTGAAGACGGCGGCCATTGGAGCAGAACGGCAGAACGGCAGAGCGGCGGAGCTGGGCAGCGGTAACGGTGGAACAGAAGCGGCGATTGAAGTGTCAGGACCGGAACAGAGGAGTCGTGCTCGAATCGGGACTCTGTTTGAAACAGAGTCATGCTCCATCGGGATTCACTGAAACAGAAAAAACAACGATTGAATTGGCAGCGGATTTGAGCTTATCCAAATCCGAAATCGATGCGATGAGGACTCTTAAAATCGAAGCCTATAAATAGAGGAAGAATCGAGGACGTTTTTGGGAGAAAATTTCAGAGCTTTAACGGAGGAGAACCGGCCGGGAAAACAGAGAAATTTCAGAGATTTCCGGTGCGATTGACGCCGGAATCCGGTGGCTTTGGCCGGGAGAAGTGAAGAGGAAGTGAAGAGGGAGAAGAAGTGGCCGGAGGGGAGGAAGAAAGCGCCGGAAAAGGTGCTGATTTTGGATTGCTACAGTGCACTGCCGAACGGAGAAGACGATGAACAGTGTTTTCCGGTGAACAGTGAACAGTGTTTTCCGGTGAATAGTGCAAAACGACGCCAACGAATCAACAGCGTTCTCCTTGTCCGATGGCCGCCTAAATTCGCGTCCAAGGCGTAGATGAAGCCCTAGATTTGTGTTATTACTCTTGTTTGTTTTATTTAATACAGTTGATATGATTTTGCTTAATGCTATTTCATGAGTTTCTTTTGAGTGCTTGACCATAGACTTGATTGATATGCATGAAATTAGAACTTTTTAATTCCTATGCTTAGCTAAAAGTAGGCTGGTGTTAATTCTATGCCCGACCAAGGATAGGATCATTAGTCCAAATGATAATTATATGCCCGACCAAGGATAGAATTATCTACATTAATTTTTAGTGGATGAACTCTCGTGTCCGACCAAGAACGTGAGTGAATTCATTGTGATTTGTGTGTCTGACCATGAACACAAATTACCATATCATGTCA
Source organism: Houttuynia cordata (assembly GCA_039654745.1). NCBI lineage: Eukaryota > Viridiplantae > Streptophyta > Magnoliopsida > Piperales > Saururaceae > Houttuynia > Houttuynia cordata. The sequence continues at coordinate 13,923,419 of CM077506.1, forward strand.
ATTTGAGCGTAATAATAATTGAGAGTAGTAATTGCATGTCTAGTGGTGGATTCTTTGCTTTGGTACCTTCTCCGTATTAGTTAAAATCCGATTTAAAATAGTTAAATTTTATTGCTTTTTCTAGATTAATTAAAACAGAATTTACTTTCATTTGAATTTGGTAAAATATTAGTCCGTCCCTGAGGTTCGACAACCCTTTAATACTCACTGTAGTACAATTGCCTTGTGCACTTGCAAGGGTTTAATTTCCCCGGCAACGGCGCCAAAAACTTGATCGTTTAAAATTAAACCCTTGCAAGTGCACAAGGCAATTGTACTACAGTGAGTATTAAAGGGTTGTCGAACCTCAGGGACGGACTAATATTTTACCAAATTCAAATGAAAGTAAATTCTGTTTTAATTAATCTAGAAAAAGCAATAAAATTTAACTATTTTAAATCGGATTTTAACTAATACGGAGAAGGTACCAAAGCAAAGAATCCACCACTAGACATGCAATTACTACTCTCAATTATTATTACGCTCAAATTGACATGATAAGGTAATTTGTGTTCATGGTCAGACACACAAATTACAGTGAATTCACTCACGTTCTTGGTCGGACACGAGAGTTCATCCACTAAAAATTAATGTAGATAATTCTATCGGCACATTGGTCAAGCCGAACAGTATGACAAGGAATTCAAAGTGGCCGTCATGAGTACGAAAAGCTATTTTGTGAAAGTCAATGGGATGCATCTGTATCTAATGGTAACCAAAGCGTAAATCAAGCTTAGAGAAATATTGAGCACCTGATAACTCATCTAGGAGCTCCTCAATAATAGGAATGGGATACTTATCTTTTAGGGTGACGGCGTTTAAGGCTTGGTAATCCACGCAAAACTGCCATGTGCTATCTTTTTTGTACACCAATAATACCGAAGATGAATAAGAGCTACAACTGGGTTGAATAATACATGCATCAAGCATCTCAGCCACAAGGTCCTCAATCTCTGCCTTTTGCACATGCAAATAATGATAGGGATGTACATTAGCAGGGCTCAACCCTGGAAGAATAGGAATCTAATGATCGTGCCCCCCCGGCAGCGACAACCCTGACGGTTCACCAAAGAGGGATGCGTGCTCATCAAGGAGATCCACCAAATTAGCAGGAAGGGCATCCGGTGTCGTGGACTGGTCCACGAGCATCTGAAGCATAAACCCTTGATAAGAGTACTGGAAGAGAGACCCAATCGCTTGTGCCGACTGTAGGGTTTCGAGGCCGGATCCTTGGAGGCAAACCCGCTGCTCATTGTTGCCAAATGACATGACCACATCCCTAAAGTTCCATACCACATCACTGAATTCTTGAAGCCATTGAACCCTAGAATAATGTCAGTCCCCTTTATTGGTAATAAGTGGAGGTCAACAGTAAACTCATGGCCTTGAATATGAAGAACGCGCGAACATAAGCCACGACTACGCATGTGGGTGCCATCACCAATAAGAACATTGAAGGCACATGACTGGGCAATATGCCAACCCAAACGTTGTGCAACCTTAGCATTAATGAAGTTGTGGGTACTCCCACTGTCAATCAAAATAGCTACAAGGTGTAGCCCCCGAAAAGGCATGGAATGAAATCTCGGGTGTGGTATCCTCATAGTCGGCATCTGTGGGTGAGCTGGTGGTATCATCACCCTCAGGACAAGACTCCTCCAAAATAAAAGCAGAGCCCTTTTGCACGCTTCTCCTCCATCTAAGCCTAAGAAAGACGTCGGATAGGAGGAATGTTGGAAGGCCCCACTGGTGGCCCCGCCCGAGAAGGAACAGGCAGTAAAGAGGTTGGCCGGTTGGCATGAAGCACAACAGTGGGGCGAGGGAAGGGTCGCACCCCATGACGCTGACGGTTCAACTGTTCTTCCACAACACGTGCATGCCCTATAATCTCCCGCATAGATTTCGGTCGGAACTGACGAATCTCATCAGCAATATCTGCCCGTAGGCCATTCATGAAGGTGCCCACCAATGCTGGTTGGTCCCAATTGGGCAAGCGATTGACAATTCGCATAAACTCTTGGTGATAGACGCGCACAGTTGATGTCTGGAGTAGGGCGGCCAGGAGTTCTTTGAAATTAACATATTCATTCGGCCAAAACTAAGCACAGAGACCATTAATAAAGTCATCCCATGTAGGATGGGGGGTGTCTCGCTCAAAATACTGAAACCATACAAGTACGTCCCCCGTCAAATGGAAGGCAGCAATATGCAATTTTTTCATGTTAGAACTAGTGTCATAGTAATCAAAGAACTTGTTTGCCTCATAAATCCAGTCAATAGCCTTGTAGCCTTTTTTACTTGGGTACTTAATCTGTAAGGGTGTCTCAACACCTAGTGCCCTAAGTTCAACTGGGTTGGGAGTCACTAGCCTAAGGCCCGCTCTACAAGGGTCACTTAGAAACCCATATTTTGTTTTCTTCATGTTGGGTTTTGAGTAGTGGACCCAAGTATATAACACTCATACCCACTATACGTGGTCCTTAGACCAAAGCCAATTTTGTGTATGCAAAACCCATGGGTGATTTAATTTGGAGTTTGGAGGGAAATTATTCATTCTCCTTTTGTCTTTTTCATGTTTGAGGAAAAAATGAAAATATGGAGTCTCTAGTTGGAACATTTCATTAGTCTCATGTAAAAAAATAACTATAGTAAGAAGAAGTTAGCGCACTACAGTGCACCACTCATTGATCGATGGTCTGCTGTATCTTAGTAACAGATTGCCAAAAAAAGTGAGTGCACTGCGGTGACCATATTTATTTTAAAGTCAGCAATTTTCACTTTGCTTTTATCTGTGTCTCGAACTTCTCTTAATTGTTGATCTTTATTTGCAATTTCATAGTCAACACAATCAGATAAAGTGCTACCATCCGCCCAATTATTTCCATCGGCACAAAAGGGCTGGTACTCTAATGGGTCATAGGCCCAACAAACTGATTTAATAGGGCCAGCGGTGAAGGCATTAGAAGCCATGGCAATCAAAACATACTTTTAGTATCGGCTTTGTCAAGCTTCTTCCTTGTAGAATCATGGAACACTGTTTTGGTAGGTCAAACCGACTCCACATTCAAGGGTCAAAATACCACCTTTCTTGTCCATGGAGTGAATGCAGGGCCGCTTGCTATTGACTTATGCGTAGCAGTGGTTGGAGGTAACACCTCCATCTTTTCTTTTTAAAGGAAGAAGTCTTCTTAATCTATTTATCATCATAGTGAAGACTTATCTTGTTGCATGCATGTTTGGGCTTTCCTTGGAAGTCACACGCGAGCAGACTTTAATTTGGTTGTTAAATATGAATGGGCCCAACTCTTACCTTTAGACTTTTAGCCTGGTTGACCACTCTCAAAAAGAAATTATCTAGTACATCCCGAGTGCCACATTGTATTTGCACCCATTTTACAAGAGTTGCCTATGAGTAATGCTATACTGACATTAAAATTCATAACGTGATGTAAATAAATAAAAAAATTCATAATGTGATGAAGCTATTTCATCATTCATACACCGTTGATTGCTACGGCCCAAGAAAAGTAGGCGCCAATGATCGACAGTGTTTTAATGATGAAGTAGCATCAACACGTATGAATTTGAACCTAACTAAAGCAATTTTGGTTGCCGATTTGTGTAAAATGGACTCACGGCTTGCAAGGCGCACTGAATAATTTCTCACCCCCAAGTCCCAACAAAAGACTTGCATGTACGCATGGGCCATGTATGACAGAGACTAGGGTTACATTAAAAATCAGAATCAACCCACACCGTGCACAACCAACCTGATTGACTCGGCTCTGTTTTGGTTTTTGGCTACAAGATTGACTCAATTCTGGTTTAAAGCTAACTTGGACCCTGACTCGGGGTGTCTCAAGTTGGATCAATTTTATTAGATTTAGATCCTCCAGTTGGTAGTTTACTACTCCCTTGATACGAAAAGGTAGGATAGGTACAGTGTAATCAATTGAATTTTATAAGCCACAACAAACTTACAAGTGGAAAAGTTTCTATGGTTGAAAAATGCTCAACTGTACCTATCAATGCCTAATTTTAAATACTCCCTCAACCAAAAAAACATGGCAGCATTTGAAACTGAGATAAGTTTATTAGTCTGTAGTGCCCACAATACTTTAAGCCTCCACCCAGTTGTGCACATGCACATACATACGAGGATCTATTAACCTCTAGGGCAAATCTAGTCACCTAATACTGGATCCGTAGTTTATCAAATGCAGCCAGGCTATTTGGAACGGAGGGTGTTAGATTTAGGTTTGAGTAATGTTAAACCCGTGCCTTACAACCCGTGCTTTTTTCCGTGCACAGTGTTGGTGGCCGTCAGATGTAGGGATGGAACTTGGGTCGGGTTTTTACCCGACCCGACAAGACCCGGCCTTATTGGGCCGGTTCTGGGATTGCTTATGCAATACCCGGTTCCGGTTCCGGGTCTGAAAGAGGAACCGACCCATCGGGTCGGGTCGGGTCCGGGTTTTCATGTAAAACCCGGACCCGACCCGGGTATATGATAGATATATATATATATATATATATATATATCATATACTTGGACCCATATATTTTTTTTTTTATGAATATTTTTTTGGGCGAAAGCACTCATATCTCTTGATTTGAGTAGTTTGGATTTTTATAGATATATATTATTAATAAAAAAAATTAAAGGAGTTAATAGTTTAATGTATATGACATTAAAAATATAAAAAAACTGGTACCGGGTCGGGGCGGGGCGGGTCCGGGTTTCAAGTTCTGGTACCGGGGCGGGTCCGGGTCCTTGAAACTGGACCCGTGGTGGGTCTGGGACGGTTCTGGGTTTAAAGAATTAAAATGGTTCCGGGGCCGGGTATGCCAATACCCGGCCCAAACCCGCCCCGGTTCCATCCCTAGTCAGATGCCTTTTATCTCTGGCGGGCCTTTAGAACCAACCCAACCCATGGATCCAAATTCCAACCTTTCGGCAGCCACGAACGGCAGGTCTTACGTGGAACCTTTCAACTGGATACCTTCTCGTGCGCGACACGACGTCGACGTCCGCGGCTTCGAGTCACGGCAGCCATACGCCCCTCGCCAATCACAGCTCCCCTTTCCGCTACCCGCGCCATTCGCCGTCCCCCGGCGAGACTCGTTCAAACCCAAGACTCAAGTCACAGCTCAAACCAGGTCACCCACGTTGACAACTAATCAAGGGCAGATTAGTAATTCTCTAACCCAACTTAATCCCTTCTTTTTTGGGGTAATCCCGTCCTGGGAAAATATCTGAACAGCGTGTGACAAATAGGAAACCAGCGTGGCTCAATCACATCCATACACGTGTCCACAATGCTCCTTGGCTATGCCTCCGTAGTCATCTCCATACAAAAGGAGTCGGACTGTTTTCCCTTTTTACCCCTAGCCACTCCTACTCAAATTTCAAAAAATGGCGCTTTCCGGGAAAGCGTACGAGGGTAAAATAGTCCTTTCGGACGTTACATGCGTGGGGGGGCAAGGTCGCCTGGCTTCTCTGGAGTCTGGACTCTGTATATATATGATCCAGAACAGGAGAAGTGGGCAAAGATCAAAGAGAATTTTTCGATTTTTTTGGAATTTGGGGCTTGGTGTGAGAAAAGAGGAAGGAGAAAGCGAGAAGTTATATTTTTTTCGAATTTTTGTGGTGGCTTTTTGGTGGAAGATGAAGAAGACTGCTGCGCTGCTTGCGTCGATGGCTGCCGCTTCCGGGGCTGCGAAGATCTTCGCTTCCTCCATCTCTGGAGACGGAGAAGAAAGAGATTCTGAAGTCCATACTTCTTGCAAGGTAAATAAGATTCGAAATTGAGATGTCATTTACGTGATCTTTCTAGTTTTTAGCCTTTTACCGGTTCTTTTCCTCGTCTTGTTGTTTCTAGTCGTAGATCGTCGGTATCTTCTTATTATTTCTAGTTCTTCGTTCTGTTCATTGTTTCCTTTCTGGGTTTTCTTGGTTCTTGTATGGTTTTTTATGCTGTTCTTTCTAGTCGTGGCTCCTCTGTTTCTTGCTTATTCTTTTTTATGCTTTTTGTTCTGTTTCTTGTTTCCTTTCTGGGTTTCTTTGGTTCTTAGGTGTTTTTTATGTCGCCGTTTCTAGCCGTTGTTCCTCCGTTTATTGCTTATTTTTTCTGTTCTATTTCTTGTTTCCCTTGTGGGTTCTTGCGTGTTCTTGACGTTGGTCTTTACCTGGGCTTGAACTCTGCTATTTGCATCCTTTCTAGGTTTTTAGTTGAGTTCTTGTTTCTAAAAATTGCTTCATGTGACTGATCTTGATGTAGGTGATGGTTGCACAGGATGGGGCTGATTCGGGCGAAAGCCGGGACCAGAGTTCTTCAAGAGATTCGTCGGCGACGTCGACGGATAAGTTTGCTCCAAGATTTGATGGATTGAGGTTCATTGAGACCCTAGTCACTGCTCACCGATGAAGTTTCTGCAATCTAATGAAATGGAGTGATGGACAAGAACAACGAAATTAGTTGTTAATTCTTGGGCTATATTGATTAGAAAAGGCCCGTAATTTTGTTCCCGTAAAATTGTACAAAGTATATCATCTTTTTCTGCCATGCAATTATGACTCTTTGTTAACATATCAGTTGATTATCTATCCAATAAGAGTGGTAATAGTGCTAGTGAGCAGATGATTAGCGCATGATTAGCGGATTCCAACTTTGGCGCTTTTCTATCAAATAGTTACGTGTTTGATTTGATGCTGCAATCCATCTTTTACCCAACTAACGGCGGCCATGCATTAAATCTGATAATTAATATATTTAGGGGGGCGAGAGAATGCTAAGGTAGATGTGCAAGATGATTACTACTTGTTACTATTTTTAAAACCACATGTAGGATGGTAAGGTTTAATGAATAGGATAACATCAATTTAAGGAACCACTGAGAAAACTTTAAGTAAGAATTAGGGATATCACTTAGGATAACATAAAAAAGTTGCTTAAAAGAGAAAATGTGATAAGTAATTTGTCATCTCTTCGAGAAGAGTGGACACCAAACATGTTAATTATTGACATGACTATGCTTATCATTTCTATGCCCTAGCTCACACGCGATAGCATGCGCCAAGCGGGCGAATGATTCAAACGTTCTATTACGCACGCTTAATGTGACGCCTGCGATTGTCCTGTGCACGCCGACACACGTGAGCGGGGCCATACTAACGGGATTATATTCATACTACAAATTTTGTCATATTACTTGAGTAGTTAAGAGGCCAGCACAATCATCCAATGCTGCTCTGTTTTTTTTCACGATAATTAATGATGCTCATTTTTAGACACGATGAATTACAATGTGTTTTAAGCGTCCGTGCTAAAGACAAGTTAACAAGGCGTTTTTAGTAAAACAATCCATATCATTGAAAGTTGGTGGAAATATCAATACATTTCACGTACCACATTATATGTCAGAGACTTTGAGCTAAAGCTCTTACATATTTTATGCAGAAGATGCAGCCAACCCGTGGTCTGTCGGCAACTTTTGTTTGGTGTGACACATCATCGTCTTCCCATGTAACTCAATGTACTTTCTTATATGTCTTCCTCTTAGTTCCTGCCCTCAGGGACGGCCGGTCCAATGTTTTTCCAAGTCTTTTTGGCTTCACCAGCTGGATTTGGGGGGGGGGGGGGGGGGGGGGGGGGGGAGGAGGAGGAACCATCTGGGATGTTGCCAGATGAGATGGGAAAAAAGGTCCAGGCTGTACAATAATATTTTTGGGAAGTTTAAGCTAGTGCGATTGAAAGGTTTTGGACGGCTTGAATGGTTTGATTTGAAGCCAACTCATAGGAGACATTCTTTTTTTGGAAGTATATACACCCAATTCATGGGAGACACGCTTTGTTACTCCCATTCTAAGCTTTATGTAGTGGGGGATTTCACCATGTCATTAATCAACATTGTGTCAATCACACACAAAAAAATCAATATCGTGTTCAATATTACTCCCTCCAGTCTTTTTAATAGATGCAATTGATTTTCAAAATATATACGCTTTAAGATGTCACAAAAATTACCAATTTAGGATACAATAATAATATTTTGTACAGCGTTTAATACTCAACCATAATCAAGAATGCATTTTCCCTACAATTTGAGATTGAGGCAAGGATCTTACGCCTCAACTCTTAACATATTTATGTTAGCTCTTTTGTAAGAGATAGCATAATCGGACTCTCCTAATTTGAAATAAAATAATGAATTAAATTAAAATGATCTTCTAGTTCATACTAGTAAAGTCGGATGGATTGCTAAACGTGATAAAAAGGAATACAAGTTTAATGCGATGCTAACTAATCCCAAAGCACTGCCGCAGACTGCAAAATAAGGTTTTTTATCAACTCTATTATGGTGTTGTTCCGATGCTAGTCCTCTCCCTGAAAATGACATTGAAGACAGAGATAGGACCATTGAAGTGGAACTGAGGCCTGTGTTGCTGCTATTAGTGCGGCTTCACACCACATAGAAGGTATCTTGCTTTCGGCAATGCTAAAGCAGAGGGGCCAACAAGGAACCCAATCAGCCTGACGAGAACAATGTATATACGTCACATGTAGTTGATAGATTACCCTCTTAATATCCAAATGCTTTATCAGCTCCCAAAAGTGTAATGGCCGCTCATTGTCCTAATCTGACTAAATCTCTCTTTCCATTGTTGGGCTGGTGCGTCATCTTGTTTGAATGTGCTTTCTTACTCGTGTCCACTCTGGATATCAGTTTGGGAGCAATCCATGTGATGCAATATTATTAGGAATTCGTAGATCAGTGTGTTTGGATGCACAGGCAATGCTAACATGCAAACTGTTCCTTATAGGTGGTCACTTTATGTCATCAAACGAATAAATAATGAAAAAGAACTGTCATGGCACTTGACGGCCTAGACTTACCAAGACCAGCGCTGCACTAACGTTTGAAATACTATCTCCGACCTCTATCCCAATTTAATAGTCCACATCAGCCAAACAAGCGCTGAAGCAACGTGTATCCGCGGTATGCTTCCTTTGCACACAAGCACGAGTTTGCCATGCTTTAGGGGCAGGAGGTGTTTCAGCTGGATAGTGGATAAATTCAAAAAATCCACCTGAAAGTGGATTATCCACGGTGGATGTTTAGTTTTTATCACGCCCCAAACGGCCCCTTAGATGCACCGACTTCCAAGGCCTTCTCCACGACATTAGTGGCTTAGCTCTTGTGCTTCCTGCAGGAACAAGCAGAAAACGAAAGTTGGCTTTCGCGATTTTTGGTTTTCCAATATGGACTATTTAAATGGGACGGAGTAGTAAATATCTAATTGCCAAAAAAATACGATTTTTTATGTAAAAAGAATTAAAAGAACTATAATGTCAATGACTACAAGCAGCCTCTGGGAATCAACTACCCAATATAATTAAATTCAGAAAGAGTACAATAATACATTTTAGATTAACAAATTTCCAATCGTTGATTATTGCAAACACCACTCAATACATATTAGCCTATCAGCCTCACATTACAATAATATCCTATGCTGCCATGTCAGCACTTATTTTAAATTAACAAAAATTTCTAAACCACCAAAATTTTCAATGGTTTATCATTACAGACACCATTCAATAAATATTTGTTCATCAACCTCACCTTATAATAATCTCTTCTGATGTAAATGTTACATGTGGCTACTCCCTACAAACTCAAATACCTTTTCCGTCATCCAGGGAAAAAATTTCTATAAAACAAACTGGTTATTGTGGACCCTTGCTGGCCTTGTATGTATTAACCAGTTGCATCTGTACATCCTGAGGAACCGGCAAGTGTTCCTTATATTCCATGGTAAATTCACCTTTGCCCTGAAAAACATATTAAGGCTGAGTCAGATACAAATATTAATCGATTCTAAGAGCTTGTCCTTCCCCCGGAAAACACAGTAGTGGCACCAATTGTTAAAAAAATTTGTCCCCTAGAAATTGAAGCACAAAATCCTCAATCTCTATTTGTTGTATCACATGACAAAATATTGACAGAATTCCAAAAAAGAAAAAGTTTAAATGAGACTTGTCACATGCAGTTTGCATGAGCCCAAGTAATTTCGAGCTAAGGGTGGATGATGATTCACACTCACCTACCCACTGATTTGATATCCTTTGTCGGATCAAAATCTGACGGCTCAAGATGACTTCGCTCGTGTAAGTTGCATGAGACAAGTCTCGTGTAAACCGGATGCTTCCAAAAATCTCAAATCCCAAGATTCCTGTAACGGTCAGAGGCTCCTTGACCACTATACATCTATGGTTCCTTCACCCGCCTGACACAAATAAAAAAGAAACCTATAAAATACCTAAGATTAGAATTGAATCAGTAGTCATAATGGATAGGACTCCACAGTCCAGGCCCGCCAACAACCAGTCACCATTAAACTGTACCTTAGTTCAACTGGAACTTCCTTCATTTTGAGTAGCCAAAATTTTCTATTATTTCCTCATTATAATTAAGTATACGCTATCAACAAAAATTTCCTATTTCTCTGAGTGATATAACTTATTTGAACTTTGCCAGAAAAAAAATGATAGTTACAAACGAGCCTAAAACAATTCTTTTGGGGCATATGTGCATGTAGGGATGCATGCACTTGATTGTGCTTCCTAAGAGATGAAGCAATCACCTGAGTCATTGACCGAAGAGCTGTTGAATACCCAAACATATTGTTCAAAGGAACCTGGAACCACAGCCAATTTCCAGAGTGTAAGCCACGCATTATCAAAAACATATAGGTTATACAAGGCATAAAGCTAAAATATGAACATATATAAATGAGATTAATTTAAGGTTCTTGACTATATGAGGTTCAGCTGGTTTTCATTGTTACCAGCTTTGTGATGGAAGATGGCTATATTAATATTTCATGTGCGTCCATTGTCTCATGAAGCCAATCCACATATTTGGGTAGGTGTATGATGAATATGATGACGTTGAATCTTCTTATCATCATCCCCTCTACAGACGGTTGTGTCAGGAAGGGCATCTGGCGTAAAAACTTGCCACTATGTTTCTTTGTATGGATTTTGTACCATTTTGATTTCGATAAGAAAAAAAATGGTACAAAATCTTCAGGAAATTTGTATGAGGTACTCCAGATAGCTGGGATAAGGCGTATGATGATGATGATCTATATGACGTTCAGGAAATTTTAGATTCACTGGAACAACTCTTCTGGGCAAACAATCTCAGTGCATATAAATTAAAGAAATAGTAAACAGTTACGAAATGGTCCATACATTTGCAGTGACAACAGAATCATCTCCATCCTGGTCATTACCAACAATGACCCCTTTTCGCCTGAGAAATTATTTTCAAAATTAAGACAATAGTCAGAAAACTCACTAACATACTCGACACAAGGAAAAAATAGCAACTCTCAACAGGTATCAAAGAGAAAATAGATACTCACTTGTTAATGTCCCCAGTAACAGTTCCCTGAAATTCTGTAGGTGCTTTTAACTCCACAAACATCACAGGCTCAAGAATGACAGGTTTGCTGCTCCATAGCACTGCCCCAACCAGTCAAAAATAGTTTTTATATATATAGTTGATAATAATATTCTCCTGCAACCATAAGTAATCAGCAATAAAGTTTCTTACGAAACCAAGTGAAAAGTGACCATACCTGTCTAAATGCATAGATTGCAGCTAACTTGAACGCAAGCTCGCTGGAATCCACAGCATGCGATGCACCATCGATCAAAACAATTCGAATGTTTTCCACAGGGTGCCCTATCAATGAGCCACTGCAAGAATTCCAACCACATATAAAGATAAAAAAAGACCGAGAAAAGGAACAAAAAACACTCTCAAATTGTTCCAGCAGTAATACTCACGAATTTGCTGCTTCTTTAAAACCTTTTTCAATAGCTGGGATGAAGTTAGATGGTATAGCTTGCCCAATAATCATGTTGTCAAATTCAAACTTGGTTCCCGAGTCAAGAGGTAGTGGTTCAATATATCTTCCCAAAAGACAAAAGAATAATATTAGAAAAACAATCTGACACATAAGCAAAGGACATATATCATGTCACGATATGGAATGTAAATTCACTTGCATGTGCCACAATAAACAAAGAGCATTGCCAGACAACTCATGGCTAGGATGGCATAGTGAAATATGTGAAGAGTTATATTTGTCAATATATAACTCAAATTGATATGGCACTTAAGTCATGGGATATGACTAGTTGTATATTCGCTTAAGTCATGGGATATGACTGGTTGTCAATTAGCTTAAGTCATGGGATACAAATTAGCTTAAGTCATGGGATACAAATCTGTAATTAGCTTAAATCATGGGATACAAATCTGTAACGGAATATAGATTGTACAATGTAGATCTCTATATATTGAATAGAAAATACCGAGACAAATTGCTCGGTTCAATTCTCACATGATATTAGATCCTCAAGATCCGGCATGGTATCCTGATACCGGAGCCACAAACCATATGACCTCTGACACATCTCAAGTTGAAGGTATGGTTCCCTACACCGGCACCGAGCATGTTAAAGTCGGGAATGGAATGGGTCTTCCAATTTCTCACATTGGATCCTTTCAATTCCCACATTCGTCTATCAAGCTTCATAATACATTGATTGTGCCTACTTTATGCAAGAATCTACTTAGTGTTTCACAGTTTACACGTGACAATTCTTGCTACTTTATTTTTTACCCTTGGGGATTTGTGGTTAAGGATTTGAAGACGGACAGGAAGTTGCTTGATGGACAGATGAGCAGGGGTCTCTACTCTCTTAGTCAGTCAAATAAAGTGGAAGCACTAGTAAGTTTCTTGGCAAATAAAGTGGACGGTGATACTTGGCATGCTCGGCTTGGCCATCCATCATTTCAAGTTCTTAAATCATTGTATCCGGTATTGGACCCTACTAAAAGAGCATCCAAATCATTTTGTAGTAGTTGCAAGTTGGGAAAAATGTCTAAGTTACCATTTGCATGTCGTTCTTCTTATGCTTCTCATGTGCTACACACTCTCCATTGTGATGTGTGGGGACCAGCCCCTACAACCTCAATTGAAGGTTTTCGATTTTATCTTATTATTGTTGATGAACACTCTCGTTATGCCTGGTATTTTCCTCTTAAGCGCAAATCTGAAGTTAGTGATATTTTTATGAAATTTATACCATTTATTGAGAAGCACCTTGCAGCCAAGGTAAAATTTGTTCAATCCGATGGCGGTGGAGAGTTCACAAGCACAACTCTTCAATCCTTCTTCATTGCTTCTGGAATTTCCCAATTGTTTTCTTGTCCTGGAACCCCTGAGCAAAATGGCCTTGCAGAGCGAAAACACAGGCATATTGTAGAGATGGGGCTCACTATGATGGCGCATGGTCACGTCCCACAAGGATATTGGCATCATGCTTTTGAAACAGCAGTACTTCTTATTAATTGGCTTCCATGCAAACCCCTTCATGGTCGTTCCCCTTATGAGCGCCTATCTGGATCTCATCCCGAGTACTCTTCTCTGAGAATTTTTGGATCAGCTTGCTATCCATGTTTGGATCCTTTAGGCAGAGGGAAATTATCATTCAATTCAGCTTGTTGTGTATTTTTGAGTTACTGCACTCAACATAAGGGATATAAATGCTATGATTTGGCAAAAAGCAAATTGTATATCTCTAGACACGTTACTTTTGATGAGTCTCATTTTCCTTTTGCAGATACTCGTCCAAAACAAGGTGTTGGGTCAACTACTAGTCATTTTCGACGACATAGCATCTCTCCCTTCTCCCTTCGCCATATTCCAATAGATCCACAACCTAACTTGGCTGAAGTACAATTAGAAACAGCCCAATCCTCTCTTCATATTGATGCTCCACCTAGCTTATGCCCAACCCAGCAAGAGAATCCCACCCCAAGTATTGACTCTCTAAGTAGCTCTCCATCCAGCCCCAATCCTGCCCCTTCTTTACCGGCGCCTGAAGTGCCTCAACCAACCACTACTCCGGCTGTCCCAACCCGTCATCATATGACCACTCGCACCATGGATGGGACCCACAAAGTGAAGACATATTTGGCCACCAAACATCCACTTCCAGTTGCTCTTCTGGCAGATATCCAGAGTGTTGCTATTGAGCATCTTACCTACAAGCAAGCTGCATCTAATCCTCTTTGGGTTCATGCTATGCAAGAGGAAATTGATGCGTTACATCGAAACAAAACATGGAGCCTTGTTCCTCATCATCCATCCATGAATGTTATTGGAAGCAAATGGATATATCGTGTTAAGCAACATGTTGATGGTACAGTTGAAAGATACAAGGCCCGTCTAGTTGCAAAAGGCTACAATCAGCAATATGGATTTGATTTTGAAGAAACATTCAGCCCGGTTGTTAAAGCAGGTACCATCCGTGTAATTTTATCTCTTGCCATTACCTATAATTGGCCCCTACAGCAACTCGATGTCAAAAATGCATTCTTGCAAGGAGACCTCCAAGAAACTGTGTATCTTCAACAACCGGTTGGCTTTGTTAATAAGACTCATCCCACTCATGTATGTCGACTCCACAAAGCCTTGTATGGACTTAAGCAAGCATCCCGTGCATGGTACACACGTTTTACTACTTACTTGCAAAAGCTTGGTTTTCATAGTTGCCCCTATGATACATCACTCTTTGTATGGCGATTGAACAATCAAGTGGTTTTCTTACTTCTTTACGTGGATGATATTACAATAATAGGAAGCCATGCATCTACTATCCAACACCTAATTCGCAACATCTCTAAGGAATTTGAAATGAAGGATATGGGTAAGTTGCATTACTTTCTTGGCCTTCAGGTGAAGCATTCTCTAGAGCATCTTACTCTCTCTCAGACAAGATATGCTATCCAGCTTCTTGAGAGATTTGGACTTTCTGGTGTAAAACCAATTAGCAGCCCGCTTGCTGCTGGTGTTCACTTATCCTCTTATGATGGCGATCTACTCTCTGATCCATCTCAATATCGTCGTATGGTAGGCTCCCTTCAATACTTAACACTTATGAGGCCGGATTTATCTTTTGCAGTTAATCATGTGTGCCAATTCATGCATTCACCACGAACGACACATTTGGAGGCAGTTAAATGAATCTTCAGATATGTGAAAGGTACACTTTCATATGGTCTCAAATTCTCTAGGTGCTCCTCACTCACTTTGCAGGCATTTTCTGATGCGGACTGGGCAGGGTGTCCTGATAGTCATCGATCAATGACTGGTTTTGCCGTATTTTTGGGCCCCAACTTACTCGCATGGGGGGCTAAGAAGCAGCCAACTGTTAGTAGATCTAGTACTGAAGCAGAATATCGTGCTATTGCCTATACAACAACTGAACTTTTGTGGATTACTCATCTACTTAAGTTTCTAGATATTCAACTTGCAAGTCCACCCGTGATACATTGTGATAATGTTAGTGCCATTTTTCTTTCCAAGAACCCAGTGGCTCACCATCGTTCTAAGCATATCGACATTGATGTTCACTTTATGTGTGAACATGTGCTACGAGGCTCGCTTTGTCTTCGTCACATTCCTGGCACTGAACAAGTTGCAGATGTGTTTACCAAATCCTTGCCAGGACCTCGATTTATTCTATTGCGGGACAAGCTCATGATTCGGGAAATCCCTCCATGATCTTGAGGGGGGATGTGAAGAGTTATATTTGTCAATATATAACTCAAATTGATATGGCACTTAAGTCATGGGATATGACTAGTTGTATATTCGCTTAAGTCATGGGATATGACTGGTTGTCAATTAGCTTAAGTCATGGGATACAAATTAACTTAAGTCATGGGATACAAATCTGTAATTAGCTTAAATCATGGGATACAAATCTGTAACGGAATATAGATTGTACAATGTAGATCTCTATATATTGAATAGAAAATACCGAGACAAATTGCTCGGTTCAATTCTCACAAAATAGACCTTTCATGTTTAGATAGAAACTCGTCCTTTTTTTAATCAAGAGAAAAAAAAGGTGCCAAGTCATACCCACAAACCCTCCCGTATTGGCCTTGACCTCCACTTTGCTTCTTATGCAAATAATCAAATTCTGCACGTTGGGTAATCGTCTCTCTAAAATTAACACGAGGCTTTCCAACATCTGCCTTAACCTGATACAATTAACAAATTTATAATGGAA
The DNA here is from genome assembly GCA_039654745.1 of Houttuynia cordata. Taxonomy (NCBI): domain Eukaryota; kingdom Viridiplantae; phylum Streptophyta; class Magnoliopsida; order Piperales; family Saururaceae; genus Houttuynia; species Houttuynia cordata. The sequence continues at coordinate 13,939,624 of CM077506.1, forward strand.
GGATAAGAGCTAGAACTGATAATATAAAACTCTCAAAAGTGTAATCAGTATCAGAAGAAAAAGAAATTCATACTTTATACTCCCTTTCAAGTCTTTCAACATAAATGTCTAGGTGTAGCTCCCCCATCCCAGAGATTATAGTCTGCCAACATAAATTTGATGTCATTCACCTAGAAGATGTTCTCTTTCACCTAAGTATGAGAAAATGAAATAAACCTGCCCACTCTCAGCGTCCAACCCAACCCGAAATGTGGGGTCTTCCCTCTGAAAGCGATTCAAAGCTTTTGAAAACTGGCATAAACAAAAGTGGCCCCAGCTCAGAACAGAAAATAATCTCCATCTACAAAAAAGTGTTACATTTGTAGGATAGACAAATTACTTGTCCACCCGAATCTTTTGCAATTGATGTGACAGCCAAAGACATCACTGGTTCAGGGACATTCATGGAGGTCATTGTATACCTTACTGACCCATCTGTGATAGTGTCACCTGAAAAGAAATATAAAGGGTGTTAGTAATAACTCTGGGATCTTTCTAAATTCATGTTAAGTAATTATAGATACTAGCAAAAAGAGAAATGAGACGAACAGAGATGTCAAATACTAAGCATGCCCACTATAGGAGGCATCTTTCACCTGATGCACAGTCCACACCAAATACAGCAACAATTTGCCCCGCATGAGCCTCTTGAATGTCCTGAAACATTATATAATGCAGAAAAGGAAAAACAAAAAAGTCAAAACAAACCCTTACAAAAATCAGGCTACAATATTGGGTTCGATCATATCACCAATTTAGTCATATTACTACATAATAGAATGCGTTCAAACAGCTTTAGATTTGAAGAACTTTGTACTTTTTGTACGTCAACTAACCTCCATTTCATCAGAGTGCATGCGTACCAATCGAGGAACCTGCACACATGAAAAACAATATATAGTGCAATCATTTAAAAATGTTAGATAATTCAGAAAAGAATTATCAGCACATTAACAATCCATTCACAAGCTGTACTTAAGCGCAGTTTTACTCCTTATTAACCCTTGCTTTTAAAATCAAGGGTCCTGAAAAGGCCCATTTCTCCCATCAATTCAAAAGCTTGTGGGTTCCCAAAAAAATAAAAAATTGCTGGGTGGAGTACAAGATGAACCAGAAGAACTAGTTACTTCATAACAGGTGTACAGCACTACTTTACAAAGTAACGTGGTGCTTGCTTACTTTCTTTTGATTTTTTATCCGTTACTTTTTTTTGGATAAAGGTGCTTGCTATTTTCTCATGTAGTCACCTCCTAGTTACAAAATAATGTACTAACTAGTAGCATGCACATATAGCCACAGCACCTATACCTCGAAGAGCCTAGCCTGCAGGGGTAGCCCAGATTAGGTGCTCGCTCATGCATTAAACTTGTCCACTATTTGCATCAATACAGAATTCCCTCTATATGTACTTGAAGCATTCAATAACAGCTTTCTTTGGCAAATTATTTGGGACCAAACTAACAACGTGATATTTGAGTCTAAACGACTTAAAACATGTCCTACCTTAATTTTCTTGCCTGTGTTTACATTTATTATGAAGTCACCCTTTCGAATAATTCCATTGTAGATTCTGCACAAAGTAAAAGTCACAACCATCAGTAAATACCATCTTGCACCTGCAAAACTATATCTAATAAACTTAATGCTCGCAGGACGCAAAATGAACAGACATATTATCATTGAAAAACAACTATCTCACTTGTTTCCTAAATCTCATTCACAAAAAGGACAACTAAATTCCCATACTAAGCATTACCTTAAATAGGTTAACTGACCAAAGCGACCTTCCTCCAGTTTGAAAGCCAATGCAACTAATGGCCCATCTGGAGTCCCAGACTATGAAACCTAAACATGAAGGGTACCAGACATTTATACGACATGTATCAGAACAGCATGGGATTTGAACAGAGAGCATTCGAGATCAGAATATCTCTTCAAGTGTAAAAAGTGTTGGTTTTTCCACCTTCTCTTCGTTCTTTGTTTGATCAAGGGCATAATTACTAACATCGGAAGGGCATGGCAAGTAGTTAAGCACTCCATCAAGCAGTGGTTGCACACCCTGATAAAAAAGCAAGTAGATACGTAAATCTGCAGTGCTTCCATTTTAAAGTTTATTATGGACTTTGTATGACTTGATTTCCACGTTTATATCATATTACAAGTCTGATATGAGATCGCAGCCACAAAATCAAAATCAAACTGTACAATGATTTCAATTGGCTTAACGTGGTTGTCTTACCTTATTTTTAAATGCACTTCCCATAAATACAGGAACAAATTTCCGCGAAACAGTAGCCCTGCGAATTGCCGTCTGATGGAAGTATGACAATCGATCAGATCAAAACAACAAACAGTTGAATCTTACATGTCGATGCGAGAGAAGACAATTCTAGATGTATATCCCCAGTTCCCAAAGGTACAATTTAGTTAAAGGAGCCATTAAACCATAAAGGCACATAAAGACCTAACATCACATCAATATAAGCCATACAAGCACAATAATTTGATAAACATGAAACGTAGAACCCTTTGAAACTTAGGTCAGAGGGGGCTATAGGCTCATCACTGAGAAATACTTCAGCTAACTGATCGTCCACTTCGGAAACAGCTTCTATTAGTTCCCGTCTTTTTTCATTCACCAAAGCCTCCATTTCTGTCGGGATGTCAGCCATCACAAGTTTCTCACTGAAAAGAGAGAGCATGTAAAACTAAAATGTGTGATGACTATAGGCAATAAACTAAAGCGCCATCATTTTCATACAACAATGGAGACCTAGATGCAAGATCTGCAGTTAAGTCATCGAAACGAATCTGCAGCTAATATAACAAAAAATTAAGAATAATGAATAGGTGCCAGAGCAAGTAGTTGAGCCTTAGCTTCTTGGCAAGTGTTCAATATTTCTGTTCTACTAATAGCTGAAAATTCAAGAAATAAGTGACAAGCATAAGCAACAAACCCTCTGGAGCCCTGAAAGTAAAAATCCTTCATGTGCACAAGGTCCACAAGACCCTCAAAGTCATCTTCCAAACCAATTGGCACTTGCACAGCAGCACTATGATGCCGAAGTTTGGATCTAGCCTAAAGAGGAAAAAATGGTAACATCAATTCCAGTGACGATGCACAATAATTTGATGCAACTCAAAACAGAAAAGACGGTAAACCGCACCAACAATATTTACATGAAGTTTCAGTCTTTGTTATTAAAAATTTTCATAATCCCTGGTTAACAATATATATATATATATATATATATATATATGAGATGAGTTTACATGAGATCGTTCTCATATAAGGAGCATGAGGTCAATTTTTATTGCCGTTAGATTCCGATCGGAGGGTAGATATCAAATCAGGGGGTAGGTGAGTGTGTCACATCAAAGAGTGGGTGAGATCATTATAGATATTTGTAGCTGTCAGATCAAGATCCAATGGCTACGATTTAAAGTGGCCTCATATAAGCAATATGAGAGCGATCTCATTTAAACTTTGAAAAGTGTATATTCACATAAGCACCTTTCAGTGACCAGATTCTGACTTCTTGTCAGTTTACTCCAATTATTCGATGAATAGTGTTCTTATTTGATCAAACCATCCCCAACTGGATTGATTTTTGCCTTTTGTTTTGCCAGTTTGCCATGCCTATTATGCCTAAGATGCTTGAGGGATACTTGCATTCCAGAAAAGAAGATGCTTAGAGATCCAAGAAGATTATATGCTCCGGGTCGACTTTATCATATTGTGGAGAGAAAGCCATTCAAGTATGTCAATATCCATGATGATATTTTGTTGAGGAATTGAAAATGAGAATATAGAACTTTAAACTAGAAAGAAGAGCAAGGGCTTCACTAAGTGTAGAGTCCACGGCAAATGGCAAAAAATAAGCCATAAAGTGTTGATAGATGATCCAGAATGATACCACATCACCTCTAATTTAGTTAAGTGATGTTGGACTTGCGTAAACAAATGATTGATGACTTTCTATTGAGAACAGGGTTTTTAGATATTTTCCTGAAGGCCACTTTCTTTTACTCAGTTATGGCATTAACGTAAATGTCTTAAATGCTATGAATTTTTTGGAGGAAAAAATTTCCTCGACCTTGGACTATTAAATACTGCAGTAAACATATATAAATTTATCTATTACCAGTTATTTCTGCAACAGTTATTGATCCTGGATTTCCTCGGACACCCCTTGTTATAAAAAAAGAAAAGAATATATGATATAAACCAGATTTGTCTAAGCTACAATTGATAGTGCTTTTTCTTACTGATAGTATGCATGTTGATGTTTGAGGTCAATTGATGATGGAGAAGGAGAAGAGCACAACGAAGAATACAAGGCTGCACTTCGACGGGCAGTCACGTTAGCCATTCCACATGCGCACTCTCCATCTCCATATGGTACATTTGATGTATCTAATAGTGATAGTTCAGGGCGATTAGATGAAACTTTGACCGGCTCGTCAAGAAAGAGTCGAGTGGGAGAGTTGGGATGAGAGTTGATAGAACGGCTCTTTGAGAAGGATGAGTCTGGTCATATGTTGCTCAAGAAATCAACGTCATCATCCAATAGTTGATGTACAGTGTTTCCTTCTTTTTTTTCTAATGTGTAATTTTTCCTTGTACAAATGATTTTTTTCTGTATTTCCATGTCAATCTGGATGAAGAGCAATAAAATGAATTGGCCTCATTCCACAGCGCTTTGAAAATGGTTTTATGATTTTTTTTCTTGCACGTTATTATGGTGGTTGGGAAGATCGGAGCTCTTATTACATGAAATTCCAATTGTTCTACAACCTTTGGATGACAAAATCTTGAGCTGTTTGAAGAATAACTAGCAATGTAAATTGATATTTCCTGGTGTCCATAAAAACAAGTGACATGCTATATGTTCTCCCATACAGAAGACCTATGAAGCAATTCGAAGGAACTGCTATGACAGTTTATGAAGATCAGCAATAGAAGCTTTCGAGAAAATTGTAAAAATTGTATTGATGTAACAACAGTTTACAAGAATTAATTAAGTTTTCTCGAATTTTCCAGTATTGATTAACAACTAAACAGTAGTAACAACAAGAATAGAAAACAGAGAAAGGAAAGAAAGATCAAACCCCATATCCAAGGGATGATCACAGCTAAATATCAGCTAGAACAAAGCATTCCAACTCCCTTTTGCAGCATTTCGCTTAGGTTTTCAAAAACTACCCAAAACTGAAATCTCAGCACCATTTATAGCTAGCCAATTCGAGAAAATGAATTTGAAATTCGAAACTTTCCTCAGGCGGGAAATACGATCGTTTCTTCACAAAGGTTCTGTTTTGCCGCTAACCTTTTTAACTATTTGATATTGAGTAAAGTTACTCAATTACCCCTGCTATCGAATAATAACCAAAAATCCTCTCTGCATCATTTTGGCTGGCAAAGGTTGGGTGTTTCTCCTCAACCGTGCATCGAGGGTTGCTATAGAAGAGTGGAGAGCATCAAGCTCTAATTCTTTATATCGATCTGTAAGAACAATACACATTTAGAAACAAAAGCAAACAAGATGTTCAACAAAGTCATGAATTGATATGACATGTTTGTACAAGGACTAGCAGATATAAGTATTGGCAACAAGTGAAAAAATTATTCTTTTTTTAATGAATAAACCAAATATTTTTGTTCAATAAATATCGATAGAAATTGTGGCAAGTGAAAAGAGATAGCCATGGACACATTACCCAAAAATGAAAGGAAAAAAGAAGCAGCAAGTCTTGAATGACCAAAAAGGAGAATAGGCTATTTCCATCTGCATATAAACACTTCTGTTTTTTCAAAAAATAACTTTTATTTTTTCAAAAAATTGAACACAATTTACTTGTTTCTTAGTAGGATTCTCAAAAATCAAAGGAGCATTTTCAATCAAATGTGCTAACCAAAATGACTTATTTTTTCTGTTTCCTTCTTCGAAAGAACCAAAGTAGGCCTTCTGTAATGTTTTGCAGCCTCCTCAAAGACTGGAATGCAGTATTTATATAGTTCTCTCAAAGAAAAATCATGTGGCTTAAAATGTCAAAAAGGGGCCTTGGATAAAATCATAACCCTATCCATATACATCATTAAAACAATTTATTTGACTTTTAGGAAAAAAAATTGTAAGCCTTACCTCCAGAGCTCTTTCTGCTTCTCTTTCTATCCAAATAATGGCATGATCCGATGTGGCATTGCATGAAAGTACAAAATGCTCGAACCTCCCATCAACTGGAACTGCTGTTTGAACAACCTTAGGAAATCTCCCCAACCTGAAGTCAAGGGCGGCATAAGTCATTTCATCTTGTAAAATGAGCAAGATATAGTTGTAACTCTGACTCAGAGGATGCTTTAACAAATTTTCACCAATTCAAATAACATATCAGAATATTGAAAATCCTTGCTTTGGGAAAGAAACCAACTTTTGAAGAGAAATAAATTCTAAAACTTACCTGTGATGATAGATTGAAGATTTTTTACGAAGAGGAGAGTCCAAACCGGATCGCAGATGCTTCCACAAAATCTATAATGACCATGTATGAAGCTGGTCAGCTCTTTCCTCCACTGAATCTCTACTGGCCTGCGGCGGTGGTGGCGATGAGGCTATTGGATGGCCGTGGCAAAAAGCGGTGTTTCTTGAGGGTGGGGGAGGAGGGTAGGGGTTGACAAGGTGTTGGTGTCCTTGGACGGAGGACGGGTGGATCCTTGGACGGAGGGGTGGGAGAGGGGGGGTGGGTCCTTGGACGGAGGACGGGAGAGGAGTTCGGACTAGTCGGAGGGCTCAGCGGCGGAAAGGATGGAGTCGTCACCTGCTAGCTACCCAATAAGCTAGTTGGTGAGAGAGAACCACTCCGTTAGATGGGCAAGGGGTTTAGTTTAGGCAAGACCGTCAGATCTTCATCTAATGGAGGTATCATTAACTCACCCTCAGAAACTCTTCCTGCGGGTATCTGCTGGCTACTGACCGTCAAAGTTTAAATGAGATCGCTCTCATATAGCTTATATGAGGCCACTTTAAATCGTAGCCCTTGGATCTTGATCTAATGGCTACAAATAGCCATAATAATCTCACCCACTCCCTGATGTAACACACTCACCTACCCACTGATTTAATATCCATCCTCCGATCGGAATCCAACAGCTATAAAGATTGGCCTCATGCTCCTTATATGAGAACGATCTCATGTAAACCCTTCTCTCTCTCTCTCTCTCTCTCTATATATATATATATATATATGGAAAAGTTTATATGAGATCGGTCTCATATTGCTTATATGAGGCCACTTTGAATCGTAGCCGTTAGATCTTGATCTAACAGCTACAAATATCCATAATGATCTCACCCACTCTTTGATGTGACACACTCACCTACCCACTGATTTGATATCCACCATCCGATCGGAATCTAACGGCAATAAAGATTGGCCTCATGCTCCTTATATGAGAACGATCTCATGTAAACTTATCTCATATATATATATATATATATATATATATATATATATATATATATATATATATATATATACATGTATGTATGTATGTATATATACGTGTATATCTTACCTGGTTCAAAACCTTCCATGGATCAGCCCCCATTCGATCAAGCTTATTGATAAATGCAAGTCTTGGGACATTATATCTTCTCATTTGCCGATCGACAGTAATTGACTGGCTCTGTACCCCACCAACACTACAAAGAAGCAGTATTGCCCCATCGAGAACACGCAAAGCCCTTTCAACTTCAATAGTAAAGTCCACGTGGCCTGGGGTGTCAATTATATTTATCTGCATATTATGAACTATGTATTCATTACCACATCAAAGTTCAATGGTACCACCCAATTTTTTGAAGCAAGTCTTTTCATGTCTAAAAAAGGAAATTAGCAGGAAATTGTGTCATAAACCACCTCATATATAAGGTTTTAGAAAAGCATCTTTTATGTATCAACAAGTAGAAAGTTGCTCAGTGCTCACCTTGCTAACAGTCAATCGTCAAAAACATCGTCGGCATCTTTGCTATTTGAATAAATGAAATTTTCACTTATATTCATGAGAATCCTTCAAAAATTCATACAACTCGGTAAAGAGAATAATTCTTTATAGAAAGTAATCACTCTGCCAGAGAACAGACCGACAATGCGCAACGTCGATAACTTTCAGGAGCATCAACCAATTTACCAATAAACAACCGTTTAAAACTATAATCCAACACAACAATCCGAAGAAAAAGATACCTGATAATCCTTCCACGTGCAGTAGGTGGCGGCAGACTTGATAGTGATCCCCTTCTCCCTCTCCAAATCCATGGAATCCATCTTCGCCCCAACGCCGTCCTTGCCCCTCACCTCGTGGATCTCGTGAATCCTCCCCGTGTAATACAGCACCCTCTCCGTCAGCGTCGTCTTGCCGGAATCAATATGAGCCGAAATCCCGATGTTCCGAACCTTGGCCAACGCCTCCTTCCACCACGCCTCCTTCTCCACCTTGGACTGCCCCAAATTCGCCGTGGAGAAGTGCCGCCGCTCGACATTCTCGAGCAGGAGGAGGGCGTAGGCGGGCGAGGCGGAGGAGGAGAGGGCAGCGGGGAGGAGGCGGCGAGCGGCCGAGGATCGAGCCATGGTTTTGGGTTAAACCCTAAACCCTCCCACGTCTGGCGGAGGATCGAGCCAGTGGCTAGTTGGGGCCTCGTGCGGAACACACGAGTTCGGAGACGAAGCTAGTACAATGTCGGACACCATCTCATGTTCGATGGGTCGGGCCATTATTGTGGGGCCTTGTTGGATTTGTTTTTCAATCTGTGGGACCCTCGATTTGTTTAAGTTCATTCTGCAGCGTTCGATGCGCATTGGGGCACCATGAGCCGTTAGATCATGCACCGGAGAGGCAATTTAATCCTACATGGTCCCCTTGGTAATGTGTGCCATCGGATTGAAATTTGACGGCCTGTGATACGCCAATGCTAGTTGACACATATTAATAGGATTATAAAGAGACACTTTTTTAGGGATCCTTAATGTTTGAACTAAGGGTGCTTGAACTAAGGGTGGGACTCCCGCGTCATAGTCGGGGATCACAATCATAACCATGAATGCAAAGTGCATTTTTTTAAGAATTTGAGGTGAGTCACATGGATATTATGGGGTTGCTTGATTCACGAATTTAGTGAATTTGATTCTTAATTTAGAGAGAATTAATTCAGGTTGAATTGGTGTAAAATATGAATCTCGTTTGGATGTTGAATTGAAGATTCACAATTCAATCTTAATTATGTTAGGTTTGTGAATTTGATAGAAGGAAGCAATCTAAGAAACACGGATACGAATATGACGACAGGATATGGACACGAGAACACGACATTTTCCTAAAAAGTAGGTGTAACGACTAGAAATCGGTATGAAATTGAAATTATTATTTTATATATGAATAATCTAAATTAGGAAAGTCTAGTTGCCAATTTAAAATTTTGTGTATGGTTTGTTTTGTTATGTTTTAAATTCATGTGTTGCATTAGAACGTGGATTAACAAAAAGACTAGGTTCAATCAGGTTACTCGGGCGCTAAGGTTGGGCCTGGCGCCAGGGTCAGAGAGCACTTGACACCAGGATGGGACCAGGCACGGGGCAAGTGGTGCCACGTTCGTGTGAGAGTGGTATGTGATTAGTAACTTTTTAGTTAAAGTTGTAGTAACATTGAAACTTATCGAGGGAAGTTCAAACTTTTAACTATTACTGGGCACCAGGGCATCTAGACGCCAAATCTTATGGACAGGTTCAAATCTTTGGGATGGTTATTTCTAGTAGTTGAGAAAGATTAAGGTAAGGGTGAAAGTTTGATTTACGAGTAATAATTATGGAAAGTAACAAGTAAATCAGAAGAGTACAACCGAATTGAATACTATAAGATTTGGGCGCTAATTAGGAAAGATCAGATAATATCTTCATAATCTAAAACAACCAATTAGATGAGGGAGCTAAAAAGAGAAGGGACACCAAGAGATTGTAACTGATTAAGTAGTTACCAGATTTGGTGATAAGGTAGATCTTGAGTGAGAAGATTTGCTTTTGAAATAGATATGGAATCCTACCAGGATTAGGCACTAGAGAGCTTGGGCGCCAGGGTTTGTTTTAGGAAAGTTTCTAATGGACGGTCAAGGTTAAAAGGGAGTTGATCTAGGGTGCAAAAGAGGTTCCACTTGGACTAGGAAACCCTAGTGTATATAAGCCCTTAATTTGGTTGGTCGGCCCACACTTTTCTTCTTCCTTTGAGTTTTTTCTTCTTCTCCCACCTTCCAATCAGCAACCTTCCTCCTTCTTTCCCTCTCTCATAGTTCATTAGATCGATCGATAGAAGGCGACAACGTGTAGGGTGAGTGACGGTTTTGTTGGTGAGGCAAAAGACTACGACAACAAATCAAGGTAGGATAGTTTTTCCACAACTCCTTTGGATTTTCTTTAAATTATGTGAATGCCTATAGATTGAGTTCTGATGTTAATTACATTGTTGCTATACTTGAATTGTTGTGTGATCAATTCACATTCATGATTTAATTGTTGTCATGATTCTATATTTGATGTTTCATATAAACTATAGATATATGTTGCGATTGTGCACTTGTTTGGTTTCATTGTTACATTCATTAGACCTAGATAAGAACTTGTTTAATTTGGAGTCCTCTGTCGAGATGTTGTTGGCTTGTGATAGATCTGTCCAAAGTAAATTGTCTCAATTTTGGAAGATTTAAGTTAGGGTTAAGGGCTCAATACATTGATATATGTCATCTATCATCCAAATCATATTAGATTGGCCTATTATCACTCCTAAGGCTTGTAATTTGATCTCATTGTGTACTAACCAGTAAGTATGAGTGTTGTGTCGACCTTAGTTTAGTGGTTGTACATTCTAGAGTGTCCATGATTAATTGTCCAAGTATTCGATTGGTTCATTACAATAGAAATAACAACACATTCATGTTTAGGCAGTGAATTGGATCAGGTTCGTCCTTAAATTTCCAAGCTCTTGACTAATCAAGTTCTGTAATAATGAGAAAATATCATGTCAGTAAGTATAAGAACTCATTGGGTGTTAGAAATTAAGCATATTAGACATTAATTAGACTCACTATTCAAATCGGACTAAAATAGTGCTCTCAGCCAGGACTGTTCTTGCATCGATGACTTGCACGAAAACAATCATAATTAATTTTAAAAAAATCTTAAAAATATGTCGTCAATTTGGTATAAAACTAGACTCATAGGAGCATCTATTTTAAAATTTTAAAGGGTTAGTTCAAACTGTGTTGTGCGTGGTTAGCTCAAAACAATACACTGCATTTTTACTAAAAGTAACTAATACATAGCCAATATAAGTTATTATATCATAGATAAGCATATGATGTACTTATGAATATTATAAGACTTCAAAGTAGGAATTTCAGTAAAATTGACTTAGTTATAAAAGCTATAATCATGGGGTTGACCAAGGGTGTTCCAATTATTTGATAAATTACACGTACCTTGTTCTTTGTGTCTTATTCGATTCAAGTTTTCAATTGAAACTTGATCTACTGTTTTTCATGTTCCAACTCTGATTATTGGAGTCATGGTAAGTGGTTCTTGAACACTGGTTTGTTCCATAAGTTCTTATCTAGGGCTAGTCACATGTAACATGTTCAGTGTTGATTCTTTTATTTGGTACTCATTTTATGAGTCAATTATCAGAAAAATTGTGATGATCCTAGAGTGTATTCTTACACCTATGTCATGAGAATTATTGCTCAATTATTGATTGTTTCTCCACAAGAGACCTTACGAGGATTTTTCTGAGGTAGACTCATAGTATGCTCAGAGAGCCATGTCTAAATCTTGCAAGATCTCCATTATTTTTGGAACCTTGCAAGGCTCCTACCCAAAGAGAGACATATATGTACGTCCTTAAGCATTGATGGGGCCAGTATCTTAGACGCATGGCTGGGTTCCAATAAGAGAACCTCTAGGGTAATCTGGTAAGTAATCACTTGCGAGTGGTGATGACTGAGAGCAGAAATTGTATCTCAATATACCTTCGATGTTTTGGAGTCTTGGTGAATGATGATATTCCCCCAGTGATGGAAATTTTTATGTTCAATTCCGAAATTGCTGATTATTTATTTTCATCTCTTGATCCTATTCTTTGTCATACTTTGTATGTCCTATTTCTGTGTGGTTTTTGCATCCTACTGAGTATTTCTTCGGAATACTCATGCATAATGTGATGCAGGCGTAGATAAAGACTAAAAGTGAAAAGATTGTAGGAAATAGAGAAGGGTGAAGTTGGTAAGTAGATGAGCCGTAGTTGTGACTTTTTATTTTAACTTTGCTTGCTACATATTCTAAGTGACCAACCATTACTACGTAAGTGAGGCACATGTTCAATAACTAATCCAATTTTTAGTTAATAATTTGAGATATTACATAAACCTGTTCTTTTCTTTCTTTGTTGGTTTTTCGTTGAAAGGACAATAATCATAACTCTTCTTTCTCTATTCTTTTCATATAATGAAAAGGTAAAAATGCGCCTTGGCTCTTATATGGCATGCACCAAGTTGTGGTGAGTTGTTGGGTCTCGATTTAGTGGTGCACATTAATACAAGAGGGTGGGCAGGTAATTCAAACACCTCCTTCTCCTTGTATTAAGGTGTGTGTTAGATTGAAATCGGACGCGGCGATGCAACAATGCACGGGCTTTTTACATATTACCTGGCGCCAAGTTTGTTATTTCCATATCACATGGGTTTTCTCGTGTTATCTCATATCCCCTAGAATCTAGACTTGGAGTACTAAAAATGCCCCTCTTGTATATTTATCGTGTTATTACTATGCGAAGAGGGCGTGTTGGATACGACACAAAAAAAGAGGGTTTCCGGTGATTTCTCTGGCGATTTCCAGAGGCGACTTCGCCGGCGAGTCCTTCGACGATTTCCAGCTGCCCCCAAGGTTTTCGAAGATCCGATTAACGTCCCCCCTACTCGATTTTTCCGGTGCCCCCTTTTGGATTTCAACGATGCGACTGACGGAGAGTGTAGTTTGGGCGGCGATTTGTCGCGTAAAACTCCTGGGATTTCGGGGACAAACAAGTTGAGTTTCCCCTGCGGCTCCCCGCGCCTTCGAGCAACCGGCAGAGTGTACGATTGAGGTTCGGTTTGCGGCGAGGAAGCGTGTGAAAGGCGCGTACGAGGAAATACACACATACACACCACTAAACCACGGTAAGTTAGAAAAATCCTTACTTATTTTTGTTCCAAAAGCTCAGAATTTAAGATTTCTAATTTTTAAGATGAAGCATAAAGTCGTATTATATACAACACGACTTGAGTGTTAGTCGTGTACGCTAATCTACACATGAAATATGCATTTTATTATCTCCTAAACTTATGTTTATGCTAGTGTTTGATTAGAATAACTACTACTTTAATATAATTTTTGGTTTTTGTAGAAAATAAGAGTAATACACAGAAATGAGGAGAAAAGTAACTTGAATGGTTAAATCATCATAACTTCATGTACAAATATTGGATTGGACTGATTCAAGCTTCATTTAAAGTTCAAGAAGTCAGCTTTCCAATGCCACCAACCACACGCAATTCGGAGTTCGGAGCAGAAAGTTATAACCATTTGAATTTCATGAACAGTAACAACGATCGATCGGCTATCAATGCGATTGATCGCCTCAGCTGCAAAACAGTATTATTGAAGGAAACGATCAATCGGCAATAAAATGATCATTCGTATCTACTGAAATTTTTGATCCGCGCAAGACAATAACTACGATCGATCGGTATCATACGGAGTCGATCGGCAAAGCGATCGATCGGAGGAAAATAACAAAGGAATTGCGATCGATCGGATAGCGAACGATCGTCAATACAGAGCAATCGATCGCCGTCTGCGGAAAACTGAAATAAGACCTATTTCAACTTGGATTTGGAAGGGGACTTCGTGGTTTCTCTTCACTCTTATAAATAGGCCTTATGGGAGAACGTTTTGGGCATTCAACCTTGGAGAACCAGAGCTTTATTAGAGGCTAGAGAGGAGGAAGAGAAGAGGTCTTTTGGAGCAAAGAAGAAGAAGGATTCATGACGATGGATCTACATAAACATACTTTTCTTTTCTCCCTTTCTATGTGTAACTCTATTCCTTGTCAAGGCTTGATGAAGCCCTAGATGTGTATTGCTACTTTTGATAGTTTAATTCTATAAAGTTGATTATGATTTATGCTTAATGCGATTTCATGAGTATTCTTTTGAGTGCTTGATCATAGACTTGATTGATTATGAATGGAATTAGATATTGTGATTGATTTTATGCCCGATCAAGGATAAGATTAATTGCATTATAATAGAGTTGTGATTGATTCTATGCCCGATCAAGGATAGGATTGATTACACAATAGTGGATGAACTTTCGTGTCCGATCAAGAACGTTAGTGAATTCATTAGTAATTCGTGTGTCCGATCAAGAACACGAATTACCATATCATGTCAATGTATGCTTAATAATAATTGAGAGTAGTAATTGCATGTCTAGTGGTGGATTCATTGCCTTGATAATTCTATGCATTGATTAAAACTCAGCTTAGTAGTTAAAGTTCATAGCTTTATTTAGATTAAACAAAAACTGCAATTTTATTCCCTTGAATTTGGTAAAAGATTAATCCGTCCCTGAGGTTCGGCAACCCTTTAATACTCGCCGTAGTACAATTGCCTTGTGCACTTACAAGGGTTTTAATTTTAAACGATCATACACGACAACACGACTATTATGATTTCCTGTGTTTCCAACACGACTGTTCTACTGACCACTCTACCTATCTCATTGCAGATGGATACAAAAGAAGATGAGTATATGGAGGATATACCATCAGAATAGGAGGAAGATCAGGAATTCTTCGTTGCACCTCGGGAGCGAAGACAGAGGGGCAAGAAGAGGAAGGCTCCGATGGACCGATCAGGCAAGAAAACATGCAATCCGCGACTGGCGGTTCGGACATTTTGTCAACCGGGGGCGATGAAAAAGTGTGTGGCCCTCCTACGGCATCACCAAAGATGTTGCCAACTGATCAGAGGAGCTGGGTTCTCTGTCATCTTTGAAGGTGAGGACGTAGTTGTTTCTCGGAACCTCATTGACCATTTGGTTAGGTATTGGGATGAGGAGGCGAAGGTCTTCAATATCAAGGGGGAGAACGCTACATTTCACAGAGCAAGAAGTTTCTCTTATCACTAGATTGCCCGCAATGGGCGAAAGAGTTGAGGTCCTTCCCTCTGTGCCACGGCGAAGGGAATGTGAATTCTTCAGAAAGTACTTCACCGTAAGGAAACCGGATATTCCACATATTGAAGAAATCATTGAGAAGCTTAGCGAGAGCGAAATGAAGATGCCAGAGGAGGACATGGCAAGGATGATCATCTGCCTCCTCATCTCCACGGTGCTATTTCCACATAGCACGAGAGTGGTGCATCCCTCTTTCTACCCTTACATTAAAGACCTCCCAAGAATGAGCTCATACAATTGGGCTGAAGCTATTCATACGATGTTGGTTTCTGGTATAACCCACACCAGCAGACTAGTGGGTGGGAGAAGTAAAGGGCTGGGAGGTGGATACCTAAACAGCGCCTCATATGTCCTTCAGGTATGTAGTATTTGTATGTTTTTGCAGTCTTCGAAAGGCTCTAAGTGTCATGTACTATGCAACACGTCTTTTATTAATGTCGTTTATTATGCAACACGACTTTATTTATAGTCGTGTATTATACAATACGACTTGATATATAGTCGTCTACTACACAACACGTCTAATTATGTAGTTGTGTTGCATACGACATGACTACATTTCTAGTCGTGTACTATTATAGTCGACTATAATAGTACACGACTTGACTGTATCCACGACTTTTACTAATGTTTTTATCTGATTACTATGCAGATTTGGTTTTTTTGAGCACACGACAATCTTCCATGCGGCGTTCGGCCCTACCAGTCCAAGGGCGAAAAGGTGGCCAGGAAGTGGGGCCCTAATTACAGAGGTGAAGATGGGTGCACAGAAGAAGCACCGTATGATCAACTACTAGAAGGGTCTATTCGATAATCTCGACGTATGGGAAGACGTCGTCGATGTCATCGTCCCCATGGCCAAAGAGGCATATCTCATTCCTTCGCCTCCCCCAGTGGCCCCTCCTCTGCGACGACATAAGACAGAGAGGCTAGAAATAAAGAGGAATCCTAAACAACCTACCCGCTCTTCCTCGAGGACGGCTGCTCAGTCTACTGCCCTGGGGCAATTGGAGGGTTCGCTTCAGGGCATACAGTCATTAATTAAGATCGCTTTGTCGTCGTATGAGGAGATGGGAAGGAGTGTCGGACCTCTGCGAGAGGTTCTTCACTGTATCAAGGCATCTCCCGCCACAGCATCAACGCTGTTAGAGGGTCACAACTTTGAGCATCCCAAGGAGGAGAAGAGTGAAGAGCCAAAGAAGGAGACGAAGGAATCACAGAAGAAGGAGAGGATAACGAAGTCATCGGTCCATCACAACGAGGAGGCAAAGAAGCGGCCCGATGACAAGGACCACGTGAAGCAAACTCTGATGGCCATGCGCAGAAAGGAGCTGGTGCACAAGTCAGCCGGCGATTCATTGAACTGGGGTAAAGGTAAGTTGTAACACGATTATTTAATTTTTTGTGTTGCATGCAACACGACTAGCCAATTTTCGTGTCGCATTCAACATGACTAGCTAATTCTTCGTGTTGCATGCAACACGACTACCTAATTTTCGTATCGCATTCAACATGACTAGCTAATTTTTCGTCCTGCATTCAACACGACTAGCTAATTTTTTGTGATGCATTCTACACGACTATTCCTTGTTTTGTGTTGAATTCTACACGACTATTTTATATTTCTTGCTGCTACTAACACGAATATTGAAAATGTTATTTTAGCTCCCATAAAGCAAGCGGATGTGGAAGAGAAGATTCAACGGGCTACAAAGAGATCCGCCGCGAAGTTATTTTTGAAGAAGCTCCAACCAGAATTTGACGAACACATGGAGCGTGCAGAAGAGGAGTCCCGTCAGACGTACAGCTGGGACAGATTCCCCCCTGGTGTAGTGGTCAGGAGGAGAATGAGGACTGTCTTCGCGAGGGAATTGTAGAGGCTTAGGGAAGATGACCATATACGGAGAATGGCAAAGGAGAAGGCGAGGAAGAATTTGGCAGAAGATCCGAACGCCGACTCTGAAGATACCTTATCCGACCGACAAACAACCTCTATCATCGATGAGGTGATCTCTTCCCTACAGCAGTCGGATATCCAAACGGCCAAGGAGGATGAATGAGCAAAGGAGGAGGCGGAGAAGAAGGACGAGGATGAATTGGCAAAGGAGGAGGAGGAGAAGAAGGAGGAGGATGAGGCAACGGAGGAGGTGAAGGAGGAGGAGGTGAAGGAGGCAACTGGCTTAACGTCATCCCAGCCTCTTGATGTTGATGTCCTCCAAACCCCACAAAAGGCTAAGCATAAAGTTGAACTTCCAGAAAACTATGGTAATTTGGAGTTATGCTTCGACATGGGGTGTTGTTAGAGCGGGATAGAGTGGAAATATCAGGATGGATAGCCAATCCGAGGAAGGCTTATCCAATCCCAACGCTATGTGATGATGACTACGTATCCCTCCTGCAAATAACAGAAACTAACACCAATGTAAGTATACATACTCGACTATTCCTAAAGTCGTATATAAAATACTCGACTATTCCTAAAGTCGTATATAACATACTCGACTATTCATAAAATCGTATATAAAATACTCGACTTTACGCATAGTCGTGTATGTTGAAGACACGACTATTCCTAAAGTCGATTATTGTTTGAATATTGCCAATTTTTGAATATGTTGTTGGTTTATACAGGTTATAGATGAATTTTTTGGTCTATTACGGGAGCGTAATGATAGAGAACGGCTGAAGTATCCGTTCAGTTTTTTTGGATGTCACGCATTCAAAGAAATATTCAACAACGTAAGTTTTTCTTGCATCACAAGCGCTAATTTCACGTTTCCAGTTCATGATTTTCTGATTCTATTGCGATTTTGCAGGAATACATAGAAGGGGGCAATAATACAAAATTGATAAAAAAAACTTGGGACGATGCTCAAGGGATTGAACAGGAACATGTTCTGCGCCTTTTTCCCAATCCGCACTGGCTCCCATTTCTGCCTCGTCTATGTACACTTCTTAGTTGGTGTATGGCGTTTCTACAACCCCCTATCCACATCACAGGGTCGCAGCTGAGAAATTCACGAACTTTATGAACATTGTCATGGCACACACACTGGGACTCATCCGTTGCATTGACTGGAAGATGACTCAGATCGCCAAAGCGCCCTACCAAGAGAACTCAAAAGACTGTGGCATTTTCATCATGATGTACGTGGCGCACTTGGCGTCCAATGTCAACCCACCTGAGTTCGATCAGTCAACAATTACATGAAAGTGGCGCCCAATAATTGCTGCAACTATGATTCGCGGGGTTATCGACAGCGAGTTTGACGACGATTCAATCGAAAAGAAAAATCAGGCTGTCACAATTGCGGGGTTTTTGAGGATGTCGGATGAAGACTAATATTCTTTCTCAAGCTTTTTTTGTACATGTAAACTATTACAGTCGACTCTTTTTTGTGGTTTTCTTAATCTTCTTCCATGTACATACAGTATGCTTTCAATAAATTCAAATTCATTTTTTTCATGTCTACAGTGTATTGGAAAGCCGCTTAGTGTCGACTCTTATGCAACACGACATCTGATATAGTCGTGTTGTATCATATACGACTATCTATATAATCGTGTTGTATCATATACGACTATCTATATAGTCGTGTTGTATAAGACACGACTGTATTATTAGTCGTATAATATTGTAGTCGACAATTATATTCCTCTTATGTCGACTCTGCGCTGACTATGACGGAGTCTAATTTTTTTTTCTGTCATGTACGTGAGGAAACAAAGAAAGATCGGCGTCTTTCAACGACGGGAGGCCGCTTATACAACACGACACTTATGCAACACGACACTTGCATTCGAAGAAATATTCGACTACATGCATACATTGCGGTAGAGTAATCTTTGTTATACATGAATTTGTGATCGACCTAAGTGAAGAAGGGTGGGGCCTTAGGTAAGCCAGAGCGTCGTCTCGGTGCTGAATCATCCATTCCCAGATTACTTTGTTGCGGGAGTCTTCGATATCTACGCTTCCTTGCTTCTTTCGCAACCGTTGTGTTAGTACACCTTTTACGGTTGTGACCAACTTGTCGACAGTTGCCACATCTCACCCTCAACCTCTCTGGCGGATCAGGCTGTGACTCGATTCTCTTTGTCTGTCTCCTACCCCTCTTTGGAGCATCGAGCATGGGTGGTTTGTATTTGAATAAAACCCCGTAATCCCCCCACTGACTCCTGTCTAAAGTAGGGAAAACTACTTCTTCATACGTTGTTCGGTACAGACATGCATGGTACCACTTTTCACAATATTCCACCGGGTTGAAACTCCTCTCATCGATACATGCAATGGCGTGCTTGCAAGGAAGTCCCATGCTCTGGAAGAATCCACATGTACAGGTTCTCTTCGTTAGGTCAACAACATCCTGAGGAAAAAATATGACAACAACATGAATAGTCTTGTCGTGAAATAGTTTTCTTATTTTAATAGTCGTGTCATCGCTAAGGCGACTATATCACTAGTCGTGTCGTGGCTAACACGACTATATCATTAGTTGTGTAGTCGACAACACGACTATATCATTAGGCGCGTATCGCACGACACGATTATTCCGGAATTGAATTATTAGACACCATTGCAGAATGAATTCTTACCACATGGTATAAAGATGTGACTTCAAACTACCATAATGATAGCGGTTGCACTCTGACTGTTCCAGCACTCTTATTCCTCATTTCGTTGATATGATTGTGTGCATACTTGGTTAATGGTGTCGTTAGCCGTTCTGCTTCCATGCGGCGTCTCTCAAAATGGGAGGTCGTGGTCGCACGAGTTTGCTCGATCAACCAAGTTATTGGCCAAAATCTAGCCTTCAATAGCATATTATTTGCACTTTCTGATATGCTTAATGTGAGTGTGCCATATCTTTTACCCGGATATTCCACGTTAGCCCAATTTCTTTTATTGATCTTCTGAACATATTTCCATGCCTCCTCATTGTGGTCCTTCATCTTGTGCATGATTTCATCAAATTCTGGTCTCCGGAAGCATTTTGCAGCTCGGAATAGAAGATCTTTCAAGTATTTATCATTCCATTGATTAAGCATATTGGCGGCCATATGCCTTAGGCAAAACCCATGGTGAGCCTCAGGAAATACATTAGCAACCGCTCTCAGAAGTCCCTTCTGTCTATCCGAGACAATTGTATCCAGAGACGCCGGGGGGTCCATAAAGAGGGTGGATTTGAGCAGGCTGAGGAACCACTTCTTGCAAGGCAACAATCAGAGTGAAAGCAGATTCAAGAAGAGATAGGGGGTACACAGTCGTATACGAAACAACACGACTGTATGAGTAATCGTGTTGCTCGAAGATACGACTACTCATATAATCTCCTTAGCATACGTACCACGAATTTATAGTCTCTTTGTCAACAACTGCAAATGCAACACACATTAAGTGTTGGTTCCCGTCGACTGTTGTTGCAACCAATAACACTCCTGGGTACTTTCCTTTCAGGAATGTTCCATCAACAGTGAGCAGCGGCCTAAGTGATCTTCGGAATGCTCTTGCGACTGGGCCGAAGATCCAAAAGACACGTCTGAACTCGTATCCGGCTTCCTCATTTTCAATTTCCGGAATATCACAACATCTTTCAATCACCACATATGTACCTGGATTAGACCGCTCTAATTCCTTTCCATAATGGGGCAAAATACGATATGCGTCTTCCGGGTTGCCATCGATCAATTGTATCAATTCCTCTTTTGCCCTCCATGCTCTTTGATAGTTCACTTTGACGCCCCAATGTTTCTCAATGTACTGTTGGATATTAGCCGTTTTTATGGAGTTTAAATCCTTGTGGAGGCCATGACACTTCCGTGCAATCCATAGGTGTGAGGCCAATGGATGATCTTTAGAACTTATCAAAATGTCGCATGTATGCCTTCCTTCACTCCTTATCACGGTGACTCCGTCAACTAGATTCGAAGCCAGTATGTACCACTTGCACCCTGTAATCTTGCACTTTGTAGCAAAGGTGTCCTTATTCTCGTCCGCCACTTTGAACATGAATTTCCTCTTGATTGCCAAATCAGTAAGAACCATTTTGAACTGTTTTATACTTTCGAATCCAGCCCCTAAGGCAAGTTGTGCCTCATAGTCGTCTCCTTGCAAACTGCCGGTCAACATCGTCTCCTCCTTATATTTTTTTGCAGGACCGGCCTGCGGTGAATAGGTACCCCAATCCCAACCACCTTCACCATCAATATTGTTGTACTCATTGTCGTCCAAGTCTTGTGCCCCCGATGCGACAGATTTTCCTTTAGAAGTGGATGCTCTCGCTGCTTGTTGGAGTTCTATACCTGACATAGAGTGGTCTCCTCCCGTGGGATGCGGCCCGGGAAAAATTGGTAGTGTGAGAGGCTCATCCCAGTCATCTGCAGACCACGGTAATTGTTCATCATCAAATAATTCTTCTTCATCTGCATCTTCATCTTCATCCTCGTCTTGATCCTCATCTTCATCTTCACCATTGAACCCATTGATTTGAAACTGGTTATCGACTTCATTTGGAAATTCATCTTTTATATTTTTATTACCATCTCCCAATCTGCGAGAACAACATGGTAAGAATGACATGCATATTGTACAAAAACATCTAAACGACTTGATTATTTAGTCGTGTTGTCGACAACACGACGTCAATTCCAGTCGTATTGTATACAATATGACTGTAATTCTAGTCGCATCATATACAACACGACTTGAATTCTAGTCGTGTCGTATGCAACACGACTTTAAGATATGTCCACTCGTTAATTTCACCCCTTACCTCACAGCTTCAAGTGAACAATTTTCATCTTTTCCTCCTTCAACTGCTGGTGCAGGTGACTTATTCCCCGGGCTGGACTACCTCTCCTGTGGTGTCTTACTGGCCGGCCTCCCATTTGGAGGCATTGAATTCTCGCTGTCCTTATCCGCACTGGAAACCATTTGCTTATTGGCAATGAAATTCTCCGTGTTGTTATTTCCAGCAGAAGTCCACTCCACGTATAGATCGAGTGGTCCATCTGTGCATCGCCTCTTGTTGTGAAGGACGAATATTGTCTTCACGTCTTCAAGGACGTATCGGGTTCCAGAATGAACAAGATATGACAAAGACAATGTACCGGATGGAGACTTCAACGGTAATCTTTCTTCCATTTGTTGCAACAGTCCCATGTACTTTACTTGTGTATCAATAGACATGAGCTTCAATTTCCCGCCCACATACCCATCAAAATTTGTGAACATTCCATCATAGTGTAAGCACAAAGGTATCAAATCCATCCTTACCTGGCATTACAATAACGAAATGAATAAATAAACCGTGATTGAAAATAGTCGTGTTGTAAAATATACGACTATTGTTATTGTCGTGTTATGGAATACACGACAGTAGGAAAAAGTAGAAAACTCTGTAAATTTTCAACTTTCATCTCTCGATCAAATTTACATTATATCAAACGTTGAATTTCAAGTTGACGTACCATTTTTGAATGGACGATTACTCTTTGGCAGTTGTGTTTGCGTATCCACTGCATTCCCGCTCTTTTTTCGTGTATTGGCAGCAAGATAATTTTTTCTGGTTTGGACGGCGCCGGCGCCGGCGACATTATGGCCGGAGCTGCTGCACGGAACTTCTCCGAAACACCTTCTTCTCTGGACCGCCTTTTCCTTCTTCTCCGGTACGCCTTCTCAAAAAATTACAAAAACCCCTGCTGCCGTGTATACAAGATAAGGGTATTTTGGGTAGCTTCCATGTGATATGAAAGGAACTATCTTTTTCCAGGTGATATGATAAAACTAAACCTGGCGCACACACCGCCACAGAGTCAGGGTGCATACTAATGAGACTCTTTCTATCAGGGTAATAGTTCAATATGATTATAATCTAAGAGTAATAAGTGCTCTCTCCCGAAAAAAGTACTACTTTTTCTCTGTTTCCCACTATCATGGGCCATGGTGACCACCCATCAAGTGCCACCTGCCAGGGTAGCAACTATAAGTACTAACAAAATAAAAGACTCTCATAACTCCTATGCAAGAGTCTGTCCAAAAAAAAAAACAAGAAGCAAAAGTAATCCATGTAAGAGTCCGAGCAGATTTCAATGGAAAAAAGACTCTGACCAGATCATTCCTGTGCATGTAATCCTATGCCACTAGAAGAACTGAGAGTGTGCCCATACTCTTCAGTAAATGATAGGACAAAAATCATTTCCCTGCCTATGTTTTTTAATCAGATGTACAACTCCTGCCGTCCTTTAGCTGATCAGAAGAAAGATTGTGATAAGTAGGCTAGGAGCTTCCGTGAAGCTGCAGAAGCAAGGACTCGTGTACCCGAAGACAGACTTCTAAGCCAACGAACATTGTCTAAACAATTCTAAGAATTAGCGTGAGTCTTTCAGTAAATTCATAATTCCGTATCCGATTTGGGAAAAAGAATTATTGCATATGCTAGTCTACTTTGGCTCAATTTAAATGGCTGAGCACATGAAAAGCATTTGATAAGCTCTTACACATTCTGAAGAAGCTCTCAAGAGTCGAGAACCTTTGCTAGATTTCTCACTTAGAGTATGAGGGGATGCTTTTTGGACTCTCCATTTGTGGGTTCATCGTCCTGCAAAAATCACTATTTTTCTCAATCAGACTAAAGTTTGGATACAAAAGTTTTGAGAATCAGAATTTGAGTCTGTGATTTAATTCAGCCGAATGTGGGCAGAATGTGAATTATGTTTGGATCCGGAAGTTCGGATTCCACATCCCACCTAAAATGGAACGGACGGTGAATCTCCAAACAGGAAGTTGCCTAGCAACAAGGCCTTGTTGGGGCACCACTCACCAGCCAGCCAAGGATGAGCCACTAACTCTGAAAGACAAACATGATCCCCCTGCTTCATGCTTAAGCTTTTGTTGGATAATCACATGCCATAGATTGGCTCAACCAGTTCGATTGGCAATTCTATTTTTTTGTTTGTTGCTGCCATGGACACCTCGAATTTGGCAATTCTCGCAAGTGCTACAAATTTGTGACAATTTAGAGCACGAGTTATTGAATGGAGGCTTTATTAGTACTTGTATAGTCTATTTCCATCCTGTAGCAAAAAAAAAAAATAGAACAGTTTTCATCCCCTCATTTAGCCACAAAATAGTAAAAATTTCGTTCCGTCAGATCAATATATATACGATAGCCCCTCAGCATATCACCACTCAGAATTGACATCGCTAGAAACTGACTTGGCCACCAACCCAAATATTAAGATTCATTTCAACCCAATTCTTAGTTATTAAGGTTCATTTTAGCCCAACTATTAGTAACATTACTTTGAAGATGAAGGAGATCACAAGAAAAAGGCCAAATTTATGAGTCCATTTTCAAAAAAATATCTTTCAATTCCTCTCATGAACCAGGACTAAAGAGAAATCAGTTCTGCAGTGATGGCACCTGGTCAGATTTTGCCAGAACCGACTCTTGCACTACTCCCGGAATGGATTCTCACCATAAGGTTTTCCAAAATGAGCTAACTTTAGTTCATTCTGAAAACCCTTATGGTGATAATACTTCCGGGGAGGAGTATTTAAAACCGCCACTTGACTCTGGATCTGACCCTAGTAATCTTGACGCGATCCCATTTGGTTTTAAATGTGAGTCATCAATAAAATATGGAGTACATCTTTTTCTTAGTTATCTATAGTGTTACTCCATTGTACAAAAAAAAAAATCCACTCCCTGTCTGGATTAGTAAACCAAAATGAATTGAAATCATTTTGGTTTTCTAATCCAGACATGTAAGTTTGGATGCAGGGAGTATATTGCTACTCCTCTATTCTACTTTCATAGGTCTATTTGGTTTTCCAAATTGAACTAAAGTTGGTTCATTTTTTAAAACCAAATGGAGCTATTAAAGTGGACAGAGGGGTATCAAAAGTGAGAGGTGGAAGGGACAATTTCAAGTGTGTTTATAACTTTTTTTACAAAGACTAAGAACCCTATTTTTACAAGAAGGTCTTCGTTATTTCAAGAGTCCATCTAAGGAAGGTTCTTTACTCTAATCAAAGACCTATGCTGCAATTTTAAACCATCCCATTTCGACTTCATTTTCTGCATAGGACAAGAGGATTTTATAAAGATTGCACGAAAATTGATTATTAAGGTAAGGGGAAAAAACTAATAAGACGAAGACAAGAATATATGCCCTTGTGAGACATGTGCAGAATATTAACCGATGTCCTAGACTTTTTGGGTAGGTATAGGTTATTAACAAAACTATTTTTAGACAAACATTTGATATGTACTGTGCTTTTTATTTACTCTATATTCCTTTATTTAATCTATTTCTACACATGCAGTGCATAGAAATTATTAAAGGCGATACATCCCCCGAAAATACATGATGCATTTAGTGCATAACACCAATGGCTCGGCAACACGCCTCACAAACATGACTGCCATATTAACACTAAGGGGCTGTTTGGGGCGTGATAAAAAGCAAAACATCCACAGTGAATGTTTTATTTCATTATTCATTTCATGTTTTTTTCACTTTCAGCTGAAAGCCTGAAAGTGAAAAAAACCTGAATGTCACAGTAGAAGTGAAATATCCACTGTAGATATTCCATTTTTTTCAAGCCCCAAACAGCCCCTAAATCGCGTATATCATTCAACAATTCATGTTCTCTACTATATTTCTGCAGGTTATATCCCATCTAATAATTTCTCCACAATGTTCGTGCATTCTTATTAATAACCTATAAGCAACATTGAGGCGGGTTTGGACCAGTAAAAACAGGTGATCCAACTAAGACCGTTTGGTCGGCTCCGACATTTCAAGCATTCCATGTCCTAACTCTACAATTTTCCGAAAAGGAAATTTTACTTTTTACAGTTTCACAGTTAATCACACTCTGAACTAGTTTAGGAAGTTAAAAAAGGGCTTCCAAGAAAAAAAGGAAGTTTAAAAGCAAAATGGGAAAAGTTGTCTGGCCCGGGGCAGTTTCGCAATAATGCAAAAAAGGGGGGTAATGATAAGGAATTATTGCAATGGTAAAAATCATAGAATAAACAAATCAATATTTTAAATTAGCAAATCCAGCTTTGCAAAGGCCCAGCCCAGCCCAGCCCATTTCCTCTCTCCTTCTTTTCTCTCTCTCTCTCTCCTCTCTAGGGTTTCTTCCTGAGCTCCGCCGCTGCCGCCACCGATCGCCGCCTCGCCGATCCTCCTCCCGCTCCCCAGCCCTTGCCTTCCGGTTTCCTCAATCGGACTCCCGGTAAGTTCGATCTCATCCTCAGTACCTCTACTACACTTTTTTTCCACATTTTTTTCGCATTGTTTCTGATTTTTGTCGGTAGGTTGTGATGTAGTTGGATTTGGTGTATATGATTTGAAGACTGGAGGGTTTCAGTGTGGGAATTTGTTTGGATTGAAATCGGGGGGAAAAGAGAAGTCTTTGTGAGATTTTTTAGTGAAATGAGTGATTGGTTTTGATGATCTGGTTGGATCTTTGGCTCTCCAGTTGTGGAAATCTGAGCAAGTTACTTGATTAAGTGTTCTATTAACGCTGTTGGTAGTGGGTGCGATCTGGTTGATTTGTTGTTGTTTTTTTTTCTTCTAGTGTAGCATTTCAGTTGGAGCGTTGTTATCATCTTTTTTGCGGTATTTGATTGATAGAATTAGTAGGTTTTGGCAGTTACTGATTCATTCTGGAAATTAGGAGAAGTGATCTATTAGTGAATTTAATTAGGTGATATTGATGATGATTTTTGTCTATGAATTGAGCATCTAAGGAGTCTTAATTTGGATAGCTGGATTGGTTGTTTGTTTAATAGGTGACTGTAGGAAAATTATGATGCATATGTGTGTGTCAATGTGTGGATTAAGATTTACGTAGTGACGTGGTGTTTTTTATTTTTTTGGTTTACTTGGGAAGCAGTGGCAATGGAGGTTACTCAAATTCTTTTGAACGCGCAAGCAGTAGATGGGACTGTGCGGAAGCATGCTGAGGAAACCTTGAAACAGTTTCAGGAACAAGATTTGCCTAATTTTTTGATAGCACTGTCTGGTGAGCTGGTAAATAATGATAAGCCTGTGGATAGCCGGAAGTTGGCGGGTTTGATACTTAAGAACACCTTGGATGCCAAGGAGCAGCACAGGAAGTTTGAACTCACACAGAGGTGGTTAGCTTTGGACCTGGCTGTCAAGAACCAGGTCAAAGCATGTCTGTTGCAAACCCTTTCATCTCCTGTCCTAGATGCTCGATCTACTGCGTCCCAAGTTATTGCTAAGATTGCTGGCATAGAGTTGCCTCATAATCAGTGGCCAGAGCTTATTGAGTCCCTATTGGCAAGCATTCACCAACTTCTACCACATGTCAAGCAGGCAACGCTCGAAACCCTTGGGTATTTGTGCGAGGAGGTTTCTCCTGATGTCGTGGCTCAGGATCAGGTGAATAAAATTCTTACTGCTGTTGTCCAAGGTCTGAATTCTTCAGAAACTAACACAGATGTGAGGCTTGCTGCAACCAGGGCACTGTATAATGCCTTGGGGTTTGCTCAGGCAAATTTTTCTAATGACATGGAGCGTGATTACATCATGAGAGTAGTCTGTGAGGCAACTTTGTCTCAAGACGTGAAGATAAGGCAAGCAGCATTTGAGTGTTTGGTTGCCATATCATCTACATATTATGAAAAGCTCTCTTCCTATATTAGTGACATATTCAATATTACTTCAAAAGCTGTAAGGGCGGATGAGGAACCAGTAGCCCTGCAGGCAATTGAATTTTGGAGCTCAATTTGTGATGAAGAAATTGATATTTTAGAAGAATATGGTGGTGAGTTTAGTGGGGATTCAGCAATCCCATGCTTTTATTTTACCAAACAGGCACTCCCTGCCTTGGTTCCCATGTTGTTGGAGACGCTTCTTAAGCAGGAAGAGGATCAGGATCAGGACGAAGGGGCGTGGAACCTTGCTATGGCTGGTGGTACTTGCTTAGGTTTGGTAGCTCGAACGGTAGGTGATGATATTGTTCCTCTCGTCATGCCTTTTATTGAAGAAAACATCACAAAACCTGATTGGAGGTGCAGAGAAGCTGCCACTTATGCATTTGGCTCCATATTGGAGGGGCCCTCCCCAGACAAGTTGACACCTATTGTTAATGTTGCTTTGAATTTCATGCTTACGGCTTTGACAAAGGACCCAAACAACCATGTAAAGGACACAACTGCGTGGACTCTGGGAAGAATATTTGAGTTTCTTCATGGTTCCACTGTGGAGACTCCAATTATCACCCCGGCCAATTGTCAGCAGATACTTACGGTTTTGTTGCAAAGCATGAAAGATGTTCCAAATGTTGCAGAAAAGGCTTGCGGAGCCCTTTACTTTCTTGCTCAAGGTTATGAAGATGTGGGTTCCTCCTCTCCCCTTTCCCCCTTTTTCCAAGACATTGTTCAGGCTCTCCTTGCTGTGACGCACAGGGAAGATGCTGGAGAGTCACGGCTGCGGACTGCTGCCTATGAAACATTGAATGAAGTTGTGAGATGTTCCACGGAGGAGACCACTCCAACAGTCATGCAATTAGTTCCAGTCATTATGATGGAGCTCAACCAGACAATTGAGATGCAGAAGCAGCAAACAGAGTTACATGGCCTTCTTTGTGGGTGCCTTCAGGTTATCATTCAAAAGCTGGGAACTTCTGAAAGTACAAAATATATGTTTATGCAGTTTGCAGACCAGATGATGAGTCTCTTTCTAAGGGTATTTGGGTGCAGAAGTGCCACTGTGCATGAAGAAGCCATGCTTGCAATTGGCGCTTTAGCGTATGCTACTGGGGCAGATTTTGCGAAGTACATGAATGAATTCTATCCGTACTTAGAAATGGGCTTACAGAACTTTGAGGAATATCAGGTCTGTGCGATAACCGTAGGGGTGGTTGGTGACTTGTGTAGGGCATTGGAAGAAAAAATCCTCCCATATTGTGATGGGATCATGACGCAACTCCTCAAGGACCTTTCAAGTAATCAATTGCATCGGTCTGTGAAGCCTCCTATCTTCTCATGCTTCGGTGATATTGCTTTGGCAATTGGGGAGAATTTTGAAAAGTATTTGATATATGCGATGCCCATGCTCCAAAGTGCAGCTGAGCTGTCTGCCCATGCATCAGGTGCAGATGACGAGATGCTTGAGTATACTAACCAGCTGCGGAATGGAATTTTGGAAGCTTACTCTGGTATTTTCCAAGGTTTTAAGACCTCTCCAAAGACGCAGCTGCTTATGCCGTATGCACCTCACATTCTTCAGTTCTTGGATAGTTTATACATGGAGAAGGACATGTGAGTAAACCCCTCTCTCCCTCTCTGTATCTGCATATTTGTGACTTTGTGTTTCTTGCAAGTCTAGCATGTTGCCATTTTATCTTGCTTATGCCCTTAACTTTTCCTTTCTATTCAGGGATGAAATGGTCATGAAGACTGCCATCGGCGTACTAGGAGATCTGGCTGATACATTGGGTACTAATGCAGGTCCTTTGATTAGTCAGTCAGTAGCAAGCAAAGGTTTCTTAAATGAGTGCCTATCATCAGACGATCATTTAATTAAAGAATCTGCCGATTGGGCTCAGTTGACTATCAGTCGAGCTATATCTGGTTGATGATGCTGCTTGGTGTGCTTTTTTTAGAGGTCTCTTGCATGCATTCGGGTGTGTCGAGTTGGGGTCTGGGATTGCATATCATGTGTCGGTTATCATCACCGTTGGGAGTTACAGTCATCACTAACTCAAGCATGTCAGTATCATGGAGTCAGGGTTCCTTTTCAATGAGGATGAGGAATTGGGTTGGACCCACTTCTGCTAACTTTTTGCAACGCATGCTTAGCCAGGGGGTCCTCCTATTGAGCAAGGAGAGTGGAGGCTGGAGGGTGGAGCTAATTATGCTCTTGGCAATGACAGGCCTTTCCAGCTATTTTGTTGTTGCTTTGTAGCATCTCCAGAATCCCCATTGTGCACAGGCGATAGTATCAATATATTCAAGAGGGTGTACATTAATGGTAAAACAAGGCAGTCAGTGAGGTTGTTTCCAGGACACCCAAAGCTGGAAAATCGTTGCCAACTCATCCGAGAGTTAGCTAAGGTGATTCAGTTCTGGAGATCACCTTGCAGTCAATTGCATATTTTTTTTCCGTCTTTGTTTTCCATTTATTTTCCAAATTTCCGAATTTTTGTGTCAGTCTCTGCATGTGTTCAAGCCATATCTGTTGCCAGCCCTCGTGTTCTACCTCTCTTTCTGTATACTCAGTACTCTTACCTGGAAGCTGGAAGTTGTTTTCTGGGTTTGCATTTTTTCATTTTCACATGCATTACTTATCACTCCTTTTTTCTCCCAAAATGTTTTAAGCAGTTATTTGATACTTAATATCGTGTTGTTTTCCTGCATTATTTTTCTTGTTTGTCCTTGCATGTGTAGTCATTGTCGTATTACTATTTGTTAAAATATGAATGGAAACGAAGTTGTGTAGTCTCTGCATCAGTCAATCCGTCGGGCAGTTTTTTTTGGCTTTCAGAGCACTTTATTTATTAAGTTTAATGTTTCAGTATATATTGAAAATTTAATGCTTGTATTATTCATGACTGTTGGTCTGTTCTTCGTCTTTTACATGTCTTGGTTCTCCGTGTAGTCTTCGACTATGTGGAGTCATCCTCTTTTATATTCCAGAATGTAAATGGCATATGGATTCATTGGGTCACCAAAACATTTTATTTTTTTGTTAGAGGCCCATTTGATTCGAAGGATAGGCAATAAGTTTTACACTTAATCAGTTATGAGCAGTATATGCTTACTATTTTTGTTATTAGGCTTGAAACATGGATTTGGCACTATTAAGCTGACACGGACGTCTTCATTCCACTTGGACTTATTCCTTCACTGAGGTCGCAGTCAAAACAAGTCTATTATAGAATTCGTCCTGATAAGTATCTGGTTCCGTCTTAATTAGAGAGTACAGATGCTTCGGCGGCTGGTCATTTCGAATGGTCAAGCGCAAGTGAAAACCTTTATAGATATGTAGCTCAAAAACTACGGATAAGCATGATCCAGAGACTGCCATGTTTGTATTAGCCGCCTGATCTAGAGGCTGGCATGATTGAGGTTGATGTAGAAAACCCTATTACAGCTGAGAAATACTCCGTGATTAGGCTCGCGCCAGGACCATTTGCTCACTGAGCACTCAGACAAAATGAGGGGGTTCCAAGAATATTCCCATGCCTATATCAAGGATGTGTCACTATCTCTCTATATCTGAAAAAATTAAATAGCATTCATAGTCCGTACGCCTCTGACCAGCATTTTATAAGCACCCTAATCCTCTGTCACAATGTCTCCGCATTTGTGCCGAGCTTTATTCAAATTCTCCGAATCGCAGCTCAAAGAAATGTGTTGACAAACGTTCTTTCAATTCGCCAAACTTACGAATTCTTTTCATATATTTGGCAGCTTATGCCTATACATTGGCAAATGGATTATTAGTTTTTTCTCCTATATTGAGTGAATGTTGTATTCTTCTCTTGTTTGACGAAAATATCCATTGTTTTAGAATATCTACTTGGGTACTTGTTCTGTTTATTGTTGTGTCATTGTTTATGCCTTGAGCTTAGTGCCAAATCTTTTCCAAGCTTATTCGAATTCCCTAGAACTGATTGTGACCAAAGTCCTAGATGCAAGCGCATTTAGCATTTTGAATTCTTGGCTTAACCAACATAAACGCAATTGCATTTTGTTCGACGAAACCACTGGTGAACTTTCATCAGCTCTCTCATTACCCAAATCGATGACGCACATGCTAGCGCATGTACCACACAAACTCGTAGATTGTGCATTTTGCATCAGGGTCCATGCTAACTTGTACGCCATCGATGTGGGAGATCCAATGGTCGGTGAAGCTTTCACCAGCAGCTTCTTCATAAAAATTCATATTCTTTTTCCATTTCTTGATTCAGTAACCATTCAAAATTTTCTGATCTATTACTGAATGAACAAAAGAAAAAGAATCCAGCAACAATTAAAATTCTGATGGAATTGCCAAAAAAAAAAGAAAGAAGAAGAATCCTGCTGTAAGGGTATTTTCGTCTACCTAATGCCTCCGCTCTCCGTGCTATAAATTGCAAATTCCCCGTTCCCCAACTCCGAAATCCGAAATTCCGAATCCCAAGACTCATTTCCGGAATTCGGAAGCCGGAATTGGTCCGCGTCACTTGTACCACTGTCACGGATTCCTGACATGTGAAATGGCGATCTCCTCCTCCGCCACCGCCTCCTCCTCCGTCGCCGCCGCAGCCTCCTTCGCCCGCGCCCGCTCACCTGCCTCCCCCCGCCTCCTTCCTCTTTCCCACCACTATCTCCGCGGCCGCTGCCCCCGCCTCCTCGCCGTCTCCTCCCGCCTCCGCCCTTTTTCCTCCTCCGGCGCCGCCTCCTCCGACGATGGCAAGCAGCGGAATCACCAATCTGAGCTTCTCCGGTACCACTCCCTGCCCCCGCCGCCGCCGCGCTCCGCCCGGGCGGCGCCTGTCTTTGTAGTGCTTCCGGAAGATACGGTGGGTCCGGACGGGGTCATGACCCGGCCCAAGGCCATGGGGGCGTCCTTCATGGCCCTCTCGTTGGCGGGCGTGGAGGGGGTCGTGGTGGAGGTCTGGTGGGGGATCGTGGAGAGGGCTGCGCCTAGGGTTTACGACTGGCGCGGGTACCTGGATGTCGTGGCCCTCGCCAACC
Organism: Houttuynia cordata; assembly: GCA_039654745.1. Lineage (NCBI taxonomy): Eukaryota > Viridiplantae > Streptophyta > Magnoliopsida > Piperales > Saururaceae > Houttuynia > Houttuynia cordata. Next base: position 13,972,713 of record CM077506.1, read on the forward strand.
GGCACGGCCTCAAGGTACGGGCAATCATGGCTTTCCACCAGTGCGGCCAGGGAGCTAGTGATTCTTTTTGGTAGGTACAGTTTCCTAATCTTGTTATTTGCTTTTTCCCCATTTTTTTGCTTGAAATTTGAGCTGTTTTGTCACTGAATTGAGTTATCTTGGAGTTCGATTGATCATCTTTTAGTGCTTCAATTGCGTTATACGAATTTTTCCGACTTCCATTTTTGAGTTGGTAAAGAAGTTGAAACTTGAAAGCTCATGGAAGGGGATTCGTCTTCCATTTTTGAGTTAGTAAAGAAGTTGAAGCTTGAAAGATCATGGAAGGGTGATGGCGGATTTGTTGTGGATGTTTGATTGCTTGTTTAGTGAACAGAAATATGGGTTTATGAGCTTTGCACAAGCATTTTTAGTAGGGTACATTCTAATGACATGTTTGGAAGTTATAATGGTAGTTCAATAATACTCCCTCCGTCCGAAAAAGATAGGTACCGGGTGGAGAACTGAATTTTTTTAGCCACAGTGAACACCCAAGTGGGAAAAGGTATTTGGTAGCTGAGAAATAAGCTTAAATGCACCTACTCCCTACGTCCAATAGTACCTGCCCGCATTAGAAATCCAAAATGAACTAAAATCAGTTCATTTTGGTTTTCTAATCAGGCCAGGCAATTTGGATGGAGTCTTTTTCTGTGGACGCAGATAACAGGGAAGTGTACCTGCCTTTATTGTATGGAGGGAGTGATAGTTTAGGGTTTTGAGGTCATATCTGCATTCATTCTACTGTGTGTTCGGCCGAATAAGAATATGGAAAAGCATTTTGACTGAGATAGATTATGTTTGTTGCTCCTTAAGAAATGGAATAACTCTTCTTCCTGCCTGCATGTGTCTGTGTGTGTGGTTAGATTGGCTTTATAAGCTGAGAAAAGATTGTGTAATTGGTTTAATTTCTCTGATTGGCTGGGTGTGCGACAAAAAGGTGCAAAAACATCTACAAGTCCTTTAGAGTGTAACTACGTGTGAATTTTTACAAGTGAAAGAGTGTGTAACATGAGATCAAGGGGAGGAACCTTGTTGCACTGGCAGAGGGTGTACACATGTCTGTGATGAACACACATCCTTATTCTTGGATGGTGAAAGTAAAACCGGAGGTTATGCTCAGAGCAGATCTGGTATGACCAATATCTTATTCTTAGCAGGGAGACTGTATTGTATCCTTCCCATTTAGTTATTCCTACTCGTTCTGTATTGTATTACCTATATATGAGTCTTATTAGCTTCCCTTCGCTCATCTTGTCCTGGAACTCTCTTGGAGTGGAACCATGAAGAACACTCCTGTTGTCTTGTACCTCCTTATTGTCGTACTTCTGGTACCATGGAGCATCTGTTGATTTGCATTGGGATTTCATATTGCTATAGATCTGCCATTTTCTGTGAATAAATTTGTCAGATCCTGCACTCCTGGTCTTCTTGCAATGCTCATCCAGTATTGTTCAGAGTTGACACAGAAAGCTTTTGAGTGTTTCATTTGTCTGATCGTTTTGCAACTAATGTTGGAATTCTGATATGCCCTTTTTAGCTTAAAGTTTCAGTTCATTGTAGCATCTCTGCCTTTTTCTCACTATCTGGAGCTTTTTCTTTTTCTGACATTAGTCTTTTACTTCTAAATTTGTTGTCATTCTGCATCTTATTTTCTTGATTGTTGAAAATATAGTGTTTCTTTTCCTTTTATAATGTTATATGTGAGTGTTGCGGTTGACTGTTAAAAGACTAGACTGAACCAATGTGTAGTTGGGGTGAGCAAAATCTGCTTCTTTGCTGGAGGAATTTGTGTGCCTCTTCATTTGGTTTTATTATTCTAGATAATGTCACAACATGTACTTTCTGTATTCTGAACTTCTGCTGACATTTTTTCCATGTTTTGAAGTGTACCTCTTCCGAAATGGGTGATTGAAGAGATGGATAAAGAGCCAGATATGGCTTATTCTGATAGGTTTGGAAGAAGGAACAGGGAGTACATCTCCTTAGGTTGTGACTTGCTTCCTGTTCTCAAGGGTCGTTCACCTATTCAAGTTTATTCAGATTTCATGAGAGAGTTCAGAGAAACATTCAAAGAATATCTTGGCATTATTATCACGGTATGTCAGTATTATAAATCAATGTAGATCTAAATTTAGACGTCAACACAGTTTGCAAATTGCTTCTTTTTCTTGGACTATACGTAAAATTTCATTTTGCAGGGTGTTCAAGTGGGAATGGGTCCTGGTGGTGAATTGAGATACCCTTCATGCTCCCTACAGGCACAACGTGCACGAGAACTTGGAGAATTTCAGTGCTATGATAAGGTGGGCAAATGTGTTAACATTTTCATACTGTTTCTTGCTTCTCTTCATATTCATTTTCTGAGAAGATTTTCTCTCTACATGTTCTCAGTTCATGCTTGCTTCACTGAATGCTTGTGCTAGAAAAATTGGGATGCATGAGTGGGGAGATGGAGGCCCACTAGGTGCTGGCACCTTGATGCAGAACCCTGAACAGACAAGCTTCTTTAAAAGTGAAGGTTCTTGGAATACACCTTACGGAGAATTTTTTCTTGAGTGGTACTCTGGGATGTTACTTCTTCATGGTGAGAGGCTCTGTATGGTGGCAAAGACCATCTTTTTGGGTACAGGTGTCAAGATCTCAGCAAAAGTAGCAGGGATACACTGGCACTTCGGAACAAAATCACATCCTTCTGAATTAACTGCCGGCTACTACAATACTTCACTTAGGGATGGGTACATACCGATTGCACAGTTACTAGCTAGGTACAGAATGGCTTTGTGTTGTACATGTTTTGACATCAAGGATAGAGAAGAGGAGGAATCTAACCCAAATTCCAGTCCAGAAGGGTTCCTACGTCAGCTCATTTTTGCTGCTAGATTGTTTGGGGTACCCATGACTGGTGAAAACTCCACGAGAAGGGTGAATGACTCTTCGATGAAACAGGTCATAAGAAATTCAAGGTTTTATTGGCATGGGGGTTATGAGCCATCTTTCTCTTTTAATTTTATGAGGATGGGCAAGCATCTTTTTGAAAATCATAATTGGACCCAATTTACACGATTTGTGAGGCAAATGTCTGATACCAGAACATTTCAGGCCAAACTAGACTTTGGGCGTAGTGAATTATGCCTGTCTTCATCTGAAGAAGTTGGGGGGAAGGCTTCTACATATTACTAAAGGCTTTCTCACACATGCTACTTTCGTGATATTGATATTCTGTGTATTGTTCAATGTAACATGTAATCGTACGTGATATTCATTACGAAAGGTTTTTTTGTGACTTCTCACAGGCTCACATCTTGTATTTTGTAGAATGTGTAGCTGTATATCCAAGTACGGTTCAGCTAGATTGAACTTGTGTACACATCCTTTCTAATTGAAAAATTCGATTGATTTTTTCTTGGAAACTCTCTCTTTATAAACTCGGTTCTATGGGGTACGACTTGGACTGATGGATGTGCTTTTTGGCACAATACTTGTTGGGTCGTAATGTCTTACTAGATTCAGCATTGGTCAAATCAATTTAATGAATCAAATTCTCATCTCCTGTATATATTTTTTGTGCTAAAATAAGCTCCCAAAGGAAGTGAGGGGGCGATTTGGTGTTACTTATTATATGAAGAATCTACAAGGTGCTCACCGCAATGACAGACCCGCAGGAGGTGAAACTACAAAAGAATACTCGTAATAAGAACCTAAAACCACTACATATAACCCATAAATAAGCTCCACCGCAAAACAAAATATATCCATCTTATCATAAGCAAATCTAACAAATTAATGGTATCTACCAATGTGATGGTGCACTAAACCTTGGACCCAAACCTTAACGATAAAGGAGATAATTTATGAAATGTGCTTTTATCTAGGCAGCTTCATAAGAAAGTCAATTTGTTTTTCTTTCCTTAAGATTCTGCAAAGGCCGGTTGATCGATTTTCTATTTGCTCGTATCTACGGGACAGACACACAAAGATGCTGACCAAAAACGAGGAAGAGGGAGGGAAAACTGTGTTGACTTAGATTCCAATAAGTTCAACTCATTTGAAATACAGACAGACTTCATTGGACAGAGGGAGTAGTATATTATATCTAATGTAAAGTACAGATGAATTTATTGATGTGAATGTATAGATTAAGTCCTTGTGCAGACACTAAAACTATCGTATGAAATCTATTTTCATAAATTCAACAAATAGATGTTAAAACATCACGTGCATCGAACGCACATTCTTACTAGCATACGTAATATATCCACCGAACACAACATTTCCACCTTATAAGCAAATATACCAAATCAATGAAATCTACCAATCTTACTCTGCACTAGACCTTGAACCCAAACAAAAGTCTCCACCTCACATTGTGTATGGTTTTGGTGTGCAGTATAGCAGTAGCCATACCAATCTATTAGGCCCTCGTTTTGGTGGAAGGCTGTTCCATTAGTTTGGTGTAATAGTATTTATGAGCTTACTCAATTTAACACTTGCTTTTATATCCACAGATGGCTTTGTGAAGGCGAGTACTCCTGAATGTGAGTCGGTGTTTGGAGTGGGCTCAGGTGACACATGCTTCAGTGTGACCCAACTCTTCAACTTGATCACTGAATTCTTCAATGGAATCAACCCCAACCTCAACTGCGACAAGCTCTTTGTTGGCCAGTGGCTCTGCGTTGCAGGGACTGTCTGAGCTTGGCCCCAAACTTTAACTTGGCTTCATTGTTTTATGATTAGCAACTGCTGTAGTATCAACATTCTGTACTAATGATGAACTATTATGTTCACAATAAAAGGCTCTGCTCTATAAGAACTTTTTCTTTAACAAGTGTTCATAGTCTTTAAGTCATATTCTCCCTCCATCCAATAAAGCCTGTCTGCATTTAAAAAAACACAGGCTCCTAATTATTACAAGGCTGACTTTGTTCCCTCATTTGAATGGAAGAGGATGAGGGGGAAACCCTGTTTTTTCTCCAATAAATTTAGCTCATTTTCAAATGCAGACAGGTTTCATTAGATAGAGGGAATGCATGGCCTGCCCTTCAGTTGGCAGCTTTGCCATATTTGGCAGATGAGAGGAGGTGATATTTCCTTAAAAAAAAAATCAGTTAAAGATGTTAAAGGGCTTGAGGTAAAATAAGCAGAATTTTCTATTTTAATTGTAATAAAGGGCTAAGATAACCAAGTTTCCCAAAGCTCTAGTTGTCAGGAGGAAACGGAAATCCTATTCATGTATTTCATACTCCAACACCCTCCTCACGCACAAGCATCCACAAGTGTGGCAAGTGGAATACAATTGGGGTATAAATGCTTCCAAATATGAAAATTCTATTCATATATTTCATATTCAATCCAACAAAGGAAATACATGTCCGCTCAATTACATTACCAACAAGAACAAGACCAATCAATCAAGTCCTAATAATTAATTACTCATGGCCAATGCCAAGACCAATCCAGCAATTTAATTAATCTCCTATAGTGGCGATACACGCATAATTACAGATCAAGAGTTTCAAGCAAGCTCATTCTTAGGAGAAGATATAGTAAATGTCCCATCAGGCTTTAAGAAAGCACTTTTCCTAACTTTCTTCAAGAAGAGTTTTTTCGGGGAAAATGGCATCAAACAAAGTGCTTTAAGTTCCCAAATGCGCACGATTCTCGTATATAAACTGTTCTAAGAAAGACCTTATGCATTGTTAAGAATTGTCCAACTCAAGCTAGCTTTGCCAAAGTGTATTAAACTCGGTGTATGTTTAGTGAAGCTCTTTGTTAGCCTGACGTGCGGCCCTAAAAAAGGGAGAAGCAAGACTTCTTTTGTCTCTCCAGGATATATATGATACTTTCTAAAGAGAAAAAGGAGGTTATCTCAAAATGGCTTACCAAATGGACTCCTTAATTACTAAAGAAGTTTCATTTTTTTGGGGGTGTGGTGGGAAGCTTTCGTATGCTCCCTCTTCCCACATTAGTAGTTCCTTTTGTTTTTTTTTCAAATAGAACTAATTTTAATTTTGAAAAACCAAATGGGACTATTAATGTGCGACTTACATCATTGATGACAGTGCATATAGCAATGTAACATGTAATCATGCTTGCATTATGGAATATCTATTGTAACTTTTTACAGACTCACATCTTGCATTTTGTAGAATGTGTAACTGTATATTTGAGTGTGATTTCAGCATAGATAAATCTAGTGTGTAGATAACCTTACTAATTGAATATTTGATTGTTTTTTCTTCCAATCTATCTGTTTATTGACTTGCTTCGCCTTGCACAACCCATGTTAAGCAATCTGAATACTATGTTGAACTTGATCCAACAATGAATGAACACCTAAACAATCTTAGCATAATACGTGAAGACTCTGGAAAAGTAAGAGTAGTAAACTTTTAGGAGTAATTAACGGAGGTAGGATGAAGGCCATCACATGGATCTATCATAGACTTTTTTTTTGGATAATTAAGATCTATCATAGACTTGTGAGAAGGTCTAATACCTTGTATTTGCAAAATAAGAAACTGATAAGCGAGAACAGCTGAGAGAGCAGATATAATATGCTTGGATTAATTTGGAAGGTGGGTTATATCTCCTTACTAGGAGACACTTTTAGGTTTTCTACTTTTCTGGATGTCTGGGGGTTTTGGAAATTGATGAGGTTTATGATCATTTTGCTTGTGGATAACCCCATTACCAATTCCTCAATTAATTGAATATGTATCTCAGTCTCTCATCTCATCGCTTTAATGCACTTTGGCTTGGTGGTACTGTTCTTTCGAGAAAAAAGAGAAGATTTCCAGACCAAGCACTGCGACCGTAGTACATATTGCCTGTGTCATATTAGTTGTCTGCATTGGAAAGCCAGAAGGAAATAAATTCAGTAATTTTCACAAGAAGTCTATGTACTAGGTTAGATCTTATGTGTTAACGTAGTACATAGACATCATATGCAGTTTGGGCAGGAAAATTTGGTTACACTGCTGGTCAGGCTAGTTGCACTTGGAAAAACAATACTGAAGATTTTGAAGGACTATATGTGGAATGAAAATATGTCCATTCTCAGTTAAGTAGCAACTCATAGCTCCTCTTTAAGTAGAAATGGAACTCCTTTGCAATGTGCATACTTCATACTTTTTTAAGCCGGCTCCTTTACAATGTGCATACTTCATAACACTTTCTCGACGAGGCGAACCTTATTTCCATTACAAAATTAGTAGAGTTTTAAAACCTAATGCCGGCTTTTCCATTGCTGCTTTGTCAATATCAACGGTATTGTCTTTTAGTGACATTAACATCCACTATAAATGAAGAGACTTCAATCAGGTACAAGCACAATCAGAAGAAATTTCACTCAAGAAGTAACAGAAGCAGTAGACATAAGATGTCTTTTTCTAACACAAAAACAGCTATGTTCTTAAACTTGGTTGCCATGCTCTCTTTCCTTCTTATTATTTCCATTGCTGATGGCAGGCTGTTTGGCAGTAAGTCTCTGAAACCTCACTCTTCATTTGCACTTAATTAGGAAAATGATGCAACACGGGCATTCTATATTATACTACTGTAGTCGTGGATATCCTTTCTTGTTTCTAGGCATATTGTCTGTGACCTGTGACCTTTTATTTATGGCAGCAATTTACATGCTCTAGAGAATATTTAAAAATACTGCTTCCCTCTGTCCATCGGAAAAAAGTCAGTCCTGTTTAGATACTCCATCTAGTCAATTTAAGTTGATTTTGAATCTCTTCTTCCCCGGGGTTTCTACCATCTAATAAAAATCAACAATTTTTCAGATAGGATCTGAACAGGACAGGGGAGGCATAAAACAGTTAATATGTGCCAGATATCCAACCGCTTGCATATAGGAGTGGCTGGCAGGGGTGGCGAAACATGCTTTAAAATCATGCTGCCCGATTGAAATTGGGCGGCTGGGAAGTGTGCATATAAACGGGTTTTCTATTTATTCAATTTGTTGATATATTCACAGGTGGTTTTGGAAAGGTGAGCATGCCTGAATGTGAGTCAGTGTTCGGAGTGAGGGCAGGCGACACATGCTTCGGTGCAGGGGCGGACGTAGGAATTTTTGTCAATGGGGTAATAAGCTGATGCAATTCTAAATCATTATTCTTTATAACAAAATAATAAGGCTAAAGGTGTATTAAAGTAAAAAACACAGATAAATTAGACAAATATAAGTAATTGTGATAAATTACTAAAGTGAATATTACCTGCGGTAAATGCAATACCATTCTGTATCTTATTGACTTTACCAACAAAAATTTCCACAAAAGATGTACCTCAACGCCAAAACATCAATTGCCTCCTGTTCAAAAAAAAAAACTTAATAAGAGAAAAGAAAAAAAGATAATGTTTCATCAACATATCAAGTAAATTTGCCTTAACAAATAAAAAAACTACATTAATGCAACGTAAAATTAGAAAATGGATTCATGCAACTGAGAATAACAACTAAAAATATAATGAGAATAGGAAGAAAAGAATTGTATACTAATTAGATGGCAGTTGTCCTCGATGAGATTTGATATTTTGGAAGCGTTCAATGATCTTCTTATTGCCAATTTCTTTGAAAATGTCATTTTCAATGTATGTGATTAGAGAATCACTCATCAACTCATCTCCCATTCGATTTCGTAGCTTGTTCTTCACAATATTCATTGTAGAAAATGCTCTCTCAACTGTTTGTTGTGCACCCTAGGTGGATGCACAAAAGCCGGCGGCAAAGGGGTAGGGAAGGAGATGAGAGAAGAGAAGAAGGAGGTGAGAAACTAGGAATTCATTCCTCAATACCCTAACTAAGCAAGTCGTCTCCTATATATATAGGCGCAGGGCCTAAAGCTGATGGGCCTGATGGGCCAAGTTATGCAATTAAGTAAATAGCCTAATCCTACTGAAGTGGCCCACATGGCCTAAAGGGAATAAGTAAATAGTATATTAGCCTAAACTAGGAGAGTCGTAACATTCCACCACGCTCCGCTACGGCCTTGACCTCAAGGCGAAAATGTAGGAAAACGATTAAAGAAATCGTCTTCCAATACCCAGGTGGCATCGTCTAGAGAATGATCTTGCCATGCAACGAGCACCTCATTCACCAAGCGTCCAAAACGACGAACCCGACGGCGATCCAGGAGAAACGAAGGAAGGAGAGGAGGATCCTCCGGCAAGAGCAACGGAGCAGGCACCTCACTAGTAAGGCGAGAAGGATCTCCCACAAAGCGCCGTAGACGGGACACATGAAAAACCGGATGAACCTGGGAAGTAGGCGGCAACTGCAAACGATAAGCAACCGGCCCGATACGTTCCAAAATCGGATAAGGTCCATGGAACCGGTGTGCCAATTTGGTAGAAGCAACATGCGCCAAGGAATGCTGTCGATGAGGCAAGAGGTTAACATAAACCAAATCCCCAACTGAATACTCCCGATCCATGCGAGAGCGATCATACACCTGCTTCATCCGATTCTGAGCATTCGCGAGGTTAGCTTTGAGTTGACGCAAGACCTCATCACGCGTCTGAAGTGCATAGTCCACCTCGCCCACCGAAGAACTGAAGGGTAAATAACGGATCACTGTAGGCGGAGGGCGGCCATAAACCACTTCGAAGGGGGTGAATCCGGTGGAGGTGTGATAAGCAGTATTATAAGACCATTCAGCCCATGGAAGAAGTTGAAGCCACCGACGAGGCTCCTCACCCACAAAACAGCGCAGGTACTGTTCCAAGCAACGGTTAACAACTTCCGTTTGCCCGTCTGTTTGGGGATGATAAGCGGTACTCATGTGCAGTTTAGTATCGTGCAATGCAAAGAATTCTCGCCAAAACAGAGAAATAAAGATCTTATCCCGATCTGACACTATTGTCCGAGGCATACCATGTAGCTTAGCCACTTCGCGCACATAAAGTTCTGCGACAGTCTTGGCCGTAAAAGGGTGACCAAGGGCGCAAAAATGAGCATACTTAGATAGACGATCCACTACCACAAGAATAACTGATTTACCTTGGACCACAGGTAGAGCCTCAATAAAATCCATGGAGACATCCTCCCATACGCGATCAGGAATAGGGAGGGGTTGCAGAAGGCCCGCAGGAGTAGTAGTGGAGGCCTTCGCGCGCTGGCACACATCACAAGCAGCCACATAAGAATGGACTTCCTTTTTAATTCCCCGCCAAACAAAATTCTGACTCACACGCTTGTAGGTGCGAAAGGACCCTTCATGACCAGCACTAGGGGTGTCATGAAAGAAGGAAATAATTTGCTGCCGTAGTAGCGGACTCGGGGGAACCCAAAGGCGCTGCTTCCAGAAAATATAACTACCCTGCAAGACAAAAGAAGGTAAGCACGTCGGGTCAGCCTGGAGGCGTTGTAAGATGTCCGTGGCCTCAGGTACGTCCTGGTAAGTCTGCAGCAAGTCAGTCATGAAGGGAAAGGTAGGGACAGAGAGGGTCAAAAGAGACACCTCCGCGTCGCGCCGAGATAGAGCGTCGGCCACAGTGTTGTCGGACCCCCGTTTATAAACCATATCATAGTCGTAGCCCATAAGCTTCGTGACCCAACGTTGCTGAGCAGGAGTGGAGATCCGCTGGTCATGAAAATATTTTAGGGGTTGGTGGTCCGTCCGAATAGTGAAGTGCCGGCCCAATAGATAGGGGCGCCATTTCGTGATGGCATGCACAATAGCGAGCATTTCCCGTTCGTAGGCGGACAAGCGGAGAGAGCGCCCCGATAAGGCTTTACTAAAGAAGGCAATGGGCCGGTCAGCCTGCAGAAGGACAGCACCCAATCCACTATCGGAAGCATCAGTTTCCACCACAAACGGGCGAGTGAAATCCGGTAAGGCTAGGACCGGGGCGGATGACATAGCCTGCTTTAGGGAGTCGAAGGCCCCCTGGGCGTCAGGACTCCAGACGAAGGCGCCGGTCTTTAACAAGGCAGTAAGAGGTGCAGCCAGAGTACCATAATGGGCAATGAAGCGCCTGTAATAGCCGGTCAGCCCAAGAAAACCTCGCAAGGCCTTTGGTGAGGTAGGAGTGGGCCAGTCGAGCATAGCGGCTACTTTGTCCGGATCTGTAGAGACTCCCTGGGCCTCAATAATATGTCCCAAGTAATCAATCTGAGGTTGGCCAAAAGAACATTTAGACCGTTTCAACAAAAGAGAGTGCTCGACCAAGAGATCAAAGACGGTCCGCAGATGGCCAATGTGCTCCTCCCAGGTCGCGCTATAGATTAATATATCATCGAAGAAGACTAAAATGAATTTGCGCAAGAAAGGCCGAAAAATATCGTTCATTAGACTTTGGAACGTGGCTGGCGCATTAGTCAACCCAAAGGGCATCACAAGAAACTCATAATGACCGTCATGTGTACGAAAAGCAGTCTTATGAATATCCGTTGGGTGCATCCGTATCTGATGATAGCCGGAACGTAAATCAAGTTTAGAGAAATATTTCGCACCTGATAACTCGTCGAGAAGCTCTTCAATAACGGGAATAGGATACTTGTCCTTCAATGTAATAGCATTTAAAGCACGATAATCGACGCAGAACCGCCATGTCCCATCCTTCTTCCGAACCAGCAAAACGGGAGAAGAATAGGAGCTGGAGCTGGGACGAATAATACCGGTTGCCAGCATGTCAGTCACCAAACGCTCGATCTCAGCCTTTTGCACATAGGGGTAACGGTAGGGCCGCACATTAGCTGGGCTCGACCCAGGAAGTATGG